>CM018694.1:76757767-77082518 GCA_009363875.1 Mikania micrantha | reverse complement strand
AAATTAAGATAAAGATAAATTGAAAACTCACTTAAGTTCTTTAATATCAAGTATATTAATTTTTACTTAAACATACATACACATATACATATACAGACATATATATATATATTTATATTGTTTAATTAATAAAGGTTTGGTGTGGCATTTGTTAATTTTGTAAAACACATAAAAGTTAGAAAGTTATGTTTTACACAATTTAAATACTATTTATTTTATTCAATTTAATAAATAATCCAATTCATTTATATATATATAAGGTTAGAAAGTTATGTTTTACACAATTTAAAATCTTTTATCCCATGTCATATTTTCATGCACATTCAACTTATCTATAAGCCTTGACTATTGACCAAGTGAAATAAAAAAATTGAACACATATACCATAATTTGTTATATATCTTGACTTTATACCAATTTAATTAGCATTTTTTTTATTGGAACACCAGGCAAATGTGTTAATAATAATAAACTCCCAGCAAGACCAATTACAAAAGAATTTACAAACTAAATCACAGCATAGAGACCATTATAATGAATTATTATTATAATTTTTGTCCCATTTTGTTATCAATAAGCACATTTGTCTTGAAACTCTATCGTTGCGTCAAAATTGCCATTTTGTTACAAGTTTATCGTTCCATGTGTTGGATCATATTATACTAGTTCTTATTTTTTAATTAGTCAAATAGTTAAACTACGTGTAATCATCGTCCCTTTTTACCCTAGATAGGTGTCACATATATAAATATTCCTATTATCTCTCTGTACATACATATAACCCACCTATCACCCCATTTCCTTTCATTTCAGTCTCTCACATACATGCTCTTCAACTTGTGACCGGTCTCACGCTTGACCCATCACGTTTGATCCATAGTGGTAGAAGGAGCGTGACCTGAACGTGACACCCTGTCACCCGAATGATAACATACGACTGCATAGGGTCTTATAGTTAATTTATAATATAATATGGGTGAAAATTTGACAAAAACGTGTGTATATGACTTGTAAAGCTTTGAAAATGGTTTTATTATTATTATTATTATTATTATTATTATTATTATTATTATTATTATTATTATTATTATTATTATTATTATTATTATTATTATTATTATTATTTCCACGTATAAACTGGTAGCTTTACCTTGACACCGGTGTCAGGAGAGAGAACAGAATAAAACGAATTATCCATAGCATATACCCTATCCATGTCCCCTACAACCGTTTTAATAATTCTGTTTATCTATTCCTCTTATGAAAATACGCGTGAACTCCATTTAAAAAAAAACAATTAAATATAAATCAATGTTTAACTTGTGAATCAATCAATAATATATATATATAGCGTATATTTTATAAACTAATTTCATAAATTTAAAAATTCTACTTAAATACAACTTTTAAATTATAATGTACAATCTTTTAAAGATAAATTAAAGGTTCCTTCTAATGATTTTAATGAATGAAACATGGTAGGATATAAATCATTTTTCAAAACAAATAAACTAATTCTTCATATTTTTATCACATTTGACTAATATGATACATTTGGTCTTTATATGTGCATTTTAAGTATCTTTGTTTTTTTTTCTTAAATATTAAAATTAAATTAAAAGAGTTGGTCTTACGAGCTAAAATTTAGATTGAACTTTTTGGAGCCAAAATCAACAATTTAAGTGTTTTGTTTGCATCTAATCATGCGAGAACCCTACTAGTATGGTGTTGATGAATATATTATCTGTAAAATCATTGTAGTTATACATATCGTATAGTATAAGATTATAATAAAAAATATTATAATGGTAAAAAAAATGAGAATGATATCTAACCTCTCTACAAAACGGTTTGACTGAACTTCGATTAAACTCATTATAACAGTGTTAGAACCGGTCGTCAAACTTACAATCATATATTTTATAACTTGGCTTTTGGGTTTAGCATAGTGATTTTAGTTTTTAGGTTATATATTTTACGGTTTCAACTCATTATATCTTCCTGTTCTTTATCATTATTTCTTTAGGATTTAACATTTATGGTTTAACTTTTCACTTTTACAATTTACGTTTTTCAGCTTATTGTGTCTTATTGTTCATCATCATCTTTTCTACTTGTCATTTGTGTCTTTTATGTTTGTCATTGTTTTTAAGTTTGAGCTTTAGGGTTTGGTTTATGGATTTGTATTTAGAATTTACTGTTTTGGATTTGTTGAGTCAGTTCCAACACGCTTAAATATGTTCAATCAGAGTCTGTTTGAGTTGATTTATAAGTTGCTAAAAATCAATTTTACCATAAGGAAACCTTTTTACAATAACCTTACCCCCTATGTCTTTTAGTGAGGCAATGACCATATGTATTTGTAAATAAATACATTTTCTAGTATATTAATACTAGGTTAATATTCTGTGTATTACACAGGTCAAATATAAAACTAATATATAGTCATTATTGAAAATCTATATAATATAAGTCGATTTTTAAAATAAAATATGATTAAAATTTTTAAAAAACTTAATGCTTTAACTAATAAAATAAGAATATTATTTATTTAAATGTTACTTTTTTCAAAGTTTTTTTTAACATTTAATTTTAGAAAACTGTTTTCAATATTTTTTATTTTATAATAATTTTCCTCTTTTATTTTGATTTATTATATAGTATAGATTTAAAAGTTAAAAACGTGTGTAGTACATAAAAATATTAAATAATATTACTAACTACTTATTTAATGATATAATAGTTATACACAATTTATTTATTTTATATATTTAAATATGTGTGTGTATATTAATAATAAAGAAGTATAATTTAACTAAAATAGAAATAGATATGGGGATGATATTTTTTAAGATATGAGATACATTTGAGCTTTAGGGTTTGGTTTATGGATTTGTATTTAGAATTTAGTGTTTTGGATTTGTTGAGTCAGTTCCAACACCGCTTAAATATGTTCAATCAGAGTCTGTTTGAGTTGATTTATAAGTTGCTAAAAATCAATTTTACCATAAGGAAACCTTTTACAATAACCTTACCCCCTATGTCTTTTAGTGAGGCAATGAACATATGTATTTGTAAATAAATACATTTTCTAGTATATTAATACTAGGTTAATATTCTGTGTATTACACAAGTTAAATATAAAACTAATATATAGTCATTATTGAAAATCTATATAATATAAGTCGATTTTTTAAAATAAAATATGATTAAAATTTTTAAAAAACTTAATGCTTTAACTAATAAAATAAGAATATTATTTATTTAAATGTTACTTTTTTCAAAGTTTTTTTAACATTTATTTTAGAAATTTGTTTTCAATATTTTTTATTTTATAATAATTTTGCTTTTGAAAAAAATGCAATTTTAATATTAATATATTTTTAATGCTTGAAAAATATTTTTAATTTAAAAATGTATAAATATGTATTCAATATGAGAGAAAAGCGGGTAAATTATTATGATGATAATCTAGAATAATGACACGTGTCCTCTTTTATTTTAATTTATTATATAATATAGATTTATAAGTTAAAAACGTGTGTAGTACATAAAAATATTAAATAATAATTACTAACTACTTATTTAATGATATAATAGTTATACACAATTTATTTATTTTATATATTTAAATGTGTGTGTATATTAATAATAAAGAAGTATAATTTATTTTACTAACTACTGATTCAATCTTCACCGCCTCTTCATCATCCTCTCTCTTTCTCTGGTGGCTACCTCCTCCCACGATTATTTGATCACAACCTTTTGTTCTCTTCACCACCGATCTCAACAACACCATCGGAGGTGGGCTTTGTTTTGGAAGTCGTGATTACCAGTGGTGCTTGCTTCGGCATTTATCCTTGACAAGGTAGGTTCCTATTCAAGTATCCGATCCAATTAGAACCCAATTAATGTTCATAGCGGACTGTGGTTCCTTCGGCCTAGGTTGCAACGAATGGCTATTAATAAGGTTCGATTTGCCTCTTTTACTTTGATTACTCATATATGGTATGTACCAGAACACCATGTATCTCGATGTTGCTTTCTTTATCCTCTGCTATTGTTTTGCTCTTGATTATTGAAGCGAGTGATTTTTCCTCTTTTTTGATATGCCACAGCTGTATCTTTTTTGTAGGTTTCAGGCCTAATAATGCTCTAATTTTGGACATCATTTTTTCATTTGATAGACTCTTGCCTTTCTTATAAGAAGGTTTGATGTTGCTCTTAACCACCCTAAACCCTTGATGTCACCTTCTTCACATAACTGCTCAAAATCTTATTAAACTGTGAAAAAAAAACTAGAAATGGTTGAGTTTTCAATTTAGCCAAAATTATTAACAAAATAACCTTTAGCGTCCAAACACCTCTATGATACATACTTACATGATTCATGATTACATTTGATCATACCTTATTTTTATACATGTAACAACCGGTTTTTAATAATGAAATGTATTGTGAATAATCGTTAATTGAACGATTGTGGTTGTTGCGATTTGAAAATATGTGAGAATTACGTCATTAATGGCAAGAGCACATGTGATCGTTCTAGAAATCCACGTTAATTTGATGATTGTAATTATTACAAGTTGATAGTATGTGAAAAATGATGAACGTGGGCGAAAACCGTGCGCGAAACGGAGTTACGGATTGTCCGGAATCACGAAAAGAAGTTAAAAATCAAAAATTGGATAAAAACCCCCTGGGGCGGTACGCCCCACGCCAAGCGCTGGGCTGGGGCGGTACGCCCCGTGTGTTAAGTCGGCAAAAACTTGTTTAAACGATCAGATCGCATTGGGAAAGTATTTTCTTCTTCTTTTTCCACCTGTTCTTCTCCCAAACGAAAAACCCACCATTTCTAAGCCTAAAACCTTCATCTTGAAGGATTCTAATCATCCGGATCGCACCCAGGAACGTATCTGCAACATCTGATCGTTGTTTTGTGACTGAATATCCGTCAGATTGGGTAACGATTCGTTTTATCCTACTAGTTTAATATTGTGTGGATTAAATTTAGTTTTGATTGTAATACTATGATTATGGGTATTGATTATTGCCTAGTTGATAACTAGGGATTGTTAGAAACGAAGAACTTGATATTTTGACGGTGAAATCTTCGTTTTGAAGCCGGGATAATGTCCGGTTGTTATGAAACCCATATCATGGTGTGATAACTAGTAGGATGGGTAGATTATGATTTTGAAATGAATTATGGATTATAATCCATGGGTTAAACGATGATTATGATGAATTGATGTTAAAAATTATTAACAAGTTATGATCTTAAATAAAAATTGAATAATTAAAGTAATTAAAGATCGTAACTAATGTAATTGAACATCAATTATTGATGAAATGCCTAAGTGAGATATGAAACATGGTTAATTGTGATAATTGATTAAAACTTACTAAACGTAGTAAGATAGAGGCAATTATGTGATAAATTGACTTTGAACAAGTCATATCAGTCAAGTGTGTTGAACTTGATTGTATGTGCTATATGTGTTGAAACTAGTTGTATATGTATTTTGCAACTAGGTGGTGGTAGTGGAAATCAAACAATTAATCATAGAGCAGGAAAAGAGCCTGTAGTTGCTAATTTCTTATCTGATCAAGGTAAGTAATCCCACAACTATGACATCACATAATAAATATTGAAATTGTTGTTGAATAAATTGTATGATAAATATGGTATTGGTGATAGGGGAACGTTGAATAATAAAAATTCAACAATGTATGATAAATCCAATACCTTGGTGAATGAAAGTGTGGGAACTCTATGATGGAAGTACCGGTGGGTGAACATCATAGTAAATTGATTGATATATTTGTGATTCCACAAATGTGTGGATAGCCAGAGGTGCTAGCAATGGTCTTAGATGGAAGTACCGGTAGGTGAACATCTTAAGACTTGAATTATATATGACTCCACAATGGTGGATAGCCAGAGGTGCTGGCAATTGTCTTAGATGGAAGTACCGGTGGGTGAACATCTTAAGATTTGAATTATATATGACTCCACAATGGTGGATAGCCAGAGGTGCTGGCAATTGTCTTAGATGGAAGTACCGGTGGGTGAACATCTTAAGACTTGAATTATATATGACTCCACAATGGTGGATAGCTAGAGGTGCTGGCAATTGTCTTAGATGGAAGTACCGGTGGGTGAACATCTTAAGACTTGAATAATTATGACTCCACAATGGTGGATAGCTAGAGGTGCTAGCAACTTGTCTTAGATGGAAGTACCGGTGGGTGAACATCTCAAGACTTGAACTAATTATGATATTATTATATTGTGAGAGTCAATTCGAATAGAAATGACTCAGTTTGAATGTTGATTGTCAAAAATGTATTTTTACATTTTATTGTTGTGAAACCATTGGGGTTTACTTACTTAGTTCTTATGAACTAATGTGAAATATTGTGTGATGTTTGTAGGTCAAACATGATGGACCTGACTGTAAGGATCGAGGTGGACTGTGAATCGAACGAACAAACCTTGTTGCAAACGTTTGAAATTTTGGTTTAAACTTACTTATGTAAATAAGTATTGTAAAGTGTGTGACACGTTTACGTTTGCGTTAAACTTTGTTTAATATTATAAAATAAAGAATGTCAAACAATGTTTTGAAAATGAAAAATTTGCTGGGACCAACTCTGATATTATAGAAAATTGTTAAATAGTAACTGGGGGTTACAATACACATAACCCACACAGACACCTTCATCACTGTTAATTGTGTTTCTTTTTTTATCTATCTCTTTTTCTTTCATTTGCATCTCTATTATTGCCGACACATGAACGGTTTATTGTTGGGTTTTCATAACTAGGGTTTTCATTTGCAGATGCGGCCTAAAATTTGAAAACTAAAATTGAAGGTATGTGATTGCTACCAAAAGTTTTGTGTTACATTTGCGAAACACAAAACATATGAATTTAGGTTTTTGATTATTATGTTTTTCCTAATTAGGGCTTTCAATTGCATATAAAAACTATAAAAATAAATTGAAAATGACATCTTACGAACTTATGTGGTAGATTGTATTTTCAAAAAGACGATTGATGTGGGTTTATGAAACACATTTAAGGGTAACATGTGAGAGAAAGCAAACTACGTTTATGGATATGCTATGGTGATCTTTGGCTTTCATTGTTTTCTTGCAAATGAATGTTTTACATCATCACCTACTATAAATATTCATTTGGTTTCTCACTAAAGTCAATATATTTTATGCTATCTTAAAATTTTGATTGTTGATGCTTGAATAGTTGACTATACTTTGATTTAGGCTTTATCTGATTTCTTAATAAGTAATTTTGGTATTTGGAGGGCAGATTGTAAGCATCTTGCACTATGTATTGTTGTATGTTGATCCAATTGTAAATAATAATTTATGTTTTCATTTGTTTGCATATGAATGCAGCATTACTAACATGCCCATATTTGTGTGTATGTCCGTGAATAGCAGTTTCTATAACCTGAAAACCTGTTATTTGTTTTTTTTTTTAATTTGGTGATGGATGTCATCTACCTTTAGTGTAGTCCAATTAGTTTAGACTTTTAGGCATGCTCATGAAAATTATGAAGGGATGTGTTTATTAGTGGAAGTGGGCTCTTTTAATGTGGATGTGAAGTACTAACATGATGTGGCTGAATTGAAAGGATGTACCTAAAGAAGCATGAAATTGTGGATCCTCGGTAAGACTTATGTTTTCAACTCTGATTAAATAGAATATATACAGGAAAATATTAATGATTTGAGTTCATTACGGAGAAAGAATCATTTATTGCACAATCGAGAAAGATAATTGTTAGATATTGTCGTAATATATGTTCATGTTTTAATTATTAGTCAGAAACTTTTCTTGAATGCAAATCACATAAAAAATGAATCTCTTAGCTGGTAATAAGTAAGTTAGCATATTACATTTTGAATATTTACTGGTCCCTAGCATGTTGTCATCCTCATATATGCTTTGTGTGTTTCATTGTACTTATTTTTTTTACGTCCCAATTACAAGTATATTCTTAATTTCTTATAAACTAGGCTAAACTAAACAAGTGGTGCAAGATGCTATTTATTGGTTTAAATATTTTGAATCCAAGGTACATGAACAATAGGAAGCTGTAGTAAATGAGACTTGGAAACACAATGCATCAATAGCTGGGGGGCCTAACAATGCCTTGAGTTCAAAATATCAATTCAGAAAGTTCAATAACCCTATTGAAAATGAGTTGTGAGGCTCATACTGCATCAACTATTCAAGGATCTCATTCATTATGTGCTAAAACAAAAGACAGACCTAACACTTTACTCTTGGTACATGTTAGAGTTTACTAGGATAATTAACTTGATGTTTAAATATTTATTTTGTTGCTACTGTGATGTTAGACTCCAGATATAAAACACAATTTAACAAAATTATTACTTTTATGGCATGTTTTGTTATCACAACTGAGTGCCTTTTTTTCTTATCTTCATGATCCATGGATTTGTATCAATAAGGTTTTGACTTATGTTGGTTTTGTAAAATTTAATTAAAATTTCTTGGTTCATATATATATTTTAACTATTAATTGTCGTGTTAGGTGGTGTTATATCTGACATTGTAACGTTTCAGTTTAAATTTTATTAAAAATGAAACAAGGAAATTATTGTATTTTTTACTTCTTATTTTGGATCGTTGACTTTTATTAACGCTCATTTTTAAATGACATTACTTTTGTATGATTTCGGTTGATGTATTGATGTCGGTTTATTTAAAGATCAAGTGTTACTTATTATTTTAACAATGTTACACGATCATATCTTTAAACGTTAAACTTTCATATACTGTAGTTTATTAAAAAACCAACTCACGGCCCGCTGCGAAGCGCGGGTCACTCCCACTAGTTGTTTGTTAAATTATAGGAAATTGAAACGAATAACCTACTTTTGAATGTTTCAATAGTATATGTATTATTTTCTTCATCACATCACATGTAAGGTGTTCTTATTTCTTTATTTACTTATTCTAAAAAGACTTGTACAGATGGCTTAAAAATAGAATCATAATATTGACCCCTCATAATGGAATCATAAGATTGCCCTTGTAAAATCTAGAATGTATTTTTCTTAGTTAGACATTTTAGTCTAAACAAAGATTCTTACTTCACAAGATAATCAACAAATCAACATCATGAGCATAGTACGATTGGGTTTAAATATGTATATACAGAGAAGTGAGGAGTGGGGTTGGGAGTTGAGGGGTGTCACCAAACAAAAACTAAATTATTAATAAGAATTAGGCTGATAGAGCGCTGTTAAAAAAATTGTTTCTAAACGAGTCTAGGTTGAGCTCAAACTTGAGTTGGCTCGACTCGTGACCCAACTCATTGGTTCATTTTTTCATCTTATTAAAAAATTAGGCTTTGATATTTAATTTTTAGCTAGAGCCCGAATCGAAACTGGCTTGGTTTATTTACAACTCTAGCTAGATACAGTGGCATACTCATTTATTACTCAAGGGGGCAGCCGCCCTCCTTAAAATTTATTTTTTCCTGTAGTATATATATGTTAAAATCCCGACCTTCCCCGTTAATACTTCGCAATCGCCTCCTTAAATTTGCATATTCGAATTTGTGATAAAAATTTAAATGATAGTTGCACTTGTTTTTTGGAGAAAAGAGGATTCTCAAATTTGGAAAATACTTAATGAATAAAGCGCCCATACAAAAGACGCTTACTATCTGCTGCTGATTCAACACAAAGCACAAGTCCAGGACAATAAAATATGAAAAATAAATTTTAAAAAAGTCCCAATAAATATTTTGGATATATTTCAAAAAATAAAACCCTGTAAAGAATTTGGCCTGACAATGTTGACTAACAAGATATAGTTAGATTTGAGTAAACAATTATTGTATTTGGGTTGAAATTGTTAACATTATAACATATAATGAGTTGGGATGAGTAATTAACATAATGCGAATCAAGATGGGAAAATTATGTTAATATAATAACATAGATGAGAAAATCCTAACAATTATTTAATTAAACTATTTGTTTAGTTACAATTCATTTTAACTTGAACGAAATTGATGTTTTATTTTAAAATTATACATTTAAACCCAAACTGATTTTACTTAAAACTTATTTTGACCCACAGTCATCTTGACACGTTACCCAACCCAACCCTCTCATTTTATTAGGCATAAGAACAACTTAAAATGTATTGTATTGTTATTATGCTTGTATATTTGTAATTTAGTTTAATTGTCTTTTAACATGACTCGACCCGATTCGACCTAATACGAACTGAACGTAGGGAAAAAAATATTATATAATAATCCTCAAATGTCTATAAAAAAATGTTCGCACCCATAAAAAAGAATTCTGGGTCCGGCCAGTGGCTAGATACCTCAATGCAAAACTATAATTTAATCATCTTTCAAATGCTTTCAATTCTGTCGTTACATTTGCAATTCACGACCATAACTTATTTTTGCATGTAAGTTCTTATCGAGTCTCTCTCTCTCCATGTATAATTACACGGAAAGGATCAAATATAAATATATTTTTGTCTAAAAAAATATAAACTAATAAAAGTTTGACGTGTGACATTTGAAAAAAATAAAAGAAAGATAATTTAGGTATAACTTCTCATTTTTTGAATTAAATTTTTATTTTTTTATACTCATTTTTTATTATGTATTTCCAGTGCTGGATTTTTTTGCACCGAATTATTTTGTATTAGTTTTTAATTTTTTGCACTAGATTTTTTAAATGGATTTTGTTTCTTGTATTATATTTTCTTTTTTTACTGGATTACTATTTTTATGTTTTTAGTATGTCATACGTCAAACTTTTATTTGATTCATACTCTTCGTATGTTAAAATTTGTTTCCTAATGTATTCAACCTTTATAATTATACACAAAAAAACTAAACAAAATTTTTGGTGTCAAACAGATGTTAGGATCTATATATAGCGTATCATGAAAAAATTTTGTATTATGAAGAAATAAGTTATGCATCATGTTAACCGAAAGATGCAATGTGATGACAGTTAGGCTATGTGTAGTGATAAGCCTCTATCATTTCATATATGTGTCACGTAAATAACTAACACCATTACTCCTTCATCACTCCACCTTATCATCACATGTGTTATCATCACCCTTTCACCAAGGCCTCATCACCCACTCTTTTTA
Organism: Mikania micrantha; assembly: GCA_009363875.1. NCBI lineage: Eukaryota > Viridiplantae > Streptophyta > Magnoliopsida > Asterales > Asteraceae > Mikania > Mikania micrantha. Next base: position 77,071,321 of record CM018694.1, on the reverse strand, counting down.
CCTCTTTCTTCCCTTCACGCCGTGACCATGGTCACGTAATTGGCACCATGGCTTGGTCACTTCCCTATGAGTTATGGTGGTGTGAGGGGTGGGGGCGTGATGGAGGGTGGTCAAGCATATTTTCACACCTGATAACACATGTTATCATGATATATAAACTTTTATGATGTACTTTGCATTACATATGGCACGTATGTGCGGTACAAACGTATCTACAGTTATTATCAATATACAAGTTTAAAGAAGTACGTGAAGAAAATCATGATAATAATTTTTTTCTGATTATTTTTGTAGATAAAGCTATTTTAATTTGAATGCCAATTATTGAATTGATGCCAAACTCATTAACCATTCAAATCGTGATTCTAAATAATAGTCTGTAAATATATTGTACATGATCGCGTTATGTTTTAAAGCAATCCACTATATATGTTTGGTATTTGAAATCTTTGGGAAAAATAATATATAAACAAGATTTTGTTTAATTAAAAACATTAAAACATCAAAATTTTATATTAGAGTTGACTTTTTTATGCTAATTTTTTTTTTGTATTATATTTTTTTTACTATATTTTAAATACAAATGTTAAAAACATATAAAATTTATATAAAAATTACAAACTCAACATAAAAAATTATTTTTATATGTTTAGACAAAAAATTGTTTTTAACGAATCCAACCGCCTAAATTTTGATGCGATTTTGTAGGTTATGTTAAAAAAAGTTTGTGAATATGATTATGCATGCATGAAGGGCATATATTCTAAGGAGTCATATAGAAGGGTGGGCAGAGCAAAGCACATAACCACCATTGCAATGGAATATGTGAAATTAAAGGAGAAATGTGGTATCTTAGACTGCCATTTCAGATCATCCATTCCATGGTCATGGTGGTCAAAAGAAACCACAATATAAAGTTTAGTCTCAAACCCAACACTTTTATTCCAAAAAATAAATTATATACTTTGATTCCAAGTATTGTTCTATATATGTTATTTATTGATACATGGAACATCTAAAACGTTTTAAAAATAAAAAAAAGTTACGTCTGCACGAGAAAAGTGTGAAAATTATATTTATTTTGACGTTATCTTTTACTTTTAAAGTCCATTTAGTCGAAGATTTAAACTCATATCATTTTTGTAATTAAGACACCTCTCTAATACCATTAGAGTGCTACAAGTCTACAAGGTCATAAGCATTTAAAGTATGTAAAAATGAACAAACCTTTGCCTTGGTTTATGTTATAAATACATTTATAATTCTATATTTTCTAAAATTGTAAAACAAAATAATCATTATTTGATAACCATTCAAGTACATGATTATATATATATATATATATATATATATATATAGGGTATGGATAATTTGAAAACCTTTACATATCTAACCATTGATTTTAAGATTGTGTGGTTGAGATTAATCTTGGGTATTTTGATTTATTTAATTGTTTGGTAAATTAATTGAAAAGTACAGAAAGAGTATATAGGTCTTTCTACCATTTGTACTTAAAACCAATATTTTACTTTTCAAATCCCCAAAAACCGTACACCCACCTTTTCCATACCAAAAACCGCCGCCCAAATTTACTCCATTTTCCGGTGGTGTTACGCTTAAGTTACCGACATGTTACAACATTTAAATGTTATATATACATATATAACACATTAACATAAAATTTTTAAAACTAAAACAGTTACATTAAAACTAAAACAGTTACATTAAAAAAAATTGATTCTTCAAAAAGTAAATACGGTACAAAATTCCTTGTTTAAAACTTTAAAAATTTTAAAACTAAAACTTTAAAAATTTTAAAACTAAAACAGTTATTTTTCATGACCTGTCACATCGGTTAAAAAATTTTAAAAATTCCTTGAAACTGATTCTTCAAGTGTAACATATACGTAACAAAAGCAATGTTTTCATAACCGGGCCGGACATCGACCCGGTCTCCTTACCGGTCAGAGGTCGGACCGGATTTAAGAACCGGATTATTTTATAGACATTTTATAAATATATATATATATAATCAAAAAAAGATTAAAAAAACCGGTTCAAATACCGGTCCGACCACCTGTCGCCGGTCCGACCGGCCGGTTCACCCATAAACGGTTTTGAACGTAGAACCGGACCGGTTACCCCTCCGAATCCCGGTCCGACCGGCCGGTCCTGTCCGGGTTTAAAAACATTGAACATAAGTGTAACTACGACGCATGTCGCACATTTCGAACACATTTTAAAAACTTCTAATAATAAAATCAAAAGACAACTTTTATGAAAGCATAAAAAAAGAACAAACACCCTAGATGTTTTTTTAAACCACATTTAAGATTAATAAAAAAAACAAGAAAGTGCATGTTATTCCTTACTTTTCGACATTCACGATAACGAGATCAAAACCCTTTGTCTTGCAATTACATGAATCATGCCCAATAAAACATATGTAACATAGTAAAACAAAGATTGATGTTAATATGTAACTCCTTTGTAACGTAGGTGCGTTAACTATTTAACAATTCACGAACCTGAAAAACATTGGTAACATCGTTACATTTGTTATGATGCGGCCTAGGTGGCTGCATATGTAACATAGTAAAACAAATAATGATGTTAATATGTAACACCTTTGTAACGTAGTTGCGTTAACTATTTAACATTTCACGACCTGAAAAACATTGTTAAAATTGTTACATTTGTTATGATGCGGCCTAGGCGGCTGCATATATAGGGAACACAAACATTTAAACGAGCAGGGTTTTCTTGTTCGTGTTCGTTCGTTAATAAACTTAGTGTGTTCGTGTTCGTTCATGTTGGTTCGTTAATACTATACATGAATGGTTCACAAACATAGACGAACATAAGTAAACGGACATAACTAAACAAACATAAACGAACATGACTAAAGAAACAAAACAACCATTATTGAACAAAAATAGTTAAACAAACATGAACGAACAAATGAATTGTAAAGTTGGATTGATATTAACCCATTTCAGTTAATAAATAAATTAAAATTCCAGTAAAATAAACGAACGTTCACAAACATAAATGAACAAATGGGACGTGCGCTCATGTTCGTTTATTTACTAAACAAACTTTCATGAACGAACTTTTTACTTGATTGCTAAACATTTGGTTCATTTACAGGGGTCAAAAGTGTAAAGAATTAAAAAAATAGACTGAAAAAGGTAAAAACATTGGTAACATCGTTGTATTTGTTATGTTGCGGCCTAGGAGGCTGCCTAGGTGCTAGGCTCCCCTCCACTAAAAACTATATGTAAAACATTGGTAAAATCGTTGTATTGCTATGTGTAATGAACTTAATTTATATGTAAAATATATGTAATATAGTTGTTCCACGAAAAACATATGTAACATAGTATAACAAAGATTTGTGTTAATATGTAACACATTTGTAACGTAGGTGCATTAACTATGTAACATTCACGAACCTGAAAAACATTGTTAATATCATTACATTTGCTATGATGCGGCGCAAACGGCTGCCTATATAGGGAACACGAACATTTAAATGAACAAGGTTTTCTTGTTTGTGTTCGTTCGTTAAGAAACTTAGTGTGTTCGTGTTTGTTCGTTAAGAGTATACATGAATGGTTCACGAACATAGATGAACATAAGTAAACGAACATAAAGAAACAAACATAAACGAACATGACTAAAGAAACAAAACAATCATTATTGAACACAAATAATTAAACAAACATGAACGAACAAATGAATTATAAACTTGGATTGATATTAATCCATTTCAGTTAATAAATTCATTAAAATTCCGATAAAATAAAAATGACACAAGCATGTTAATTTATAAAGAACACGAATATATCACTGATTCTAAAAATAATTTATTAATAAAAATAAATTAACGAGGATAAACGAACCTAAACGAACAAATACAAACGAACGTAAATGAACGAATATAAATGGACGTTCACAACATAACAATGGTGTAACTTCTGGGTCAAGTGTAGAATCCATACAAAGACAACTTCAAAAGAATCAAACGTGTTAAGGTCAAGTGTAGAATCCATACAAAGACAACTTCAAAAGAGAGAGGGAAGTTAATGCAAAGGAAATGAGATGTTTGGGAATTCAAAAATGAAAAAAACAAAGAGAAGGGATGACCTTGGCGTGGAAGGGAATACCTACAAATGTAATTTTGCCAAATAAAAAATACACATGGAGGTGACCCACACTTAAAAAAAAACAACTTTTTATTAATGAGAGACAAGATAGTTGTAGACAAACATGACACATAGTACAAAAAGGTGGTACTTGGTTCTAGAAAAAAACGGACAAAAAGCCCTAAAGTATTTAAAATATGTTACACATTAAACAAAAAAAAATTGCGACCGCATGTAATCTTTACGTAACAAAACATGTACACTGTAATATAGGTGAGACCCAAAAATATCAACAACGTAACAATGATGTAGCTTCTGGGCGTTAACTGATGCCCAGATGCGGAAAATTTCAAAACAAAAAAAGTTACGTTACTAAATACTTAAAATGACGAAAGAATAAATAATCGTTTTTCGTGTGTGACAAAAAAACATGTGTATAAAAACAAACATGTAAAAAAAACGTTGTTTTACTTTTTAATGTAGAAAACAACAAAGAAATAAATGTGAAAAAAATAAAACTCAGCAACGTAAAACTGGTGTAACTTGTGAACGTTGACTGATTGGCAGTTGGTATCCAAAATTCAAATCATATAAAGGTATGGTGTAAAAATAATAAAAAATGAATACAAGTACATAGGGGTAAAATGACAAGATTGCCCCAAATGAATTTAATAAGAAGGGTGTGATGTGGCAAAATCTTGGCCACATAAAGTGGTTTTCGCGCTAAAGGGTGGTTTGCAAATTATGTATTCCCTATATATATACACACACTAATGAGATGCCCGCGCGATGCGGCGGAAAGCAAAATATTTAAGTTGCGGATTTTGGCTCGTAAAAAGCATAAATCACCACATTTTCATAAAATCAACTCTTTTAATTTAATATAATTTAATATTTAACTAAAAAACTATTATGATAAAAATCACAATTTAAAAGCCCAAATATGGTATGAAAAATGTGACATAAATGTTAAGAAGTGATTCATTCGATTTGAGATATTTCTTTTATAGTTTTTCTTTAAAGGTATCAATGTGGGACAAGCTAAAAAGTAAAAAAAAAACCTTTGTTTATGGTTTTTAAACCTTTCTAATATGTATTATATAGTAGTATAAATATGAGTGCATTTAATAGGAGAGAGTGGAGGGAAAATGTTTATAAGAATAGTAAAGAAAAGTGACATATGACACATTTTATTTTGATTTATTAGTATAAATATGTATATATAGGGGATTGTTCGAATGTTAACCCTTCATTATTGCGATAACCGAATAACTACATCTTATTATTTTGGGCCAATATTAAGGTAAATCTAAATGTGTATATTTTTTCTTATTTTTTTATTAATGTAAGTGGGCCCTACATTAATTAAAAAAAAAATACACCTTTAGATTTATTTTAATGTGGATCCCAAAGTACTAAGATGTAGTTATTCGGTTAACGCAATAAACATGGGTTAACATTTGATCATCTCCCTATATATATATATATATATATATATATATATATATACATACACACGCATATATATTGATTTTTAAGCATAAACATTAAATCATGTAAATGTATTTATCATTTTTGTACCTCAGTATCTCTAGCTGTTAGTATTAATCATTTATGAATATGTACTTTTGTCACGCAATAGAATTGCAACGAGTGTTTGAATTTTGTTGGAATATATTTTTTTCAATAAAGTTTTCACACATTTGCATATACTAACAAATTTATTAGAGGACGACAAGACGTATCTAAGCCTTTATTTGGATATTGCAACTTGATTTCTTTCGTTTGTGACAAGTGTGAACGTTTTGGTGTGTTTTCTTTGAAAGTTATTGTTTTATTAGAATACGAATTGAGTTTTTTTTTCCATGTTGACCACACAACATACACCCACGGTTCAGCTTCTTTATTCGGAGAATTGCCTTATCTGGTTAAGGCCCACCCTCCAAGGTGGAGGTCCTGGGTTCAAACTTTGTTAGGTGCAATTTAATGAATATCCAAGTGAATGAACGAATCAGGGCTTTAATCCCGAGTTCGAACCTAATGGTGGCGAGGGTTTACGGATTCCATCTGGTTCTCGCGCATATGGGGGCAGTGGGCACAGATGTTTCAAGGTCAGAGATCAAGGAATCGATCTTAGCTATCAATCGTCAGGATTACTGAAGGTAGCACAACGGGACAGTTTAACTGCCGTTAAAAAAAAGGATGTGGCAGTTTTCACCTAAATCAAAATAAATGAGTTGGTTTATGTAAATAATTGTTGTATAATGGGTTGAAATAGGTAATATTTTAACATTGAATAGGTTGATATGGGTAACATTTTAACACAATATGGGTCAAGATTGATAATCTTAAAATTATATGAATGAAATGAATTCAAACGTATAAGAATGATTAATAACATATTTGTTGAAAAAATCAATAAAAATAATCTTAATGGGCTATTTGTTTAGTTATAACACATTTTGACTTAAACCAAATTAATGTCCTTTAAAATTAATTCATTTAGACCCAAACTGTTTTTACTTAAACTTGTTCTAATCCGCACCATACTGACTCGAACATGTTCTAACTCATTACCCAACCCAACCCAACCCTACCCTACCCGCTATTTTGCCCGGCTTAAGCTCCTTGGAATACTGGAGTTTTGATGGATCTCGAATCAAATATATTTTGAATAATCGTGTATTGTACATATCTTAATTGACGTCAATATTAATTTCTTATTTGGTGTTTACACATATCTAGTTTTAATAAAATATTAATAACACTAAAATTTATCTTTTTTAAAAAAAATTAAAACATTTTAAATTTTAATTTCTAATACGAATCATTCACCCATAAAAGTATTTTAAGCCATTTTATATAAGGGATAAGTTTATAGAAATATAACTAATTTTTATAATTATCTCAATTAATTAAATGATTTTTTTTGTTTTGAATTTATTAGCTGTGTTTTAATCATATGTGAATAACCTAAATAGCATGTTAATGAAAATTTTAATAATTCAAAATAAAAAAAAAGCCAAACTGTAAATTTTCAAAACACTTCTTTATATATATATTACTAGTTTAATACACCGTGTATTACTCGGATTGAATAGAAAAATATAATAAACAGTAATAAATGAAAATCTAAATTATAATATATGAAATATCATTAAAATTTGGTATAATTTAATACTTTAAGTAATAATTATATTATTTTTTAAACACTAAGTTTTTCAAAGTTTGTTCCTTTAAACATTTCAATTAAAAAAAATAAAAAAAATTATATTTTACGATAATTTGATTTTTTTTTAAAAAGTATGTTTTTAAAAAAATATATTTTAAATGAATTATTTTTTTTAATTTAAGAATGTAAAAAAAGTAAATATATAATGAAATGTATTTAATATGAGAGAGAGGAGGGAAACTAAAGCTGATGTGCTCTAAAAACATGACATGTGTCCTTAACAACCTTTATTTATTATAATAGATAGATACATATAAAAAGTCACACTTATTATTACAATATATAATTATAAATTAACTTTTTTGTTTCGCTTTATTATGATAGAGCATTCTTTATAATATATATACATACTAGGTTAGAAACCCATGTAAACATGGGTTTGATAAAATAACATGTTATAAACAACATTTTTTACAAAGATTTGTGTGTTTATTATTAATTGTTTATAAAATAATAACTATTGAATGTTTAAAAATAACATACTACAAATAAGGATTAAAAATTATAAAATTATATTTTAAGTATTATATAATTGAAATTTTCTTATGATATATATAATTGTATAATTTAATTATTTAAAATGATTTATTATTAATATTTAATATAAAAGATAGTTAGCATTTAATAGGAGAGAGAGACGGGAAAATTTTTTTTTGAGTTCATAAGAAGATGACAAGTGTACATGCTTGTTATTCTTTTATTAGATTAAAGATTAGGGGTGCTCGCGGTATGGTATTTACGGTTTTTAAGTAAAATCGTAATTTGAATAAACAAAACTAAAACCAAACCATTCAAAACAAAACTGAACTGTTATCCAAATCTTTATAATTCAAGACGGACTAATTACACGAAGTCTAAATGTATTTTTTTTAAATGACGAATAAATCATGAACTTAATTTACACACATATCTAGACATGTATGTATGTATGCATAGATGCATATATATAGGGGTTGGATCCACTAATAAGAGTTTTTTTTTCCTAAAAAGAGATAAAACCAATATAAGTTTGACATGTGTTATCATAAAAACAAAAATATAGCACATAAAACAAAATTCAGTACAAAAAAAAACAAAATCCAGTACAAAAACTTAAAAATTTAGTAAAAAAAATATAGTACAAAAAAAATAAAAAACCAGATACAAAAAACTTAAAAATGTAGTGCAAAAAAATATATAGCACAAAAAACACAAAAAAATATGAAACAAATCTAATACAAATAAAAATAAGATTCTACTACAAAAAATGACATGTTATATCTAATTTAGTATGTCACGTGTCAAATTTTTATTAGTTGTCACTCTTTTTAGACAAAAAGTTCTTATTGTTTGATCTTTTCTCTATATATATACACACAGGGTGAGGTTATAATAAAAAGGCTTAAATGGGTGAGAAGTGTGAGAAGGATTGTGGGCCATTAGATGTATAATTTAATGGTTGAGATCAAAGTTGTATTAAAAAAGTTAGTTGAAGGGTATTTTAGTCATAGATACTTTTGTTGACTTTTTATCATGTTTCCCCCCATTTTTTTAAACGGCCATAACTTTTATATACGATATTATTTTTTCAAAAAAACTGCACAAAAAAAACGAACATTTTTTTATCTTTAAAACGAGTATAGTATTGTTATATAAAAAAAACAAAAAAAATGTTTTCCTCTACCTTTGATATTTGTAATGCGTTATTGTGTGTAATTGTATATTATTGTGTCTTTTTGTTTGTTAGTGTTTCTTTTTGCCGTCGTAGTGTCTAATTGTTATTATTTTTTTTAATAAATTCATGAGCTTTAAAAATAATATTGGTGAAACAACAAAATCACGTACTTTTTATATATAAATCATAACGATAAAAAAAACAAATTCATTTGATACAACAATGTGTATATTACACAATGATCTGAACGTAAAACACAATGACGCGTAGATTACACAATGATCTTAACGTAAAACAAAATAATGACTATTACACAATGACCTGAACGTAAGACACAATGATGCTATATTACACAATCATCTGAAGATAAAAAACAATGATGAATATATTACACAATGACCTGAACATAACACACAATGATGATTATATTACACAATGTTCTGAAGATAAAAAAACAAATTCATTTAATACAACAATGTGTATATTACACAATGACCTGAACGTAAAACACAATGACGCGTAGATTACACAATGACCTTCACGTAAAACAAATAATGACTATTACACAATGACCTGAACGTAAGACACAATGATGCTATATTACACAATCATCTGAAGATAAACAACAATGATGAATATATTACACAATGATGATTATATTACACAATGTTCTGACGATAAAACACAATGATGAATATATTACACAATAACATAAATATATATACAATGACGAAAATGTATTTTTTCAAAAAATAAAAACAATTTATGTTTTTTAAAATTATAAGTTTCATAAACATAATGGTAAAATAACACAATTATGTACTTTTAATACATAAAACATAAAAAATAAATAAGAACAATTTATTTAATGCATAAAAAACAATAACAAAATAACACAATATGATATAAAAAATAATACAAAATAATAAAAATATTAAACACAATGATATGAAGCATTAAACACAATAAATTGAAGCATCAAACACAATGACCAAAATACCCTTTTTATAAATTTAGAGTAATGCCACTTGTCAAATCCACAATCCTTCTCACCTTCTCACCAATCTCACCCTTTATATTTGAACCCAATCCTATATACACATATATCTATATTTTTATGTACGCACACACGCGCACACATACGGTACGGTCCGGTTTTTTTACGAGCTGTTTTTTGTGAAACCATAAACAAACCGTTTATTACTTTTTAAAAATTTTGAAACCGACCGACTAAATTTTTGAAAAAACCAATCATGAAACCGAATCGATGACCGGTTTGGTCGATTTAGTGGTTTGAATAACTAAAATTAACATTAACCTACTATTTAGATTATTTACATAAGACTAATAATATCATTATTGAGTTAAATGACCTTATCAAAGAAAAAAAATAAAAATTACAGTGACTTAAAATAATATTTGGCAACAAGATCAAGTTTCACATCAAAATATTTTTAACAACCCCATAATAATATTATGTTATTATTTATCGTGAAAACCTGACCCCTTAAATTCATAAAATGACGTGTCACCATTTACATAATCAAATATAAAATAAGGAATGTCTTCTATTCACGTCAAAATATTTAGATTTATTTTTAGGGTATAAATTGATACCCAAGAATTTTTTTAATTAACTTTTCATTTTTCAATCTATACGACTACATCATCACAAGGAAATAGTAAAATACCATAAGATCGGACGGCCAAGATGTGTTCATAAATCTCATCACTTGTGGGCCCACAACTGTAGGACCCACAGTGATTTTAAAATAAAGATAAGAGAGGCACCACGAGCGGTGACGAGCCGCTGCCGATCCACCGACTCAGACTATTATTGCTTTACGGAATCATATCTTAACAACATACTACCAAATTCGTCTTCGCCAGAAGATCTTGCAACTATTAATGCACAAAGTACATATAATTGATGCAGTCTTGTTCTGGGTTTAGCAAATTCTGATCTGGTGAAAGTACTTTTTCCTTTGATTATTTTTTCAATCTCGTGTCTCCACGTTTGCCCGTTCATCACATCGAAGGAGTAGTTTTACAGTCGAGAGTATTTATATTTTTTTAATCACTAAATTTAACTAAATATCAACATTTTTTTAAATCTTTTTAATTTTTAAAAACTCACACATCCCTTTTTAGTCTATATAACAAATTAAAGAACCACATTGAGTTTTTAAATAGAATTAAATCATCTTAATTGCCCTTATTATAAAAGAATGAAATGAAGTGATATTTATTAAGATTTTACTTCAATTTTAAGATTAATAATAGGATAATAAATTGGCTGAAATGCTCTCAATAAATTTATAAAAAACGATGTTATTTCATAAATTAGTATTTTAGTTAGTACTCCGTAAAAAAGACAAACAAAATTCTAGATCTATAAAGTCAAAATTTGAGTGTAAATATATAATTTTCCAAATTCTATTCTAAATTTACACAAAAATACGGTCTATGTTGAGAAGCAAGTTCTTTTTTTTTTAATGCTTGGCTTTTCGAACATTCAAACAATTAAATTTAGATCTACAATTTATTAATGTGCATTTTGTACTTAAAACACAGCTAACATTTCATTAAAAATAACAAATTGTCACGTACGGAAAAGAGGAATTGCTGAGCCGACCGGGTTAAGTTAGAAATCGTCCGGGTCAACGGTTCATGACTTCAAGTTGATGGATCAAACATTAATGAACTATCTGAATTTTGAGCGTATGTGACAAAACCAGTGAAAACTATGTAGGAGAACCATTTACAGATTATATATAACAATTTAAAATTAATTACAGTTGTTACAACTAAAAAAAAAAGATAGAAAGTACCGAGGCGATCACATTTGATTGAAGGTAATGACGGACCTAAAAATTTTTTTCGCGAGGACATATTTTTTTAGGTTTATCTGAGTATTTTTATATACTAAGTTTTATCTTCTATTCAATACGATTGGATCAAGTCGGATCGGATCAAGTCATATTATAAAAAGGCAACCAAACTAAATATCATGTATAAAAATAATGAAAATACAATACAAATAAAGTGGTTTAATATGGAATTTCGTTTTTGAAATTTATCAAAACAACGTCTAGTGATACTTTCCTAACTAACCCTTCATCAACAAAACAAATACAATTATCGCTAAAATTCTCATCACCAATTCGATTATGCAAATATGACATCTATTATCAGGGTCGTCTCAAGTTTTTCAAATCTCTTAGGTAATTACAAAATTTGAGGCCTTTTCATTATTAATTTTTTTTACAGTAAAAATTATGGCTCATAAATTATAAAGATCGTAAAGATTTGTTACTTTGCATCTATCTACGTAAGTTTACTTATAATAATTGTAGACAATAATAATCGTTATTTTTACTTTCATTGTCAAATGCAATCTCAATATAATTGTACTCGATCATAAAATTTTATTAATTATACCGGTGGAAATGCCCTTTGAACGCAACTAAAATTTAGGATTAGTATTGGTTAAATAATTAGTATGGATTATTATCAATGAATATGTCATCGTTTTGGATTATGAATATCAAATTTATTTAAAGGAGATACATATAAATAATACATGATATAAACAAAGAATACTACAAAGTACAATTTTTACTTGCCGGTGATAATATACAAATATGTCCTCTTTTTTAATCAGTTTGATTACCTTGTATACCAATATAAAGCTTGTCTAAATCTTACATTTCATACCATTAATAAAATATATATTCCAACAACAAACAAAAGTGAAACAAAAATAAAATTCTCTTTTGAGAATATGAGAAAACTCTATATTTTTCTTAATACAAAACAACAAAACAACTAATCTGAACAATAGCTTGGACGATTGGGGCCCCAAAAGACTAGGAGCTCTAGGCGATTGCCTCTAATTACAAGAAGTGAAGTGGCATTTTAGTATTTTATGTTGATATGTTTTTAAAAAATATAATAGAGTTGTTTAAAATGGGTTAGGAGTGGTTTAACTTAATAAAATTAATAATGAACTTGATATTAAAGTAGGTTAAAAATATTAATTGAGTATTTTTCAACATAATTTTATTAGCTAACATTTAAAAATTAAAAGTAAAAGGAGGGCGATTGCAAATTTATATAAGAGGACAATCAGGATTTTAATATATACAAACAACAACAAAAAAATTTCAATGGAGCGCCTGTCACTCACTCTAAAGGTTCGGTACGCCACTGATTGGAGGCTTCGTGTGCAACACTAGTCACTTAAAACAAATTAATTGCAAGTCTTTAACAAGAAAACTCAATTGTTCGTCGCTTTCAAGGAATAACAACTAAATCAATGTGTACTATCTTACAAAACATGCTAAAACTAGGGCTGTAAACGAACCGAACGTTCAGCGAACAGTTCGTGAACCATTCGGCGGGAAGTTCGTTTAGTTAAATGAACGAACATGAACAGAGGTCGTGTTTATTCATCTGTGTTCGTGAACGTTCGGTAACGTGTTCGTTTATGTTCGGTTAAGTTCATTTATTATTTTTACTCATTAAATGTGTTGTATATTTTTAATTTTTAATTTTTAGTTTAATACCATAATATTTAAGTTATTTTTAGTTTTAATACTATCATATTTTAATTAATATATTTATAAATGATTATCTCCAATGATTGAGATTAAAAATATTGATTTTTATTGTTTAAATAATATGTGTTCGTCAGTGTTCGTGAACCGTTCGTGAACAAACAAAATTCCTTAATGAACGAACACGAGCAAGAATTTTCGTTCGGTTAGCGTTCGTGAACAAGTTAAAAGTTAAACGAACGAACACGAACAAGGGCTCATTCGTGTTCGTTCGGTTCGTTTACAACCCTAGCTAAAACTAATAGCATGGAAGAACTCTGATATTTGGAAGCTTTGTGGCATGTGTTTGCCGTAAATCATAGAGTATTTTGGGTGTCTTTAACGAAGTTATAAACCGCTTAATCTTAAACTCAAAAACAGGATATAAGCAACCCAATCATTAATCTAAATTAAAAGAAAAGTAATCCACATTAAATGTTTTTAATACAACTTAACAAGGTTAATATTCTAATATATATTGGATATCAATATGCTTTAGTACTCATATATCATCAAGATACCTACGCCCCATTTGTGGTGCACGTATATAATGTATATATGTGTGGGCCCTTAAGAGCAAAAGTAAAAGTGCATTAATTTTAACGTTATTTCAATTATTTTGTGAAAATAACGTTAAAATCATTGTGATTATCGACTTCAAACGATAACTTTGAGCCGGGGACTCTTTCGGAGCAGTCTCTCTATCCTAATTGAGATAGGGGTAAGGTTTGTATCTATCCTTTCCCCCAGACCCTACTGAAAAGTGAGAATATACTGGGTAAGGTTGTTGTTGGTTGTTGTATATCATCAAGATACCTGCAAAAGATCAATCAAATCGAAGTCAAAAAGAAAATATATATTAGACTTAATATACATGGTATAGGCGTATAGCCATGAATCAATCACGACAATAAGTAATTAAAGTTGAAAAACCCATGGTTGTAGAAGTCGCTAGGCGCTAGTCGGGTGGCGAGGTACCGCCTAGGGATTAATCGGGATTAATCGGCGCTAGGCGGATTGGAATTTTTATATGTAATTTTACAAATATATATTATATACACACATCAATATCAATAATTTAATATAATACTTCAAATAATTTTAAAAAATATACTAAAAAAAGTACTTTAAAGTGCAAACTTAAACACTGAGTTCAAAGTTTAGAGATAAATTTCGATGTTAACTGCCTGGATTCGATGTTTCATAGACATATTAAAGATTTTTGGTTGAGAAATGTCTAAATAATCATGAAATTGGTCTATTTTTACCATAAAAAAGTCAAAAAAAGTCAAAAAAGTGAAAAAAAATAAAAATCTGACCAAGCCGCCTAGACCCCGCCTAGGCCACCTAGCACCGCCTAGCGCCTAGGCCAAAAATTAGACAGTAGATAGGCGCCTAGTGCCTAGGCGCCGCCTAAGCCAATTTTTACAACATTGGAAAAACCAAAACCGTAAAAACATTGGTTAATTGATGGACGGATTAGTCGAATGCTTACATATACGGTGGTGGACCTAGATAATTTTCTCATGAGAGTTCGAAATATTTTGTGGGCGATTTACGTCGATAAATATTTCATTTTTTGACCGGTTTGAAACGGGTCAGGTCATCCAAAAATATGATAAACCTAAATAAAATCATAAATATATAATAAAAAGATCTAAATATTCATCTTGTTGATTAAGATAAAATGATAAAACTTTTTATCTTTCGAAAGGGTTCGTAAAAATAATATTCAAATCAACAAATTCGAGTTTTAAAAAGGGTGATAGTCCAAATTTTCTTTTCTAAAAACTGTTTTATATTACCTAAATATATAAGTTATATCCAAATCAACTAAGTTTTTCATTATGATAACAAGTTACAACTTCTAATATTATACCTAAATAATTAAATCATACAAAAATGTAATTATCTAACAAATAAGTGAATAGGTTGAGTCCAAACGACAAAAATGTTGGAGTTAATGTGTTGCTCCTCTTCAAGTCAAATATTCGAGCCCAATAAAACAGATTGATATCTAAAATTGTTGGTAAAAAAATTTAACAAACAATATTGGGATATGAGTTATTGAATATTAAACTAAATTGTTAATTAATAATTGAGTTTTATCACGAGTGATACATATTGAGTTATTTTGATATTAATTTTTTAATACCTCTTGTTTTAAATTAGACTTTATCGTGATTGTCAAAATTTCACGGGGATTTTCGAGATTAAATCATATATATAACAAATAATTTTTTTTTGATGGGTGTCAACCGACCCTTATAACAGCTAACTAGGTCCGCCTATGTACAAATATACATATACACATACACACACATATATATATACATACATATATTTAAATTATGTGCGTTTAAGTTGGATTTAAGATCAATTATATATGACTTATTTTTTTTTAAAAGTTATAAACACGTGCACATTTTAAAAAAAGTTCAATTAAAGGTCTATAAACATATTTCAAATATGCTTGAATGTTTGATCAACTGATTTTCATGCTCATCAACAGGTTTCATCAAATATAAACTTTTTTTAAGAATGTCAAACTCAAAAAGTCTATTAATTTGCTGTAAATCATATACCAGACTTAAACTCTCTTATTAAATGCTTTTCATACCATTGGGTTAATTGCTCTTTTGGCATTAAACATGTGTTAAGTACAATAATGCTTAAATTAATCTTGATAATTAAGCAATATAGGTTTTATACAAAAATATGATAATTAATTTCTTTTGCTTTTGATGAACTTAAAAATATAGGATTTTTGCTTATTTGTTGCGACACGATGGCTCCGACCACTTAGTTTGGTTGATTATGTATGTGGTCTCAGTTTGAGGCTAGGTACCATCATGAGCCAGAAACCAACATTCATTTAAATACATTCTATCAATCTATTTAATAACAAAAACCTAAAAGCAATGAGTTTGGCATTTTCCGTTTCATTACAATTTTATTTTTTAAAATAGTAATTTTAAATTCTAAAATTTATAAATATTCACGTTATTTAAAGTATTACTAAATATAGTTATAAAACATATGTATTACACCTTTTAATATATAAAAACTCAGTCGTAATTAATAATGATTATTTAGAAATTATAAAACAATTAAATAATGTAATCAATAATAAATAAAATTTTGAATTCAAACGTTTGTACATAAAAAGCTAGTTGTCTAAATTAATAAAGTTGATTAAAATACATAAATAAATTTAGTTTTATAATAACTATTCTTGATACAAATTTATTTTTCAAAATTGATAATCGATAAGTAGCGCATTAAATTATAAATATTTATAATTGGTTTCATATTAAATTCATTTATTTAATGATATGATAAGAATCCATAATTATACTTATATAAAATTAATAAAAATATATTATTTTAATATTATTATTATTTAATAAAAAAAGTGAGAAAATAATAGTGAAAAAACACGAGACATTAGTGTACTAAAATTTTTATTCATTTCTAAGCCAAACTTATTTACGCGTACAACAATTTTTATTCATGCGCAAATAAAAGTTTACACATTTGTGTGTTACATATATGACAAATATTTGTTTATAGTTATTGTATTTATATTATTTTCTTTCAAAAAAATATTTGTTTTCTTATACATATTCTTGTAATTTATATGTTTTACATCGATTTTCTTATAAAATAATTGATACATTATTATTAATATTTTTTTATTATTCATTAATGAAGATGAAGATCCGATGGCATAAGTGCATAACATTAAAACATGCCCCTTAACCTACGCCCTATCTTTTTATCGTGCGCTATCTTTTTTTTTTTTGGCCTCATCACTAAATTTCCACACGCACAATCGGTGGTGTATATATACGACATACACATCTCATTTCGTCCTGTATCATAAGCCGTCGCCTCGAAAGCCCTAATTCTCGTTATCTCTCTCTCATCTCTGCAGAAATCAACAGATTCCGAGGTAAAATTATGATTTTTCGTGATCTAATCTGTTTGTTTTTCTTTAGTTCTGATTCAAGTGTCTTATTGCCTGTTTTTATTTGAAAACACATGTTGACTTGCTCGAAGGCTGTCGATTTGTTGATTTTGCATGTTATGATCATCTTATCGTGATTTGACTTTCGAAGCTGAATCGATTTTGATTATTGAGATATGAAATTTTAGGTTTGTGGTGGTTTGTTTTGTCGAATTTGAGTTGATGTATATCAATTCGCTGATTTGTTGTTTTTTCATGATATCTATGATAGATTTTTTTGCGAGGGTTGTTGATTCGTCTTTCTGATCGGTGGAGAACGAAAAGGAAGTTTTTTGGTAAATTATTACATCTGTGATCTTTTGCCTAATGTAGATTAAATACTACATCAATTGTTTGCGCTGTTGTAGGTCGTGTAACATGAGATTGAATAATTGTTTTATATTTTTGAGATTTTTGGTTTTATTATTTTAATTTCTTGTCTGGAAGTTACAATTAATCTGTGTATTCGTTGTTGTTTGTATGATCTCTTTTCTGTATCTTCACTTTGTGATATTAATCTGTGTTTTCATGGCCTGTTTGCCAGAAATTTTGATTTTATTGAACTTGATGCCATCAGATCTAGCCTATTGATTTGTGGAATTAATTTATGTGTCTCCATAGAGTTGTACCGTTTGTTATTTGAAATAATATGTTATCTGTATTGATCTTGCTTTCTTAGCTTTGAGTTGATTAGGCAGGTAATCTTGTTGTGTTATTACTGCTAAAAGTTTCTTACTGAATCCTTTTAAGTCACTCTTTTAGGTTCTTTTGTATTTACTGAAATTTGATTGGCATATAGATGTTTGTCTGATATGTTTAGAAACATATTTATAACCATGGAGCCTTTGGGAACCTTTCTGCCTCATCTAGGACAACTGATTTAAAAAAATCAAGAAGGTATAAAGCCTAAATATTTTCCTCAAAATTTTCAACATAGTCTTGGTATAAATTACCTCTCCCAAATACAACAATTTTGGTCTTCTACTGCTGCTTTCTGATCTTACCTGAATAAATTGCTTAGAACAGCTAAAAACTTGGCCCCTTTGATGTGGAGAACTGTGAACAGCTACAGCTAATATTTACTGCATGCATCATTTGATTAATTTTTGAAACATTACCATGTGTCCAAAAATACTTGCAGAAAAATAACCATTGTAGAATTATCGTCCTCTTAATTTGTCAGGGTCACCATCTAAGAGGATTATTTAACTAGCAACACACTTTCCTTTAGCTTGATTGTTTTTTCTGGAAATTTTGGATATATGTATTTTAATCACTTGTAATAATTGTACGGAAATTTTATTATATGTATAATGTTAGTTTCTTGGCTCACTGAACCTCATTCAACTTGCATGAAACAGGATGAACAATTCAAGAGGCTGCACTGGAGAATTCTTGCAGAACTTTTACCTGGCGCAATAGTTGATTAATAAAGTTACAGATTAAATATAAGCAAATGGATCGACGGGATACCTCAGGTTTTGTCAGCGGGGGTTGCAATGCTTTGGGCATATATTGACAGCTAACTCTAGTACCCTAGCTTAGAAATACCCTGCCCTAGATCTTTAGCTTAGAAATACCCTTAGTTTGTGTATATTATATTTATTTATAGCGCAGAAGTTAAGTGACTTGTTCTTTTGCTAATAAGGTTTGATCAAAATCAAACAAGAGACTTGCATATCACTTCAATGGATAACAGGTACCGTATTATGGGTTTTGCTGCAAACCATGTCCCTGATGCCTTCAGAAACATGAGCAACTCTGTTCAGGTAGGTAGGCCTGGGTCTGGACCTGGATCTGGATCGGGTTATGCAACAGATACCACATTACGATTGGATTTCCCGGGTTCGTTTAATCATTCCCTTTCTGCCTCAAAAGGAATCAAAAGGAAATGGGGTTTAGTCAATGGGTCAATGGATGTGCAAACTGGGTTTCCATTTAGCTTGTTGCTTGGTCACTCTCCAAGCTCCTCAGACAGCAAGGCGAGTTCAGCCACTGGATGTACCAACATGTCTTCTGCTAAAGAAACTGATGAAGAGTCATCAATGGACCTTGAGTTGGATTTCAGTCTCCATCTTGGTGGTGAGAAGACGCCTGTCATAAAGAAAGTGCCAACCTATAGTAAGTCGTCAATGGTTGATCTGGAACTGAGTCTGTTCTCTATGCCAGCCGAGTCTGATGTCACCACTGTTCACCTTAGCCCATCACCTGTTGGTTTTGACTCCCCTATGGACGATGGGTCAATGTCATCACATCTGGAAAAAAAGAATCCATTGTCCAGCATTATGACTATGCCAACAAGTTCAGTCACATGTATATCTGGAATCACAGAGTCACAGCAGCAGCAGCAGAGAACCTGTAGTACAAAAATGTGCCAATTTGAGGGATGTGGAAAGGGCGCAAGAGGTGCTTCTGGACTTTGCATTGCCCATGGGGGTGGTCGAAGATGTCAAAAACCCGGCTGCCATAAAGGTGCCGAGGGCCGAACTGCTTTCTGTAAAGCTCATGGTGGTGGTCGTAGATGTGAGTTCTTGGGTTGCACCAAGAGTTCAGAAGGACGAACTGATTTCTGTATAGCTCACGGTGGTGGTCGAAGGTGCAGTCATGATGGTTGCACTCGTGCAGCAAGAGGGAAATCCGGGTTGTGCATACGCCATGGCGGTGGAAAGAGATGCCAGAAAGAGAACTGCACCAAAAGTGCTGAAGGGCTGTCTGGTTTGTGCATCTCTCATGGTGGTGGTCGCCGGTGTCAGTTTCCGGCATGCACCAAAGGCGCTCAGGGAAGCACAATGTTCTGTAAGGCACATGGTGGTGGCAAACGGTGCACTTTCGAAGGGTGTACAAAGGGTGCAGAAGGAAGCACCCCTTTCTGCAAGGGTCATGGTGGTGGAAAGCGGTGTGCTTTTGAAGGTGGTGGTGTTTGCCCTAAAAGCGTTCATGGTGGAACCCTATTTTGCGTGGCACATGGTGGCGGCAAGAGATGTTCTGTCCCTGGTTGCACAAGAAGTGCAAGAGGGCGTACTGACTGTTGTGTCCGCCACGGTGGTGGTAAAAGATGCCAGTTTGCAGGTTGTGGGAAAAGTGCTCAAGGCAGCACCGATTTCTGCAAGGCACATGGTGGTGGGAAGAGATGCTCATGGGGACATCCCGGTTCGGAATACGGTAATAATGATCAAGTTTGCAATGCATTCGCCAGGGGGAAAACAGGGTTATGTGCCTCTCATGGTGCTCTGGTTCAAGATAAACGGGTCCATGGTGGTGCCACTTTAGGAACTCTGGTGCATGAGGCCACTCCCAACCAACCCCAAAAAATGAAAGAAGTGGTCTTACCTCCGTGTGACAATAATATTTCAGCACCCGTGATGATGCAGCAGCAGCAACAGCAGCCGGTGGGTGGAGGAAGGTGGTCACGTGGTTCAGAAGGGAGGGTGCATGGTGGGAGTCTGATTGCTTTGCTAGCAGCAGGAGGTTCTGGTGTGCGCTCAAATCCAGGAGAAGGTAACGCAATGCCTCGAAAGTGGATTTAAAAGAAGCAAGAAAATGTTTGTTTGTTGTATTCAAAGTGTGATTGTGGTGGGTGTATGTTAGAGTTAGTTTTTTAAGTGTAGTGTTCCTATTTTCTTGTTTGTATATTGAACAAACGTACCGTCTGTCTGTCTGTCTTCTTTGTTAATATTTTTATCTGTTTTTAGTTTTGGAGTTTGGTACTTTAGATCAATGAATAAAACCTGAAAGTTGCATGATTTCAAGTAGCTTTACGTTTCTCTCTCATTAAACCCTTAAATAATTATGATATGGTTTAGCAAATCATTTTATATTGAATTCATATGATTTTAGCAAGTCAACGGTTTAAAGAGCTTG
This sequence comes from Mikania micrantha, assembly GCA_009363875.1. Lineage (NCBI taxonomy): Eukaryota > Viridiplantae > Streptophyta > Magnoliopsida > Asterales > Asteraceae > Mikania > Mikania micrantha. The sequence goes on along the minus strand of CM018694.1, from coordinate 77,049,819 downwards.
AATTTGATGGCATAAAGCGGTGGCACTCATGACTCATCAACTATATTCATTTGTTCATAGTTGTTCTCGGATCCAAATGCATACAAAATACAAATTACATGTCCGTTATATGCGTATAGATTATTATCAACCTAACTTGTCTCTTGTTGAAACGTTTTATATTTGACACGGACTTGTTTTCAAAATAAATTGATGTGATTATGCATAAAAATTGCCTATCACCTTTTTTTTTTCCATGCAAATATAAAACTGATTCATTGTTCTCACCTTTTTTTTTTGTATTTTCAAACCTCTAATATGTTCTTTCTCAATCATCCTCTAAATATTTTCAAGTCATTCAATAAAAATTATATTTTGTATTACAAATAGCTTTTGAATATATGAGAAGCACATATTTGTGGTTTTAAATTATTATATGAATTGCAAAGTTTTTGCTATTCAACCCTTTTTACACGCAGGTATCTAACCTAGTAAGATATCTAACAATACAATACACTTAGTAAAAAAGTAATTGATTCACAATAGTAAGAGACAAAGAGGATTAGAGCAGTAAACGAAACAAACGTTTAGTGAAAGTTTCGTGAACCATTCGACGAGGAGTTCGTTTATGTTCGTTCATTTAATAAATGAACGAACATGAATAGAGGTTGTGTTCATTCACGTGTATTCGTGAACGTTCGGTAAGGTGTTAGTTTTTGTTTGTTAACGTCCATTTATATTCATTTATTATGTCTATTTGTTAATTATGTTTTATATTCTTAACTTGTTATTTTTAGTTAAATAACATAGCATTTAAATTAAAAATCTAATCATTTGAAATTTATATTTTGTTAAAGACATAGTAATTTGAAACTTAGATAATTAAACTAATACTATTAGTTTAAAGCAATTTTAATTATAGTAATTATTTTTAATTTTTTTCTATGTTTTTGATTTTTTGTTAAGTTTTTAACTTTAAGATCATTACGTCTAATATATGGGATTGAAAATACTAATTTTTATTGTGAAATTAATATGTGTTCGTTTGCGTTCATGAAATGTTCGTCAACAAATTAAATCCCTTAATGAACAAACACGAACAAGATTTTTGTTCGGTAAGCGTTCATGAACAAGATAAATGTTAAAGAAACGAAGATGAACAATAGCTTTTTCGTGTTCGTTCAATTCATTTATAGCCCTAAAGAGAGATCGATTATTTTAAAAATTACGAGGGGTTTGTTTTGGAAAAAATATATTTGATCGGCCCAAACTTTGAAAAACTTCTTTACAGAGGTAGAATAGTCTAACCTTCTTCTTTTTTTTTTTTTTTTCTGTTTTTGTTTTTGTAAGAATGGCCACTGGGCATTAATCTATATCACTCTAAACAAAATTTCAATATGGAATTTGTGAAAAAAAATCAAGAAACAGAAGCCGAATTGGGTTTTTATGTTGTTTGCAAATGAACGAAATTGTCCCCTTTCTTTAAAAATTTGACTTCAGTAGTGTCACCTGGCCGTTGTAACGTATTTTATCAAGAGTGTGCGGGAACTCTAGTGTAACCAAAGTAAAGTGTTGTAATTTATAAAGGCATGACTGCGTATATTCAAAAGAAAGTTTATGGTATTCATACGTAGTTAAATTCTTATTTGTCTAAGTTTTGAATATATGTAAGCTTTTATTTTAATTTTACTATGTAGGGGTGTAAACGAATCAAACTAACTCTTGAGATACTCAGGATCGAATCTGTAAAAGCCTCTTATAAGTAGAGACTACACGAGGCCGAGCTTGAGCCCAGAAATATGGCTCATTTAGTTATTGAGCCCGAGCTTTTTAAAAAAAATTTATTTATTCTATTAAGTGTATATATATATAATTATAATAATATTGTTAAATTTGGAAAGTATAATTATAAATATATATTAAATTAGCAATTCAAAAAAATAAATTGACTTATTAGACAATAAACGAGCCAATCCGATCCTCAACCTTTGAAACCTTAATAATTTTGGGCTCGGCTCGGCTTAATTACACCCCTAGTTGTATGGGAATAAAATTTTAGCTGTAAGTCTCATTATATGACCCTGTGAAACTATAATCTGGTTATACAAACAAGTGAAACAACAAATCCTTCGAGTAATCTTTGCCGTGATTTCTTGCGAGTGTTTATAGTTCAATTTTAATGGTTTTAGGTCAAACTGCTAACCAAAACAGTTAGCAGCGGTGTTTGACTATCGAAATCCGAAACCGAATCGATTAAACTAATATTGAACAAAACCAAACCGTTTTCAACGATATGATTAAAGTTTGTCTTTATGATTAACATATCCTATTTCAATGCACTTGCATAATAAACTAGTTATGCATCCAGAAACTATCAAAATTTTTTGATAAGCAAGAGCAAAACAAGAAAAGCTTAGAGTTGAAAATTTAAAAGAATGAAAGCATAATATGTGAGCAAGAGAACAAATTTTGAATCTTTGATGTTACAATATTAGTATTTCATTTCAAGATTGAAGATTCCATGGTTAAATTTAAAGCTAAAGAAACAAGTAAAAATGCAATTTCATAGCAATGTGAAATCAACTAAAAATGCAAAATTATGCTTATTGAAATCAAGTAAAAATGCCTTTCTTGGTAATATAAGGCTATCTAAATCAATTTGAAAAATCCAAAACAAGTGCATAATAGAGGACAATCGAAATGAGTATATTAAATAGAAATTATAAGAGTTGTACCATACAAACAAAATTAAACAAACAAACTTACCCAGTATATTCTCACTCTTCAGTAAGATTTGGGGGAGTGAAGATGAAAACAAACATTACCCTTAGGCCTTATTCCAGTTGAGATAAACAGACTGTTCTCAATGGGTCTTCGGCTCAAATATGTACCATATAAACATGGAAGATAAATATAGGACCATGCATAAGCTAACACACGGAACATAAACAGAGAACGTAAATATCTAAATTTATACATCGATATAAAAACCATAAAAACGGAATAGCACAATCTCACGGGTTCAGCCCTATGACTTCTTACAAAATAAAGTAAAAAATGTCAGAAGTGGGATTTGAACCCACGCCCCCTCTCGGAGACCAGAACTTGAGTCTGGCGCCTTAGACCACTCGGCCATCCTGACTTAACATATTTCTTTTGAGATTAAATATCTCTTTATCTTATTCACTTCAAGCATGCGATGATAATGATACAAAAGAACATGAAGATATTTTGGGCCATACCACTGCATAATAATTAATATGAGTTTTCAAAGTGCCACATGAACAAAAACTAAAACTGTAACACCATGTATAAAACATAACATCATGACTCTAAAAGAACAATAATATATATAGGGCAGAATTGTGTGTGTGTAGGACCTGTTTTATCAATCCCACTTACCCTAAATCATAAAAGCACGTATCTGACTGAAAAAAAATAACCATTTCTAAGAGATATGAAACACACCTAGCCAACATGTGTTCTTAAATGCAAATAAAAAGAATCCGAAGGATATGGCTAAAAATGGGAAAAGGATTGATCTTGAGCACACTAATGAAAAAGAAACCAGTGAGACCATGTTAAAACACTTTGAAGAAATGGAACTTAATGATGAAAAGATTCAAAGGATGAAAATAAATGGAAAAGGAAAAGACCCGATTGGAGAAAATGAATCTGAGGAAGTTGGAACAATTGAAGAGATGGTGATCCTATTGGATTTGTTGGCTGAAATGAACACAAATACAAGAGGCAATGCGGTGGTAAAGAGCAAGTTCAATAAAATGGTAAAATGGTTCAACAAGTATGTGATTAAGAAGGATGATTTTTGGGCTCCTGTTATGGGTGGAGAAGAAGTGGATTTATACCATTTGTACATGGCTGTCCAACTAAATGGAGGAAAAGAAAATGTTACAAAAAATAGCTTTTGGGATTTTATTGCTACGGATATGAAGATGGACTCGAGAAATGGCTTTCAACTTTTGTTGCAATATAAAGAACACCTTGAAATGATGCATTGATATTACAATAATATTAAAGAAAGACAAGGGAAAGATGCGATCTACTCTTTAGAAGAAGGACAAAGTAGCAAAATTGGAGCTGAACTTGGAGACCGCAGGTTGTGGACCTACTACAAAGAAGAAAATTTGATCATTGAACTATCTCTATCAAGCTTAAGAGGGAGATTGTTGGAGTTAAGCTTGATAAAAGGATATTGTAGAAGTATGATTAAAGAGTCAAATAAATACTACCGTTAATTTGGTAGTTATCATGTTAGTTATGGAAGTTCATTTCGAATAAAAACTGTCAAGTAACCGTCTTAGTCATGCACTATAAATAGTCTGTATATTAACATTTATATTACCGAATGTATGCATGTTTTATGATATGAATGTGTACACGCATATATACTTCTGAGATAGACAAAAGCACTGCACGAAATTCATCAAAACCTTGCATGTAAACCTCTTTCAACAATTCGCAGAGAAAGCATGGATTGAAATCAAAAACCGATACGTGGTATTGGATGAGAAAGGGTTGAGTAGATCCCAAGATCGATAAAGAATTGAAGTTTAAAGAGGTTTGCATGCAGTGTTTTGATGAATTTCATGCAGTGCTTTTGTCTATCTCAGAAGTATATATGCACACACATTCATATCATAAAACATGCATACATTCGGTAATATAAATGTTAATATACAGACTATTTATAGTGCATGACTAAGATAGTTACTTGACAGTTTTTTAACCGAAATAAACTCCCATAACTAACATGATAACTACCAAACTAACGGTAGCATTTATTTGACCCGTTAACCATACTTTTACAATATCATTTTATCAAGCTTAACTCCAACAATCTCCCCCCTAAGCTTGATAAAGATAGTTAAATTATCAAAATTTCTTCTTTGTAGCAGGTCCACAACCTGGTGGCTAGTCTCGTACAGAGCTCACTTTCCTCTTCTTGAAAGGCAGCCTCTTTGCTTCTTCATCTTTAGTTCCTTTGCTGCAGTCTCCAAGTTCAGCTCCATTTCTGCTACTATGTCCTTCTTCTAAAGTGTAGATCGCATCTTTCCCTTGTCTTTCTTTGATATTATTGTAATACCAATGCATCATTTCAAGGTGTTCTTTATATTGCAACAAAAGTTGAAAGTCCTTTCTCGAGTCCATCTTCATATCCGTAGCAATAAAATCTTAAAAGCCATTTTTTGTAACATTTTCTTTTCCACCATTTAGTTGGACAGCCATGTACAAATGGTATAAATCCACTTCTTCTCCACCCATAACAGGAGCCCAAAAATCATCCTTCTTAATCACATACTTGTTGAACCATTTTACCATTTTATTGAACTTGTTCTTTACCTCCGCCTTGCCTCTTGTATTTGTGTTCATTTCAGCCAACAAATCCAATAGGATCACCATCTCTTCAATTGTTCCAACTTCCTCATATTCATTTTCTCCAATCGGGTCTTTTCTTTTTCCATTTATTTTCATCCTTTGAATCTTTTCATCATTAAGTTCTATTTCTTCAAAGTGTTTTAACATGGTCTCACAAATTTCTTTTTCACTAGTGTGCTCAAGATCAATCCTTTTCCCATTTTCAGCCATATCCTTCGGATTCTTTTTATTTGCATTTTTACCACAATCTTCAACCTTTATTGGTTTGATTATTGAATAATTTGTTCCTTGAAAGGTTATTTCGAAACCTTGATCAACAAGCATCCTCATGCTTAACGCATTTTTCTTGAAACTTGGAGTGTAAAACACATCTTTTATCTTAAAATCTATTCCACTAGATTTTATAACCCTTTTCCCAAGATGTATCCATCCGAGTTTCCTTTTTTACACTTAGTTTCAATTCCAAATGACTCCTTTAATTTGAAAAACGTGTTCTTGAAAGCGCTACAGTGGGTTCTTCTTTCCAAACCCACGAACCAAACTTCTTTCCAACCCAAGTTTCGGTTCCGTTTATAACAAACTCATTATTCAAGATCCTAGATTTGCAAATGTTACAGAAATTACCCGGGCGATTGCATTGAAGGCATTTGTGTAGATTGAATTGCTTCTGACTTTTCCCACGTATCATTCTCTTGAATTTTCTCACTTATTTTTCCTTCCTGGTTTCAATCGGTTTCTCATCTTTATCAAGGTTAAAATCATTCACCAATATTCGCAAACCTTCCACACTCGAATCCTCTCGATCATCCTGATCATCATTGCATGGTTCTTCATGATCTCCCTGATCAAATAACAGCGCCGGAGTCCTTCTTGTGTTGTCTACGGTATCATTGTAACCGATCTTCATCCTTGTGGTTTCACTCAGAATTTTTCCTTCAATGCAGGCTTCTTCATTCAATTGGTTTTTCATCACAGATCCCTTATCGATTGGCTCTGATGCCATGTTGAAAAAGGTTTACGTGCAGTGTTTTGATGAATTCCATGCAGTGCTTTTGTCTATCTCAGAAGTATATACGCACACACATTCATATCATAAAACATGCATACATTCGGTAATATAAATGTCAATATACAGACTATTTATAGTGCATGACTATGACGGTTACTTGACAGTTTTTTAACCGAAATAAACTTCCATAACTAACATGATAGCTACCAAACTAACGGTAGTATTTATTTGACCCGTTAACCATACTTCTACAATATTGTTTTATCAAGCTTAACTCCAACACGAATGGGTTTATCTTATATTCTAATCCTCGTATATGTCATATGTCAAAGGCACCTAGAAGAGCAAATCAGATACTGCGTCAATAATTAAGAATCAGTCTTATTCTATTAAAGATTTGATGTACCATTAAATAGCAAGGGTTCTGGAAATTACATATGTAAATCAATGTCAAAAATTTGCAGGAGCTTTTGATGAAGCCAGCAATAACCTGATTAACAAGAGTAAAGATACTCTTATGAAAACTTTCAACAACAACAACAATATATATATATATATATATATATATATATATATATATATATAGGGAGAGGTTCAAATGTTAACCCTCCCTTATAGCGTTAACCGCTTAACCCTAGCGTTTTTTGCCCGAATCTTAAATTTTTTTTTCATGGTTTTTATTATGCAAAAATAGGGGGGGTTTCTTTTTTGTGTTTTTGCTAATTCATCACCGTTTAGAAGTTATTGTAAGTGTAAGTTACTTACACTTACTTACATTTACTGCATCAGATACGGATTGTAAGTAAGTGTAAGTAACTTACACTTACAATAACTTCTAAACGGTGATGAATTAGCAAAAACACAAAAAAGAAACCCCCCTTATTTTTGCAAAATAAAAACCATGAAAAAAAAATTTAAGATTCGGGCAAAAAACGCTAGGATTAAGCGGTTAACGCTATAAGGGAGGGTTAACAATGGAACCTTCCCCTATATATATATATATATATATATATATATATATATATATATATATATATATATATATATATATATAGGAAGGTTTATGAGAAAATTCCTAACTTTTAAGAAAACTAAGAAAACCAAATTTTAACCAATCACATAATTCTGTGTTTTTCTTTATATATATATATATATATATATAGAGAGAGAGAGAGAGAGAGAGGGGTAGGTTCAGATACAAAATGAGATTTTTTGTAAAAAGTGTAAAAAACAAAGTGCTATTATAAATAACAATGTGCTATTATTGATAAGGAACTATTAAATATTATAATAGCACTGTGTTAATATTATAATATCACTTTGTTTTTATAGTAGCACTTTGCTTTTTACACTTTTTACAAAATTATCACTTTGTACAATAACCTTACTCTATATATATGTGTGTGTGCTCGTGCGTGTGTGGGTAAGTGCGTGGGTGCGTGCGTGTATAGAATATTGATTTGCATGCGAGTACACATTAAATGAACATAAGAATTGATTATAGAAGATGCAGCATAAAGCAGCTTCTGGAATTTTTGATGGAGACCTGTATAAGAAACATCGGCCCATACATAAACATAAAATCAAGATTGAATAAGTAACAGATAGTCGAAAATACTCACTTGTTGATGAAGGTTGGGGCGTTTGACCACAAAAGCAGTATTGCCGGAGTAAGGATCAGACTGTGGCAAACAAGAGTCAGCAAATGATATTCCAACACAATAAATAGAAACCATAAAATCATTTCATCACCAAGGTTTCCACATTCCACATGATACATTTTTTATCCTTCCAGAGAAGCAGATCAGCCACTTTACACACAGTCAGAAGTTATATAAATAACTAAAAATAAAAAACCCTAAATTTAGCACTAATGTGAACTTTGATAGCTTATAAAGCCAAGAGAAAACCAACTTTTGCTTTATTTACATATTATTTTCATAAACCATGTCCCGAGAATGAAAAACAGTTCTGGGACCTAGGTCAAGAAAATTTTTTTGGGCATTATTAGAAAAACTAACTTGATAATTAATATATAAAAAATTAACAATTTAACATATAAAAAACAAAAATTAAATTTCGAGCCCCTTAAAAGGCCAGCCCAGAAATCATTAGCATTAAGCTTCCATGACCTATTTCTTTGTGACCAAAGAAAAACTCTTCGCATCGAACCATACTAGCAACAATTTTCACTGCTTATAATTAGATCCATGAATTAGCTCCCAAATCTGAAGCCTATCCTCAAAGAACTGTGAATCCACAAAAAGATATTACACGTAATAGTACAGTAAGACATGGATATCTAATCATGGATCAATAGGTTATTAATTCATGCATACATCTAAACAAATTGTACCGAAATCAAACAACCAAAAGTTGAGATCGACATCAATCATGAAATACCTCCAGAAGAATTAATCAAAAGAAGTAAAGTAAAGCAAGTTAGGGTTTAAAACAAATCCACAAACAGATCTGCTGTTGCACACTAATCAAATAGCAACATACGATTTCCACCGTCGACGGCACTATGAACGGGGTTTTGCCTACCAAAATAGACGAAAAACCTCCGATTTCATCGCAGTAATCTTGTCATCGTCATCTGAATCTGAAATTGAGGAAGTATCGTCCTTAAAACCATTAACTTTCTCCGATATCTGAGCAAATTTGATAATGACTTCGTTGATCAATCTTTGGCAATTGGCATGACTTCTGGCAAAAAAAAATGTCAGAAGTGGGATTTGAACCCACGCCCCCTCTCGGAGACCAGAACTTGAGTCTGGCGCCTTAGACCACTCGGCCATCCTGACCTGACATTAAATATGAGATGATAATGATTAGAGGTGCTTTTATCTTTGGGTCAATCACAAAACTAGCCATTTGACCACACATCTTTACCAAAATAGCCATTGACTAAAAAATTTACCAAATTGGCCTTTAACTGGGAAAATATCTCCTACTCAGCGATATTATTACATAATATATCTCCGACGTGGATATAATATAAAAATATGAAATTATGTGTCAGTTGATGTCAAAGATATATTTAATGAGTAAGAGATATTCTCGATTGCATATATCTCCACGTCATAGATATATTATATGCTAATATCTCCATACCATATATAATATCTCTTAATCAATAAATATATTAATAAATAATAATAATTAACATTTTTATAAAAACAAATAATAATAAATCACTATTATGAAATAAAACAATTTATTTATATATATACAAAAATCGTAATTAAATGAAATAAAATAATTTATTTATATATATACAAAAATCTTAATTAAATAAAATAAAATGATTTATTTATATATATATACAAAAAATCGTAGTTAGATTTTTATTTTTTCTTCAAAAGATAAATAATAACACAAAAGAAAATACTTATAAAAAATGTCTTATTTTTTGTTTTTATTAAAAACTAAATACTTATAAAAAACGTCTTATATTTTCGTTTATATTTAAAAAGTAATTATCTTCGTCTTAAACATTTTGGTACGAAACTAATGCTTAAAACAAAAAATTACCTTTTATTCTAAACATCAACTCTATAAACGTAAATAATAATAAATATACTTATAAAAAAAATTTAAGATCCTACAAAAAAAAAAAGATAAATTTAATTATTAATTTTTATTAAATATTAAAAGGTGTATTGTCTTGTCCAGTGAAGCTTTATATATTTCCGAGGAGATATTTCGACTTTCAAGGAGATATATGACAGAAAAAAGTACAAAGCATGGTCCCGAGGAAATATTTCGTATATCAAGGAGATATCTCGTTTTTTAGAAAATATATGACTGAAAAAGTACAAAGCGTGTTCCCGATGAGATATATTAACTAACATAAATAGTTAAACGTTTGCAATTAAATTTTTTTTAAAAAAAATTCTTTCAAATATTTAAAAATGTCTGTATCTAATTTAATATTTATAAATGTTTGTTAATAAAGATTTTTGAAAATTTTTTATAAATATTTAAAAACGTTGGTATATAATTTAAATAGTTAAACTATGGTAATTTAATTTTCTAAACAATTCTTAAAATTATTTAAAAACGCTTGTATGTAATTTAATTTTTTTAAAAAAATTTGTTATATTTTTTTTGTTATATTTGCTGAATTTTTTTTCAATATATTTTTAATAAATTTTTTTTTAAATTTTATTGATTTAAACAATTATTAATAAATAAATAAAACTCAGAGATATTTACACATAATATATCTTTGACGTGTACATTTAATATCTCTGACGTGGCTCGCTGACGTGTAAATGTATATATTTTTTTATTACGGGAGATATTATTTAAGATTATATCTCTGATGTGGAGATATTTTTACACATAAGAGATATTATCTCATATAATATCTCCGTCAGCGATATTTGGCCAAATGGTGAGTTCTGATTGGACAAAAATAGGAGAAAAATTGAAAACATTTGGCCAAAATGCCACTTTGACTGGTCAAAGTGGCTATTTTGGTGATTTTTCCTTTATCTTTTTATCCTTCTAATTTTTTTTAATATTATTTTCCGAGTTTATAAAATTTTAAGTTAATCTCATGTATATTCGTTAGTTTAAAAGGTTAATTTCTTTTATATGTATTTTTTTGCACGTGTCAATATAGATTCAAAAGGTTTAAGTCTCATCTAAATTTTTTTTTAGAAAACATTTTCATGTTTATTTTAGTGTGTTTGATGTCAATTTTGTTGAAAAACTTTATATTTAAATGCAACGTTAATGGAGATTTTCACCAGCGATCTCAAACCTTAGACTAAATTGACGCTTTTCTCTCTTTAACTTTAAAAAAGATTTTAAACACTTATTTTAACTCTATTAAGTTTATGAAGATTTGAGTATATCTTTTGTGCTTTCATTTTCTTATTTTTAAAAAAAAAAACCTAATTTCTAGCATATATATATTTTTAGGTATGTGTTAGTATATATAAATTGGAGTTGGTCTATGTCTCGAAGTAGGTTTTTTTCGAAAACGAGTTGGTCAAATATATTACGCTATAATGCATATTTTATGAATGCTTTGACGTAAATCTTTTTAGCAAACAAGTGGGTTAGGTATAATTTGTTTTCATTCAACATAAATTTAGGTTACTTTACGTTTCGACCCCTACACAATGTGCGGCGGAGAAAATTAAATTCTCACATGAGATATAATTGATGGATTTAAGTTTGATATAAACAGGTTTGTATTAGTTTTAGATTGTACCTATTAAGAAAAAAAAAAGGAGGGTCAACCCGTTTTGTTCACGGGTTGATTCGTTCCATCTTAGAATGCTTCTCTTCTAGATTACTATAAAGGCTATGTATAATAAAACTTTAAAGTTAAAAATTGAATAAAAATGTTTAAATATTCAATTGCTCAATCGCAAATAAATAATAGTTTTAAATTTTTTTAAACAATTCCTGTTGAAAGACGCACGCAATCATCACTATCTTTTAACTGGGGGTTTACCTAGAGGAGGAAAAACCCCCTGAGGTTGAACCCGGAACGAAAACCGTTTCGAAACCGGTATAGGCATGAACTGGTCTAGACCAGTAGTGGATCCATAATTTTTTTTAATGGAGGGGGAAAATTCTTTACGATATTTGAGGATTACTGTATAATAATTTTTTTTTCTCTTTTTTTCAGGTTATGTTAAATCAGGCCAGGTCGTGTTAAGAAAGCAATCAAACTAAATTCATATATAAAAGCGTAATAAAAATACAATACATCTAAATTCCTTACAAATTATATAGGTGAGTTGGGTTGTGTTAGGAAAAGAGTTTATAAAACTTATACGGACCAGGAAGAATGCATGTTAGGATGAGTTTTAAGCGTAATCAGTTTGTGTTTAAATAATCATTTTAAAAAATTTCAAAAATGTTGAAGTTAAAGTGAATTGTAATTAAATAAATAGTTTAATTGAATAGCATTCTTATCCGTTTGAATCCATTAATTTCGCATAATTTTTAAGTTATTCATGTTGACTAGTAATGTGTTAAGGTGTTACACATCTCAAGTCATTATATATTATAATGTTAATCATTTCAACCTAAAATACAATAATTGTTTGTCCAATATACACATTTATCTTGTCATGAATTAAGATTGTTAGGCCTAATTGTTTTCTACTGAGTTTGATTTTTTTAAATCTATCAAAACAACATATATGTAGACTTTTTTAAGCAACTTTTTCTTAAAAAACAAGTATAAGTATCACTTAAATTCTCATCACAAGTACAATTATGCAAAAAAAAATTACTAGTTACAACCGTTTGAAGCCCATTTTTGAGATCTAGCTGTTGAGACAGAGTTGATAACGGTAAGTAAATTCACTTTAGATGTAAGGAAGTTGATTAACACTATCTATGTTTAATTCAAACACTATCCAACTCCAGTTTGCATGTTTAATTTACTTAAAGTAAACTAATTGGTTTGGATGATAATACAAAAACTACATTAAGCCTAAGCGAGTTTAAAAATAGGTTGCTTTAGTGGTGGTCAAAACAGGTCGGTTTCTTGGGCTGATTTGCGAACTTGCTATTGGGTTTTGGCTCTTTTTCGGAAAAACATGTACATAAATAATGGGTTGATTCTATAAACGAAAATATTATCACAACAATATAAAGATTCGAATAAAAACCATTTAGAAGTTTCATACATTAATCACTAGCAGTGGCAGAGCTTGGGTCGATATACAGAGGGAGTCAGGGGCGAACTCATAAATCCAGAGGGGAAACTCTAACACATATTAATTTTCAGACAACAATCACATAAAATTACACTACAAGCGAAAAAACAGCGAGAACGACCCCCTGACCATCCTTTGCCCAAGATCATGAGTTAGTGTGAATTACCACCCATTTGACCCATTCGTCATTTAATCACATTTTTTTATTTTACAAAGTGGCACTAGTTTTGTGTCTGAGGAAGCAATAATGAAGAGCTGAAGGAATTATCTTATTTCCTCAAAGTTTCACAACCCTGAACAGGACAAGGACGGAGGACCCACATCTAAACCACTCAAATAAGTGCCACGAAATCATAATTCCACCACCAATTTGCTAGCCAGCATACATAAATATCATCACGACCACAACTGTGGGTCAGTCTCAAGGGGCACAGGTGGGTGGTTTGCAATTATATGAACACTTGACCTCCTAAGTTACTATCACAAAAACTTTATGGAGCAGGTAGTAAGATGCTAAGATTTTGCCTATAAAATTTAGTTCCAACATAGGCAAACATACCCCTACATACAGGGGTTCTAGAGCAAGTGCGAGAGATGCGACAGTACATGGCCCATTTTTTTAGGAGGGAGTAATTTTTTTAAAAAAAAACTGTATATATTATATATATTATTTTACAACAAAAACATATAATTTACATTCCAATTTTTTAAATACATTTAACACAGTTACGGATTTTATAAAAGCTAAAAGAAAAACTTTTTCCTGAAGCATCTGACCCAATAACTCATTATAATTTATAATTTAGGTCAAAAAACAAATTAACTCACTTCACATTTAGTTACAAACTAATTACAATACACGCACACAAAGGGGCCCATTTTTAGCATTCGCACTTGACACCTAATCTCTCAGAGACGGCCCTGCCTACATAATATTAGTTTTGAAACAAAGTGCCACATGAACAAAAACTGTAAAACCGTGTATAAAACATAACATCATCATGACTCTAATTAAAAGAACAAGAAAATATATTGGGCAGAAGGGTATTTGGCATGACTTCTCATGAAAAATGGTAAAAAAGATTGTCAGAAGTGGGATTTGAACCCACGCCCCCTCTCGGAGACCAGAACTTGAGTCTGGCGCCTTAGACCACTCGGCCATCCTGACATTTGATGATATCTTTGGGATTAAATTAATTTCATTCATCTTAAAATGCTTCTCTTCTCGTATACTAAAGCAATGTTTGATACATTATTTTTAAATAAATTCTGCTTTTAATATCATGGCTTAAAAATTGAATAAAAATGCTTAAATATTCAATTGCTCAATCACAAATTTATAATAGCTATACAATTTTTTATTGAAAGACACACAATCATCACTTTTTAATATTGGTCTGAATCAAAATATGTCATACAAATTTCAATAGAAGAAATGATTATGCAGCTAAGCCCAAATTTTTATAAGCCAGTTTTTGTTTGTGAAGACGTAAGCTTATTCTTCAAATAATTCTCTTTATTCATACATGATAGAGATAAGGTAAACTACCATATTACCATTCTTAGACTCTACCTTTACCTTAGCTTTGTTAATATTAATTTACTAATATTAAGATATGTTAAGTACGATGATGGTGATAATATTTTCTTTAAGTCAAAGAATAAATATAGTTTTTTTTACTAATGAGATGCAAATGTAAGTAATAAAGTGTATTGTTTTTGGTTTTGTGTTATAAAATAATTATCTGAATAAAATTTGACTTGCTTAATTTCCTGATCTTTCAATTTTCTCTTCATCCTTTGATGTGGTTAGATCGGATTAAGAAAACAAGATTTGTGGAAATGAATTAACTGGAATTAAAATCTGCATAGCATTCCCCATTACAACGACTAAAGTAAATACATAACATAATAAAACTACCCACTACTCACAATCATCACGTGGAGGAGATCATGGATCACCCTCCTTTATTTTCTCACAATAACACAAAATAAAACAAAACTAATTAACCATGCAAACATGCAAAACAATGCAGATCACGTCCACGTCCTTCACACATGCAAGCTAGCCATGATACCCATAAAGCACACATCAATCCCTCCCCCTTAAAACCATCTTGTCCGCAAGATGGAAATGAGGATAAGCACGAGCAAAACGCCATTTGGACTCCCACGTAGCTTCTTCGGCAGGATGACCAACCCATTTTACTAACACTTCAGGTTTGGGACGGTATTTGCCTTTCTGAATCACACGTTCTTCAAGGATTTGTTCTGGTTGAGGTTCCGCAGGAGGAATTACTAAGTCAGGAGGTGGTGAAAAAGAAGGAATAGTAAATGGTCCATGGCACTTACGAAGCATACTAATGTGAAACACATCATGGACCTTTGCATCGGTGGGTAATTGTAGACGGTATGCAACTAATCCAATTTTTTCAACAATGGGAAAAGGACCAAAGTAACGCGGTGACAACTTAGCAGACGATCTGCGAACCACAGATTGTTGGCTGTAAGGCTGAAGTTTCACATAAACCAGATCACCCACTTGAAATTGGATATCTCGTCGATGTGCATTCGCCTTGGACTTCATGCGATTTTGAGCAACTAACAGATTAGAACGTAATTTTCTTAAAAGAAGGTCCCGATCTTGTAAGAAAACATCAACGGCATGAACCTTTGTGGTACCTGGAACATAAGTAAGTAGACGAGGTGGGGGGCGACCATAAACCACTTCAAAAGGAGACATCTTCGTTCCCGAATGAATGGAGATGTTATAACTATATTCAGCCCAGGGAAGCCAATCAACCCACTGCTTGGGAGTATCCCCGGCGAAACAACGTAGGTATTGCTCGAAAGTACGATTGACCACTTCAGTTTGACCGTCCGACTGAGGATGGTAACTCGAGCTCATACAGAGAGTCGAGCCTTGTAGTTTAAACAAGGACTGCCAAAAAGAGCTAATAAAAACCCTATCCCGATCACTCACGACTGAGATAGGAATGCCATGTAACTTGACAATATTAGCAATAAAAACCTTAGCAACCATGGCAGCAGTAAATGGATGCTTGAGAGGAACAAAATGAGCATACTTGGAAAAACGATCCATCACAACCATAATAACAGTAAACCCTTGAGACGAAGGAAGGCCTTCCACAAAATCCATACTAATTTCCTCCCATACGCGTTCCGGAATAGGCAATGGTTGCAAGAGCCCAGCCGGTTTCATACTATCAAATTTAAAGCGCTGACAAACCTGGCATTCCCGCAAAAATCGTTTGACCTCTTGTTTAAGACCTGCCCACCAAAAATTCATTTTCACCCTGGCTAAAGTCTTATGAAAACCAAAATGGCCCCCTTCAGGAGAAGAATGACAATAGGACAAAACCTTAGGAAGCAGTAAGGAATTGGGACTTAAAATAACAACTGCCCCTCGAAACCAAACCCCATCACGTGTGAATATAGGAGTCGAAGAACGAGGTCGAACCGTACTAGGGAGGGTGGTGTAATAGGGATCCTGCAGGACCTCTTTTTTAAGATCCTCCCACCAGGTAGCACAAGCGTGTGATATGGCTAAACAAGTTGAGACAGGTAACCGGGATAAGGCATCAGCCCCCTTATTAGTAGAACCTTTTTTGTATTCAATGCAATAATCATACCCCATTAACTTGGGTAACCAACGACACTGAGCGGGGGTAGAAATTCGTTGCTCCAACAAATACTTAAGGCTCAAATGATCAGTTTTTACCACAAAAGAACGGCCTAATAAATATGGTCGCCATTTTCGGACGGCCTGGACAATGGCAAGCATTTCCTTCTCATATGTTGACCATGTTAACATTGCCCCTTTCAAAGAGGCACTATAATAAGCAATTGGCCGTCCCCTTTGAGTAAGAACTGCCCCAATACCCGTACCACTGGCATCACATTCTAAGGTGAAAGGATGGGACCAATCAGGAAGAACAAGGGTGGGAGTCGTCGTTAAAGCCACCTTAAGATTGTGAAAAGCCTCCTCAGCGTTTGCATTCCACTGAAATTTAACATTTCCGACTAACCGATGCAAGGGAGCCGCAAGGCTACCAAAATTCCTGATAAATTTGCGATAATAACCCGCCAACCCGAGAAAACCACGAACACCCTTGGCATTGGTGGGTCGAGGCCAGTCGAGAACTGCCTTGACCTTGCTAGTATCCACTGCCACCCCATGCGCCGAGACAATATGACCCAAATAATGGACCTGTGAAACACCAAAGCAACATTTGGAAGCTTTTGCAAATAACTGCTGAGCTTGCAAAATTTCCAATACAATTCGCAAATGGGACAAGTGATCCTCCATAGACTGAGAATAAATTAAGATATCATCAAAGAATACAAGGATGAACTTACGTAGAAAGGGCCGGAAAATGTCATTCATCAAACATTGAAAAGTGGCCGGTGCATTCGTAAGACCAAATGGCATGACAACAAATTCGTAATGCCCTTCGTGAGTCCGGAAAGCGGTTTTCTGAATGTCAGCGTCCATAACACGAATCTGGTGGTAACCGGAGCGCAAATCAAGCTTGGAGTAAACGCGGGAGCCATATAGCTCATCCAGAAGCTCATCGATCATGGGAATCGGGTACTTATCTTTAACAATAATGTCATTAAGAGCGCGATAATCTACACAGAAACGCCATGACCCGTCGGATTTTTTAACGAGCAAAACCGGGGATGAGAAGGGACTATGGCTAGGCCGAATTAACCTGTTTTGTAATAATTCACGTACCTCTGGCGCTCAATCTCCGTCTTTTGATAATGAGGGTACCTGTATGGCCGAGTACTAACTGGTTTCGCCCCTGGGAGGAGTGGAATGTGATGATCATGAAAACGAGCCGGGGGTATCCCAGAGGGTTCGCTAAAGACTTGAGAGAATTGGGCGAGTAATTGGGAGATGGCCAATGGTAGGGGATTTGGGTCTTGCACCTCAGAAGAAACGAGAGATTTCTGGAGTAAATAGGCAGTAGCCTGGCTGGAATGTCGATCACCCTCGGATAAAACCGAAAGTGTAGTCGCCCGTAATCCTTGCAACTTGTGGGTCGATCCTGCCAACTGAAATTGTAAGGTAAGCTTCTGGTAATCAATTTCGACAGGACCAAGTGTTTTTAGCCACTGCACTCCCAAGACAATAGGACAAGCAGCAACCGGAAGGATAAAGAAATCTGTGACGATTGTGTAACCTTGGATGAGAATTGACAACTGCTTGACCCGACCGACGCATGTAAGTTTTTCCCTATTCGCCACCACCACTTCAAAACCCGCATCAGACTCCACCACCAGTCCTAAACGACGGACCAGGTCCTGATCAATAAAGTTATGGGTGCTTCCACCATCAACCAGCACTACCACATCCAATTGGCGGATTTTTCCCGGTAACCGTAGAGTTTGGGGATGGACCGCACCAGTGATCGCATGGAAAGAAATTTCAGCCGTGGTGTCTGGAAGTGGATCCGTAGCCTGAATTTGTTGCTCGTCAGGCTCGGTGTCGGCAATATCGTGGATCATAAAGAACTGTGGTTTAGAGCACTTGTGACCCAGAACATATTTATCATCACAATAATAACACAACCCTTTGTCTCGGCGGTCTTTTGCTTCGGCTTGGGAGAGGCGACGTATAGGTTGTGGGGACAGGCGAGAACTTGGACCAGGGCCCAACAATCCAGTAGAAGGAGTCGAGGTGGCCTTCCGAAAGGTAGGAGCAGTAAGGGAAGAAGTAGAAAAACCCGGCCGCTTGGCGATATACAACTTTTCCTCCACCAAACGGGCTAGACTAATGGCTGAGGTTAATGACTTCGGATTTTTAAGGCGAACTTCAATGCGTATCTCATCCTTGAGGCCTCCAATGAAACATCCAACCAAGAAGGGTTCAGGTAACCCGTCGAGGCGATGCGAAAGACGTTCAAATTCCTCTTGGTACAAGACAACCGTGGAATTTTGCTTCAAACGAGTGATAGCCTCCGCCAGGTCATTATAGTCTGTGGGGCCAAATCGTCCCTGAAGAGCGCGGGAAAATTCGATCCACGTCATCGGACCGGTCGATTTGGAAAGCCATCGATGCCATTGAAGCGCCACCCCATCAAGATGGAATGAAGCCAAGTGAACCTTGTCGGCATCGTCCACCCGCTGGAATTCAAAATACTGCTCCGCCTGATAAAGCCAGCCCGCCGGATCCCCCCCATCAAAACGAGGGAAGTGAAGCTTCAAGTATGGCTTGTTGGTGGTGGCTAAAGTACCAGCGTGGGGTCCCGTATGAGCGCCTGAGGAAGAAAGGTTCTTCAATTCTGCAAGAATGCCTTCAAGCAGCTCCTCATGTTTCGCCAAACGTTCATCAGTTTCCTGTTGAAACTCTGCATTCGAACGCTTTGCCATAGATCAACACCGCTCTGATACCACTGATGTGGTTAGATCGGATTAAGAAAACAAGATTTGTGGAAATGAATTAACTGGAATTAAAATCTGCATAGCATTCCCCATTACAACGACTAAAGTAAATACATAACATAATAAAACTACCCACTACTCACAATCATCACGTGGAGGAGATCATGGATCACCCTCCTTTATTTTCTCACAATAACACAAAATAAAACAAAACTAATTAACCATGCAAACATGCAAAACAATGCAGATCACGTCCACGTCCTTCACACATGCAAGCTAGCCATGATACCCATAAAGCACACATCATTCTTTTCTACTAGATAAGAAAAGGGCTACAACACAAATATGTAATTGCAAGTAATTTCACTTTTTTTTAAGACCGAGGAACCCACTTGCGTGGTAAACCCCAGCCCGCCCCCAATACCCGACTAACTGGGGGAACAGGTAAACCGCAGGCGCAAACACCCGGGAGCTTTCAAAATAGGTTGCTTTACTAGTGATCAAAGCAGGTTGGTTACTTGGGTTTATTGCAAACTTGAGTGTGGCTGTTCTTGGAAAAACATGTACATAAACAATGGGTTGACTCTATTAACGAAATTATTATCACAACATTATCAATCGAATAAAAACCATTCAGAAGTTTCACACATTAAGCAAAATTCATTCAGGTCTAAATGAATTGTTTTTAAAAAACATCAATTTAGTTTAACTTAAGACGCGTTATAAGTAAACAAATAATCCATTTGGATAATTTTTAGTGATTTTCTTATCAAATATGTTATTAATCATTCTTAAATGTTTGAATCAATTGTATTTATATAGTTTTTTGGTTACCCAATTCGACCCGCATTGTGTTTAACAGTGGCGGATCCAGGAATTTATTTCGGCGGGTTCACTATGTTAAAACACTTCAATTAGATAAAACACGGTAAAAAAACCGGGTTGGATAATATAAATACGATACTAGTTACAAATTTTAAAACTCAATGAAATGTCCTCTGTAAACAGATTTATCAGACTCGTCATGACCACGAAAAGGTAACTCTCCGTTCAACAATCCTCTAGCTAGTTTAACAGAAATACCTAATCGAATTCTATATTCTTCTTTTTTGTTTTTCAGCTTGTTTGTCAAAAGCCGCATGTATAGCACTATATTCAAGTCAATTCCCATGTTGTGTGTACCACTCTGGATTAAACAATATTCATAATACCTAATCAAGTTTCACAAAATAGCTAAACAAATCAACACTAATTTCACAAAATACCTAAACAAATCAACACTAATTTCACAAAATACCTAAAAAAATCAACATTAATTTCACAAAATACCTAATCAAAACAACACTAATTTCACAAATATACCTAAACCAATCAATAATTCAGTACTAATTTCAATTTTAACAAATCAATACCCGGTCGCCGACTCTTCGCAGAAGCAGGGAAGCCGGCCCGCCGGAGAAGCAAGTAGCTCCGGAGACCGCTGAAGCAGGTAAGGCCGGGGAAGCGCCGGTTGTCGTCGATCGGGAAGGGCTGGGGGTTGGGGTTGTAGGGTTTTTTTTTGGCTTGGAAAGAGGGAATATTGGGGAAATGAGCGTGGGCACGTGATTTCAAAAAAAAAAAAACCTCAAGTTCGTGAATCTGCCCTTTTTATTTTTCAGAAACTTAAAAAAGAAAAAAGCTGAAAAAAAAACACATCCGGGATTCAAACTTGTGACCTACGGGATGAAATCCGGATTCCTTACTACTAGACTACTTATAAATTATATACTTAGGATTCACCTCCAAAATACTAATGGGTTCACCCTATTATTTAACCCTTAAAAAAAAAATTTTCCTACTAACGCTTCAAATCGCGGTGGGTTTCGGTGAACCCGTTACCACCTTACTAGATCCGCCCCTGGTGTTTAAGTGCTACACATTTCAACCCCTTCAATATTATGATGTTACCCATTTTAACTCATTATACTACAATTGTTTGCTCAAACCAACCCATTTCTTTTGATTTGGGTAAAAATTGTCGGTTGGGTTGAATTTCAACACATTTGACCCATTCATCTTTTAATCGCATTTTTTTTAACAAGAGCACTAATTTTGCGTTCGAGGGAGCAATAATGAATGAGCTGAAGCAATTATCTTATTTCCTTTAAAGTTTTCACTACCACTAAACAGAACAAGGGCCATAAGTCCCACGAAGACAAATCCACCACTAATTTGCTAACCAGCATACACAAATATCAACATCAAGACCACAACTGTGGGTCCGTTTTAAGGGGCACACGTGGGTGGTTTGCAATTATATGAGGAACACCTGACCCCCTAAGTTATTACCTTCGTTATTGTTATTTTCTTCTTGATTAGAAGACGCTGTACTAGGAATGATCTTGTGGCCTGTGTTGTTTATGTACAACAGAAATAACATCCACAAAGTGCAGCTAGTAAGATGCTAAGATTAGAGCAACAATACTTAGTTCCCACAGAGGCAAACAGACCACTACATAATATTAGTTTTGAAACAAAGTGCCACATGAACAAAAACTGTAACACCATGTATAAAACATAACAACATCGATATGACTCTAAAAGAACAAGAAAATATATTGGACAGAAGGGTCTATATATAGGACCTGTTTTATCAACCCCACTTACCCTAAATCATAAAAACACATATCTGACTGAAAAACAATAACCATTTTTGAGAGATATGAAACACACCTAGCCAACATGTGTTCTTAAACCTTCTTCTTATCTTTCAATTCTTTCATCGATCTTGGAATCTTACTCAACACTTTTGCATCCAATACCACATATTGTTTCTTGATTTCAATCCATGCTTTCTCCGCGAGTGGGTCTATCTTATCCTCGTATTTGTCATATGTCACAGGCACCGAGAAGAGCAACACAAGTACTGCGTCAATAATCAAGAATCAGTCTTGTGCTATTAAAAATTTGATGTAACATAAAATATCAAGTGTTCTGGAATTTACATATGTAAATCAATGTCAAAAAATTGCAAGAGTTGCTGATGATTGACACAAACCACAAGCCAGCAATAACCTGATCAACAAGGGTACATATACTCTTATGAAAACTTTTAGCAATAAAATATTAAAAAAAAAAACATTGATTTGCATGCGGGTATACATTCAATGTACAGAAGAATAATTATAAAAGATGCAGCAGAAAGCAGCTTACAGATAAGAACTTCTTCAAGTCTTTCCCAGAAGCAATATGGCGTATAGCTGCCAAACCTCGGTTAATTTCAATCCTCAAGGAAGACACGATTTCCATAACAGGTTTCTCTGGAATTGCAACTTCTGGAATTTTTGGTGGAGACCTGTATAAGAAAACCAGGCCATACATAAACATGAAATCAAGATTGTATAACCTTCAGATAGTTGAAAATACTCACTTCTTGATGAAGGTTGAAGCGTTTGACCACAAAAACAGTAATGCCAGTGTAAGGATCAGACTGTGGCAAACCAGAGTCAGCAAATGATATTCCAACAACTCAAATAGAAACCAAATAGTCGTTGCACCACCCAAGATCCCACCTGATACCTTCTTATCCTTCCACAGTAGCAGATCAGCCACTTTACACACAGTCAGAAGTTAGATTAATAACAAAAAAAAAACATAAGTTTAGCACTAATGTGAACTTTTACAGCTTATAAAGCCAAGCGAAAACCAACTTTTGCTTTGTTTCCATACTATTTTCATAAATCATTAGCATTAAGCTTCCATGAAAAAGATAAGTGGAATATTATCAACCTTTATGAAGCAAAAAGGTAATATCTTAACTGGAATGACCCCATCAATAACTAAAGAAAAAGACTTCTTTTGCTTTAGTTTTCAACATTCAAAATTATGATGCAGAATAAACAAAAGCATGTGTATAAGTGTATAACTATGTACCAGGTTCCAGATCTAGATGCAGAAGCCAAATTGAATTCTTAAACATATTATACTTTATGCATGAACCACAAGCAAGTTCAAGATCAACAGGTTCTAATATCATATCTGAACAAATACCTATTTCCTTATGACCAAAGAAAATACTATTCGCATCAAACCATACAAGCAACAATTTTCACAGATTATAGTTTATAATTAGATCCATGAATTATCCCCCAAATCTGAAGCCTATCCTCAAAAGAACTGCCAATCCACAAAGAGATGTTACACGTAACTGTAAAGTAAGACATGGATCTCTAATTGTGGATCAATAGGTTATTAATTCACTTATACAGCTAAACAAATTGCACAGAAAACAAACAACTAAAAGTCGATATTAACATCAATCAATGTAATACCTCCAGAAGAATTAATCAAAAGAAGTGAAGTAAAGAAAGTTAGGGTTTAAAACTAATCCACAAACAAATCTACTTACACAACAAACAATAAATTCAAACAAAAAATTCAAACAAAATAAGTGGACTAAGAACAGCAACGTACGCTTTCCACCGCCGACGACACTATGAAGGGGCTTTTCCCTACCAAAAAGACGGAAAACCTTCGATTTCATCGCAGAAATCTTGTTATCGTCATCTGAATCTGAAGATGATGAGGAATCATCCTTAAGACCATGAACTTTCTCCGATATCTTCTCCATGAACGACTCCGCCTTGTGATCCTCGTGATCCGACATAATTTCTTACTGATCTGAAACCTAATTCTTGGTTTGTTGAACCTGAAATCTGTGGTTCTGAAACAGATCGATGATGATTCGTTCTGGAGTGTTCAGTAACGCAAAGAATGTGTGAATCAGTCACCTAGGTGGTTCATATACAGAAGCTTCGTTACCGAGCCTGAGGTCTGGATGATTTTCGAGCCTGTTGGTTCGGATCTATCTTTTAAGATAATTGGTTGTGTTATTGATACCTTCGAGAACAAATTCCTAACGTTACCCCCTCTATTTCGTTTAGTTTCATTATTCCTCCCTTATAATTAATTTTGTATTTTTCAATAGCAATTTTTTCCTATTTTTCATGTTGAGAGTTTTGAACCCTCGTTATATTTTAAGTAGAAACACCTTAATATTATTGACACAAATAAGATATGAATTTTGTATTTGTATATACAATTTTTAGTAGTAGTGTTATTTTTTTTATCAGCAAATTTTTACACCTTTGTTCGAGATTAGAACCATCAACCTATTTTATAGAGAATCACCTTTATTATCTTGTTAAGGTGTTAAATTGATATATTTATTTGAAGTATCTAATTCGCACATCTTGTAATCTTACTTATATTTTTATATCTTTTGTTTATTATAATATCAACCACTTAAACATAAACATTGTTTTCAAATACAATTCAAGGCCAGCTTTAATATGTAAAATAAAAGGCGCGCTTAAGGCCAGCAAAATCTAAGGACCTCAAATTTTTTGGGTTTTTTATTAGTCAGGCTATCTTACTCGTACTCCTAAAATGCATCTCAATATTCTCCCTTTTGTTTGGATTTGAACCTAATACCTCATTTATTAGAGGCAATGCTTCAACAAAAGGATAATTCCATTGGCTTTTGGGTTTTTTTTTTTTGTTGTAATGATTTCTAATTTGTGTAAAAAAATGTGTTTTAATACTTGTAATTAATATTCATATTTTGTTTGTGATTTATGTTTTTGGTACATTTCTCTTTCATGATTAGCTATACTTTTTTTTGTCATAAGATCAGATAAAAGTAGAGAGTTTTTATAAACAGTAGAAAAAAAATCACATTTTTTACTTCGCTTTATGCCATCAAAAAACTTCAGCCAGCTATGATATCATTTAAGAGTCTTAGAGATTTAACCAATTGAGAGAAAGTGTAACCAATGTGGTATTATCCCACTTGATAGGTATTGGGTTCAAATTCAGACACGGGAGGAATATTGGGTGTAATGTAGGAGTAGGATAGTATGACTGTTGAAAAAAAATAAATAAAGTGTAGCTCGAGTTTTATGCAACGAATTTTTTTGTGTGTTTTAATTGAACATTGAATCCGGAGAATTTCATATATTTTAGCATTTACGTTAACATCTGGTTATGACTGTTTTTATATATAAATATAAAAAAAACTACTTGAAATTTATTTGGAATTTGGATTATGTAGAAATCAAATATTAATAATAAAGTTTGTGACTCTAAAATCTTATCTCAAATTCTTATCATTATTTTCAAGTCAATGTATATGTTAATAGCTTTGGGTTAAAATCAGAAAGTGTTGCTTTATTTTATTAAATATTGTTAAGATATATATTATTAAAAAATAGAATATAATGTACGTTGTTAATAATTCTATCATCTTAGATGAACCAAAATTAGTCATTCATCTAGAAGAGTGAATAAATAACTATTTTCAACCATCATCCACTTATCTTAAATTCTTAATGAAATTATTTTTTTAAAAATGAAACCGAGAGGAGGGAAAATAATGTTAAAGAAGGACGAGTGGGCCCTCAAGTTGATACCACGATTCCCGAAACGTTTTGGGTTTCCTTCACGTGCCTCCCACGCTCCCTCTTTCCTTTGCCTTTCCCTAAAATATTCATCACGTGAATTAGATCTCTGATTGATTAATTTTTTTTTTTGAACGGCAGAAATCAGATTTTATAAAACGAAAAAAAGGCCAAAGCAAGATGCTAAGCCCAACAAAACATTACAGTTTAAACGTGAAATTAAAAACTCTTTACATATCCCAATCCAACTAGCTAAGTTTAGCTCTATTTTTGATCTACAAAAAACTTAACACCTTGATCTCTTCAATTATTTTCTCCGCCTTTAATCGTGTTTGATTGAAAGTCCGAGTGTTTCTTGCTTTCCAAAGACTCCAGAATGTGGTTAGTAAAATACCTTGAATTAGTTTGCAGTGGTTCTTTTTAGGATAATAATCTCCAATTACTTGCATCATGTCTGATTGATTAATTACCCACAAAAAAATGTCAGTAACTTATCAATATCTAAATAAGGGCTTTTAGCCGCTTCTAGTCTAATACCAGTTTGTTTAGAAGGTTTTGGGTTATAGTCTAACTTACATTTGATATATGTTGAGTAAGGGGTTTTTATTAGTAGTAGATTTTCTACCGAACGGGTGAGTCAGGTCATTACGTTATGTTTTTTGGCGGAAGGGTGATCTATTTATCAGTGTGATCCCGCAGGTTTATCTCGGGAGAACAGACGTTTGCTTTTTAAAAGAACGTTATGAATATCTAACTTTATAATTAACATTATCTAGCTCTCTCAGGTAAATAACTAAACAAATCAAGTCCGCTCGTGAATTACTTGAAAATCGGATAGATAAAAAGCTCGTACAAACCAAGCATAAATGAGTTATAGCATGAGCTTAAGAATATGGTTTGTTTAGCTATAGGAGTGTGCACGAAACGGTCCGGACCACAAGAACCGAAGACCCGAACAGTGAAAACAGGTTCGGGTTCCCGTTTATAAAAAAGGTTCGGGTTTCGGTTATGTTTATGGGGTTTAATCGGTTTGGCTCGTCTTCAAAATAAAATATAAAACAAAATCAAAATGTTTATTTATCATTTCAAAATCAATAAGTTCAACCAAATAAATATACAAAACACAATTTAGTTTTAAAATTACAAATAAATAAATTAGTAAAAATAATGTATTTGTTTAAAGATTTTATCTATTATATTTTTATATTAGTTTAAATATAAAAAATTTATATCAGTTTATATATATATATATATATACTCCTTTATAATACATATAGGAAGGACGAAATGGTCATTTTACCCAAATCTCTTAATTTTAAGAGTTTTACAAGTAGAAGAGCATAATGTATAAGTGCTTAATGCACAAGCTCTCAAAACTCTTATAAAGGAGTATATTGGAAAGAAAAACGTTTGAAAAAATTTAAACTCCCGCTCATAGCTCTAAATCTTCCATGCCTGACATTCAAACCTCATTTCATCTCAACTTTCTCTCCATAAACGAATCTAAAGCTCCAAGATCCATCACCGATCGTTGATTGAATACCCAGTCATCACCTATCGGCAAAACTATCCTCCAGCGGTGGTTGTGATGTTGGTTAGGCGATCTGGTGCACCCAATTTGATTCCCCCTTCAACTACAATGTCTGAGCGATATTGGGGTTTTTATCCTTGGCCTAGGTTTTGCTCTAGGTAGAAGAACACACGTGTCGGCGATGGCGGCGGTTTGGTGTTTCCACTCCTCTTCTAATAGGTAAGGTCTCTGATTTTAAATCTATATTTATGGTAAAGGTGAACACCACCGTCACCAGCAGCGATGCTGGTCGAGATTTAGTGGTTTTAGCTTGAAGAGTGGTTTAGATCGTTCTTAATTTCACTCGATCCAAGCTTGGGTGATGGTCGTACTGTAGTATTAAATTTTCAGATCATTTGTAGGCTTCAACTTCTGGTCAGAGGACACTTCTCATATAAGTTCATCAATTTAAGTTCATCATTTCCAGATCATTTTCACTTGCTGGTATGTTCTTCCCCTCAGTTGAAAATAGAGTGCTGGTTGCCTGGTTATGTGATTTTTTATTGCAATTTTGCTAAATTAAATTTTTTTGGGTTCTTGATTTATTTAAGTCATTATGAAAATAAGCTGCAATGAGTTTCATGTTTATTTTCCACTTTCTGAACTGGAAATCTTGAGGTTGTAAATATATATTTTGTTATACTATCAGATCAATTATGGGGAGTTTTTTAGCCCATTTTGTCATTGTTCTTATTACTTAGTTCTTGGAATTCTATGGATATTTTGAAACTAAAAAGTTTAATTCAATACGTGGTGCAGTTTTGTGTACATTTGGTTAATTATATATAACATAAATAAACAACCATATTGCTGCAATGTTTATTTTTGTAGCATAATTGAATAAAAACATTTGATTATCATGTTTGATGTGTTTATCGAGTATTTAGTTGTTTATTTGATTTGACTTGAAAAGAATGTGATTATAGGTTTTTTTTACTTGAGATTTAATAATAGACCACAAAATTGTTGTAAATGGTCAGCTAATATTGATTATTTCATATCATTTGTAGGCTTCAAATTCGGGTTTTTCGGGTTGGAAAATTTCTTTGGTCTATCCGAAACCCGACCCGATCCTAAATTCAAAATATATTATCCGACCCGAAAAACCCGAATTCGTTCATCCGAATAACCTGAACAACCCGAATAACCCTGTTTTTTTTGGGTTTTTCGGATATCCGACCCGAAAAAACCAATTTTTGCATATCTGAAACCAGACCCGAATCTCAAATCATATTATCCGATCCGAATAACCCGAAAAACCCGAAATAGATTTCGGATACAGTTTTTTCGGGTTTCGGATACGATTCGGATTTTGAATTTTTTCGAGTTTTGAATATTTTGAACACCCCTATAGTATGTTGCTTCCTTAGCACCGGGTCTTATATATTGTCACGAGAAGCATGGTAATATCTAATCTCTTGATTGGTGCACAGGTAACATTTTACAATCTCATTGTATATTGTGTATTTTCAATTCTATTTTGTGTTTGACAATTGATTAGCATAATCATATTGTTTACTTGTTATCACTTTCAAGGTGAATTAAAGATTGCTGATTTTGGTTGGTCTGCGCACACTTATAAATTTGTATCGCAGGCAAACCATGTGTGGTACTCTGGATTAAGAAATGGGTAAAGCAAACTTATTTAAATAATATTATGAAACATTAGTTTTCTTTATCCTAATAAATAGTTGAGTTACAGTGGAGAGTGCTTTACATGCTACAAGCGCAGATATATGGAGTCTAGGTATTCTATGCTATGAATTCCTCTAGGATGTTTATGATTCAGTTTCCAACCGGTCTGCTTCGACACAATGTAATTTTTTTTTCCGGTGAGTCTTATATTTTCTATATACATTATGTTAAAAGTTGCATTAATATTCTCACAAATACATATGTCGTAGTTGGATGTGTTGTAGATTTATGATACATTCTGTTTGATCGGTTATGTTTTCTTGCACTAGATTGATTGTTTGATGCTTGATGGGTACAACTGGGCATCTTAGTCAAGTCTGGTCAGTTGGTTTTTCTATGACTTCTTGATCTTAAATAGATTGTCTGATTCTTGATGGGTACAATTGGACATCAGGGTCAGGCTGTGTCAAGCTGTGTGATATGTGGTTTCTTGATACGTCCGCGTTTTTTAGTAAAGGATACGTAAGTTCTTGAAATTTTTATTTTAGTTTCCACTTAGACATAATCTATGGAAATTGATTCATAGCTTTGTTAGAAGTAAATATGTTTTATTTTATTATTCTATCAAAAAAAAAATAATTATAATATCAAATCATGAAAAGAAAATTTACATAAAAGTGTAGATGTTTTTGCAATATCCAAAACTTAAATCTGTATGTAATCATCTGTATTGTTATCTTAAGTGACACTAATTCAGTGAAGTAAAATCAACTCAATTGGATCATTAACTTCGATCTCACTTAGTTAATTTGCTTTCAACTATTTTTGGCAGTTCCTTGGAGGTGAACCCTCTTGGAAATGTATTGTTTTCTTTGTTGTTCTACATCACATTCTTTAATTAAAAATGAAATATTTGTATCATTGTTTATATAGTCTGATTTCCACTAATACAGATTCGTTAGCTGAAATGATCCTTTATTATTTTGTCAAATCATGATTATCATATATAGTTCATCATTTATAGAATTTAAAACAGTTATGGATTTGAGTTGTACAGGCATTGAAGCTATTTAGAAATTATGGGTCATAGAGAAGTCGCCGAATAGCTCCGGATGGCACCATCACATGATTTTTATGTTCTTATTAATGTGTGCTGAACACAATTGCATACATTATGTCAAACATATGTATTAAAAACATCGCTTACGGGGTTTATGTTTTTTATCACGATTTTTACAAGTGTGAGGGATCCTATTTTCCAGTTCATTGAGTTGTATTGATGTGTTCAGTGATGGAAATGAATAAACTTGAGCAATGGTCTTAATTACACCGAATAACATAGGATATCCATAGGTAAAAATATTAGTTCAATTATGTTTTAGTTTGGCAAATGTAATTGATCTATATCTCAAATGATGAACTTAGACTTATGATCATTATGTTGGTCTGGTATAAAGGTAAAATTTGTTTTTTTTTTTTATCATTTTGCATGTCACAAATAATGGTTTTAATTAATGTCTGCATATGACATGGGTTTAGAAACATATACAACATTTGCTAAGGGAAGTAGGGAACCAATGGTTAATTAATGTCTGCATACGGCATGGGTTTAGAATAATTTACAACATTTGCTAAGGGAACCAACGCATCTGCTGATCCATCAATACCTACTACCAATTTGAGTCTTAATCCTCCCTTGAAGTCTTGAACCCACTTCATTTTTTACTTGCATTCTATGTCTAAGTGGTTTGTTGATTCAAAAACTCCTTTAATGCATGATTGATAAAAGTAACACTGAACCAGACAACCAGTATCACATTGTGAATTGTCGCCTCGCCGCATCGCGCGGGTTTACTACTAGTATATATATATATAGGGAATGGATCAAATGCTAACCCTCATTTATGGCATTAACCCATTAACCCTACCATATTGAATGATCAAAATAGAAGATGCTAATCTAATGGTTGATATTAAACTATAATATAATAATGTAATTGATTTGAAAGAAAAGGGAATAAGGGTATTAATGTAATTTGATATATTAAATACTTTACCCCATCTTTTTTTATACATCCATAACTTTTTTATACTATAATATTTTTTTATAAAAATTGCACCATTTTACTCGTCTTTTTTTTCTCTTTAATTCCGTTATAGTCTTGACTAGGTTTTTTTATTTTTTTTCGGATGTTCGTATTTACACCAATGTAACAAGTATAAACTAACAAATTATTTGTAACAAGTTGTAACGAATTTGGGTTTACATTGTTGTATAATAAATAGGGGTTAAGTTTAAGAGTGTAAACGAGCCAAGCCAATCCTGAGCTCGTTAATTACGTTATATTCTTGACTAGGTTTTTTATTTTTTCTGGATGCTCGTTAATTACGGTATATTCTTGATTTTGTAACGAATTTTGGTTTTTAAAGTACTAAAATGTATTTACAATCTTGTAAATATAATTTTTAAATTATGAAAATGTATTTACAATCTTGTAGATATAACGAATTTTGGTTTTTATCAACAAAATGTTATATTATTTTTTTAAAGTATTAAAACATATTACAATCTAGTATATATAACGAATTTTAGTTTTTATCAACAAAATGTTATAATATTTTTTTAAAGTATTAAAATGTATTTACAATCTTGTAGATATAACGAATTTTGGTTTTTATCAACAAAATGTTATATTATTTTTTTTAAGTATTAAAATATATTTACAATCTTGTAGATATAATTTTTTTAAAGTATTAAAACGTATTTACAATCTTGTATATATAACGAATTTTGGTTTTTATCAACAAAATGTTCTATTATTTTTTTTTAAAGTATTAAAATGTCTTTACAATTTTGTAGATATAACGAATTTTTGAGCATCCGGAAAAAATAAAAAAACCCAATCAAGAATATAACGTAATTAACTAGCTCGGGATCGGCTTGGGTCGTTTACACTCTTAAACGTAAACCCTATTTATTCTACAACAATGTAAACCGAAATTTGTTACAACTCGTTACAAATAATTTGTAATTTTTATACTTGTTACATTGGTGTAAATACGAACATACGAAAAAAAATAAAAAAACCTAGTCAAGACTATAACGGAATTAAAGAGAAAAATAAGACGAGTAAAATGGTGCAATTTTTATAAAAAAATATTATAGCATAAAAAAGTTTAAGAGTGTAAACGAGTTGTAACGAATTATTTGTAAAACAAACAAATTATTTGTAACGAGTTGTAACGAGTTGTAACGAATTATTTGGGTTTTTATCAACAAAATGTTATACTATTTTTTTTAAAGTATTAAAATGTATTTACAATCTTGTAAATATAATTTTTTTTATAGTATTAAAATGAATTTACAATTTTGTAGATATAACGAATTTTTGAGCATCCGGAAAAAATAAAAAAACCTAGTCAAGAATATAACGTAATTAACTAGCTCGGGATCGGCTTGGGTCGTTTACACTCTTAAACGTAAACCCTATTTATTCTACAACAATGTAAACCGAAATTCGTTACAACTCGTTACAAATAATTTGTTATTTTTATACTTGTTACATTGGTGTAAATACGAACATACGAAAAAAAATAAAAAAACCTAGTCAAGACTATAACGGAATTAAAGAGAAAAATAAGACGAGTAAAATGGTGCAATTTTTATAAAAAAATATTATAGCATAAAAAAGTTATGGATGTATAAAAAAAGAGGGGGTAAAGTATTTAATATAACAAATTACTACTTTACCCTTATCAAATAATAATAGAAAAAGCCATGTGTTTATTTATGATTGGATAATGAGGGTTAATGGGTTAGTGCCATAAATGAGGGTTAGCATTTGAACCCAATCCTATATATATATATAGAGGTAATTAATAAAATGAAAACCCATTTTAGTGTGAAAACATTGAAAACTAGGCAAAAATCATGTAAAAAACTTTTTTTTTTTTTTTTGAAAATTTTTTTACGGGTTTGTAACATTATTTGGCACATTTTTATAAAAAAATCAAAAAAGCGCCGGCCAAATATTTTAAAAAAAAATTTATAAATTTTTTTACGTTGTAAAACATACGTAACACTGCGTTAGATCTGACGAATTTTTTTACGTTTTGTTACGTATGTTTTACATGGTTTTATAAAATATTTTTTAAAAAATATCTGGTCGGCGTTTTTTGGTTTTTTTATAAAAATGTGTCCAATAATGTCACAAACCTGTAACTGTTTTAGGCCCACTAAATGCGCGCTAACCCAAATAACTTTGGCAAGATGAAGCCAAATCTTGGATTTTTTTTAACATCATTGTAACACATTTAAAACACTATGTTCTTTTATGAGTTTGTGTAAATTTTCACCATTTAAGAGATATCAACATTGTAAGTTAAAAAACTTACAATGTTGATATCACTTAAACGATGATGAATTTACAGAAACTTATAAAAGAACATAGTGTTCAAAATTTGTTACAATGATGTTTAAAAAAATCCAAGATTTGGCTTCATCTTGCCAAAGTTATTTGGGTTAGCACGCATTTAGTGGGTTATTTTTTGTTCCCAGCCCTATATATATATACAAGAGTTATTACTAAACGGGCAGAAATAAGCAAATATCTAAGCAAGCAACAAACAATCTTACGTCGATTTGTGTTCGACTCGCTAGAAACCGAACCAAACATGTTCAACTTCGTTTACAATAGATCAAAATGTTGCATTTGTTTTTTTTAATATTGTAAACTTTTGTAGTTAAGGTTAAAAGACTTTGTTTAGAGATAAAAAGAGACAAGAAACTATGTACCTTCCCACTTCACGCGGGTTTTGATTAATGTCAGCGAATTTTCTAAATTTTCAACGTGAATTGATTTTTGTTGTTAAACTCGCCACAATGTGCGGTTTTTTTTTTTTTGCATTGTTTAACTTCATTTACATTTTAATCTTTATAACAAAGTTTAACCAAAAGATAGATATGCATTCGTAGGAATTTTATAGCTATAAAATTTTTTACGCTCTTTTGAGCAAATTGGTTTTACGTAGAGGTTATGGGTCTGCTTTATAAACTTTGGATGACAAGGAGGAAACACTATTCATTATATAGTGTTTTTGTATAAGATTTAAAGCATATAATACAAGATTTATAACATCGGGAATAACAAACGAGCAAGATAGAGGTACAAAAAATGGACCTACAAAATTGATGGCCATCCGTCCTTGAATACACGCTTTCAGTTGGATCTACTTGTCAATTAAGTTTTGGATAATTTGGTTGATATGTTTTACACACAACAGATTCGAATTAGAATTCGTATTAACCAAAACCGAACATAATTTGATCCTATTGGATTCTTTATGGCATTTGGGCCCAATTATTTGGGTTGGCCTTACGGACTTAACACAAAATTGTTAAACAAAAATTAGATATGGGAATTGGGATGATGGAAAGAGGACGTGGAAACCAAACTAATCCAAAAAGCAACCCAATCTAATTGTATAAGATTTTGTATAAACTATAAAATCATAAAGTTATTGAAATAAAAAGTAGATAAACAATTATTTAAGATTATCAAGTAATTGGATAGTCTTAGGATCAACATCTGGGCTCAGGCCATTTGTATCAGCTCTAGGGATGGCAATGGGTCGGGTTTGGGACATGTTTGCATAACCTCAACCCTATACCTGATTATAAAAGATTGTCTCATGCCCGACCTAAAACCCATCGGATGTTTATTTACCTATTAAGTATACCCATGGGTTTCGGGTATGCCGTTAGTTTTCTAAATATATTCGTTGAGAAAATAGGGTGTACTTATCCGGTAAATGAGTATTTATAATCGTGTGCACGGGGCGTGTAAGCGGGATGGGTAAACATGTATATATAATTAGATAATTGGGGAGGGTAAACGGGCGTATGAGCGAATCCGATGCCCGCCTCATACTTGCGAAAATTTTAAAAATTAATCCCTTACCCGACCCAATATCTATCAGGTTTGGTAATATCCCGTCCCATATGTTACGGGTTTCAGGTAAAACTATCGTGAGTGTTTTTTTTTTTTTTTTTTTTTTGTCATCCCTACCTTGATCCGTGGCTCATACCGCCTCAAAACAAAACACATGGTTTTTCTATATGCTGCAACCATCTTGAAATAGACGTAAACATAAGAAAATGTAAACGAGGAGAGTGCAAAGGGGTAAAATTAAAAATACGAAAGTTTATAAAAAGTAGATTGGAGATGCGGGGTATCGATCCCCGTACCTCTCGCATGCTAAGCGAGCGCTCTACCATCTGAGCTACATCCCCATTTGCAATATCTGTTACTTATAAATAATTTCAATCAATTCTGAACAAAAACAAAATAAGTTTCTTGAATTTGTACGTACATTACGGTAATATTACAGA
The DNA here is from genome assembly GCA_009363875.1 of Mikania micrantha. NCBI lineage: Eukaryota > Viridiplantae > Streptophyta > Magnoliopsida > Asterales > Asteraceae > Mikania > Mikania micrantha. Next base: position 77,014,295 of record CM018694.1, on the reverse strand, counting down.
AAATATCGACAAGATATGATAAATACAGCAGGTTCAGTCAAACGAAGTCTTTGTTGTTATTTGAAGCTTAGTTTTATGGGTTAATTTAGTTGAGAGATACTGTAGGAGTTGATAAAAGTTGACGGGTTCGGTTCAACATTTTAAAAAACAACACAAATACTACTGTTAGAACCTAAATATAATATGTTTAACTAAAATTTTCATTAACACTAACACATACATGTTTGATAAACATGTTACATAACACTAAATATTTAACATGATTTAACATAATAAGAACCAAATGGATTCTAGCATGATAATAACCTCTATATTTCTTTTATGAGATGTTTTGGGTTTCAACACATCATATTTAGCAATTTAGCATGTCTAATATACATATTACCTTAGAACCAGGCTCTGATACCAGAAATAAACTGGTTCTTGTAATAATGAAAGAAATCTTGAGCTTGAACTTTTTATTTTAGGTCTATAACCTAGTTGCTATACCATAATTATTTCCTTTATAAGTCTTATTATATAAGTTCAAAGGAAAATTTGTGTATATTATATCTGGTTATGAGGATCCTTTTATATAAACAAAGGAAGGTAGCAAAAGACCAGGAAAGTGCCCTTGCAAAAGAAGGCTATAAGGGAGAGTACAGAGTGAGTATATTCCTTTGTTTATATGAATAGGATAAGGATACTAGTTATACTAATACATGAATAAGCCTTTAAACTTATGTCAGAACGACTAGAAAAGGAAATAAAAGATTGGTATAATAACTCAAGGGTTGTAGACCTAGAATACTTAAACCTTGAATTACCAAAACCCGTTAATAGGTTTTCAATTGATAATCTAAAGTTCAACTGCTTTCACGAAAACCAAGTCAAGCACAATAGTTTCTCTGATAATCGTCATCTAAACTTTGTTTTTGACGTTTTACTAAATATTAACCAAAATCTCGAGTTCAATTACGACAGATTAGGGTTAAATATTAGGTACAATACATTGGGTTTTCACAAGCAAAAAGTTAGAGGGGAAATTTTTGAAAACAAAATTAGCCAATTAGAAAAGGACCTCACGTCCATAAAAAATAGCCAAAAACAATTAGCTAAAGATATACTTGAAAATAAGCCTCTCACAAGAAAAGAAGTATTGTCTTTAGTCCAAGAAATTTCCAAACAACCCAAGCTAGCAGAAGAGCAAGTTTTAAAACTTTTAGAAGATCTTAATCAGAAGATCCAAAAGATAGAGCACATCTTGCTCGGGGTCAAGGCGCTAATCACTGGATGAGCCTAGCCAATCAAAGGGCAAGTCTAGAATATCAAGAAGCTGTTAAAGCCACAGAAGAAATTGAATCACCATCGTTGGGATTCATAAGACCTGCAGACTATAAGTCAGGAGTCAATTCCGCAATCATCAAACAAAACAATACCTTGCTTTACCTGGTGGTTAAGCAAGTTCAGAAGCTTGAAAGGCTAAAAGAAGAAGTTGAAAAGGTAAAAAGAAGCTTAGAAGAGTTGGGAAAAAGGGAAGCAAAACCTCTGGATTTAGAAGAATCCATTGAAGGGCTTACGAAAAGACTGAACAGTCTTTCAATTACAGGAAAGACAACTGTTGAAAGAAAACAAGGACCTATCTACGTATACAAAGATCCAAAAAATATCTTTAAAGAAGAATACGAAAAGGAGGTTCAATCTAAGAAAGAAAAATGAATCGGGAGCACAGGCCCAATGTTTTGGAAAGAACTGCTACTCAAACACAAACGAATCTTCCAACACAGGAAGATCAAGTTCGCAGTTACCATACTAATGCAAGAAGAATGTATAACCTGAGCAGATCCGTGAGAAATAGGTTCGGCCGAGGTTACAGAAGAAATCTAGAAGCAGAATTAAACCCAGACCAACAATTAGAGATATCAAGGCAAAGAAGGGCTGAATTGGTCCCAGCAGAAGTACTTTATGGGAACAACAGACAAACAGTCAGACATAGAGTCTATCAGCATTATTCGGAACAAAGAATACTGTGCGCAGGAGACACGCAAACGGAAATAAGGCTCTGCAACGAACAAAGTTACAGAAGGCTCAATGAATCAGGAATGCAACATATCCATCTTGGAATGTTTATGATCAGAATTCATACCCTACACAGACGTGGTGCTGGTACCACATCACTTATTGTACTAAGGGATACACGATGGGGTGATGATAGGCAAATAATTGGAACAATGGAAGTAGATTTATCAGCAGGAACCCAACTGATATACATGGTACCAGACATGGTACTCAGTATAGATGACTTCCATGGCCATATACAAGTTGCAATACAGACACATGGGTATGATGAATGGCAAGAAGGGGAAAGTAACCTACTAATCACGGTAGGCCTTGTTGGGCGAATCTCCAATACAAGTTATACAGGTTTTCAGTATAACGTAGAAAATGTGGTAGATCATCTGGCCACCAATGGAATAACAGCCATTGCCGGAGAAAGAAGAAGCATTAATGAACTGGAAGGGATGAGTTGGAATCTAAAACCAACAACAAACACAACAGTTAGAATACCAGCACGAGTTCAAGTATCCCGAAGATTTGATAAGTCAGTAAGTCTGAGGTTCCAATCATACAGGAATAACCCCCAGCCTGCAAGGTTTTCAGTAGATCACACAGACCAGGAGACACTTGGCGAAGAAAATATGGAAGAATTTATAGGAATGGTTCTACAGGAAGAACAACATCGGCCATACGATGTATGTTTCTGTACCACATGCTTACAGGAAGCACAAAGGAAAGAAGAAGAACCATTAAATCAAAGAAAGAGGGGAAACAAGCCCCCTAAAAATAAGAAAAAGACAGGGGAAAAGTGGTCAACTCTTGGCCAACCATCAGGAAAATGGGATTATTATGTCAAATATGATAGTCTCAAAGAAACAACACCAATTGAACAAATTATTGCAACAGGTTGGGATGAAAGTGACAATGAAGGAGAAGATAACTCATCAAGAGGTAATCAGAAAAAGGGAAAGGTCATAGTCAAGGAGGAAGACTTGGATGATGGAACCGAAGATGAATTTGAAGAAGAAATAAAAATGCTCCAGATAATTGCGTCCTCAGGGAAGAAGGATAAGGGTAAAATAAGCAGTGAGCTGAAAGATGTGCCGTGCAATTTTACCCAACAACAATCAAATCCAACTAAAAATTGGGCAGAGAAAGGGTTCCTAAACCAAAGGGTAAAGACGGATAATAGAAAAAGGCAAATGTGGAATTACACCCCAAACCTGGAGGAAAGAAGGCTGACAGGAAAATTGAAAACCAATGAAGAAAGAATAAGGAAAAATGCAGAAAAGAAGATAAAAGAAAGGTACGAAAAAATATATGAAGAACCTTACACTGAAGAAAAAGCATTCCCTACAGTAGAAGATGAAGAACGAAACGAGTCAGATCACCAAGAGTTAAACAGACTCGTAAGAACGATTGAAAAAATGGCTTTTCCTTCAACAGAAGACAGTGGCTCAAATGTGTACAATCCCCCACCAGAACCAGTAATGGGACCCCCGGTATACCCGCCAGCAAGAGACTCTCAAGGTATGGTAAAGAATTATCCATACAGAAGAGGAATTTTCAAAGGTGGGTATGGTCAATATTATGATTCTCAATGGACATTACCACCAGCAATGACGGAAACTGGAGCCATGCTTGTACTACCAGCTGATCCAGGTTTATGGGCAGATGTTATAGCAAGATGGGAATCAATAACTATCAATAAACTAAACGAATTAACTTGGGCAGATAACAAAGCAAAGTTAGTATTCGTTGAAAACCTACTGGGAGAAAATGAAAAAAGATTGTGGCAACAATGGAGAACAACATTTCCAGAACCATATACAGCTCTTGAAGCAATGGCGGATGATCCTCAAAATATAACTTCCCAAATAAGGCAAATAATTTTGATGGAAGACCCATACAGGGGATCAACAGAAGAACAAGATATGGCTTACAGAAATCTGGAAAGAATAATATGTTCCGACACAAAAGATATATGGAGATTCATGAATGAATTCCGAATCTTAGCAATCAAATCAGGAAGATTATTTTTCCCAGCCACAACGGAAAAATTCTTCACAAAGTTACCTCCGGTAATATCAAAAAGAATTGAAGAAGCATTCTGTAACAAGTATCCAGGGTTAACGGCTGGAGTGTTACCCGCAATAAAATTCACTCATAGCTATATCTCTGAAATGTGTATAGAAGCAGCATTACAAAAAGAATTAAGGGATTTATCCCTATGTTCTGCTATACCAATACCAGGATACTATGAAAAGTCCAAAAGAAAGTACGGGATAAGGAAGTCAAAAACTTACAAAGGGAAACCACATGATAAAACACACGTAAAGGTCTTCAAAAGGAAATATAAGGAAGATAGAGGACGTGTAAGTAAGTGTAAATGCTACATCTGCGGAAAAGAAGGACACTTTGCTAGGGACTGTAACAGTAAAGTAGGAAACATGGCCAGAAGAGCAATTATTGATAACCTTGATTTAAAGGATGACTGGGATTTAGTATCCACAGATGTTAGTGATCAAGATACTATATATAGTATCTCAGAAGGAGAAGGAGGAGCAACAACACAAAATATTGGCTCACTAATTGAAGAATCACCCCTTGAAGAAAATATCTTTGTAACAACGCAGGAGGAATATTGTTTTATGTTCCATCCTGAAAACACAAAAGATATAGAAAATAGGGTCAGAGAGGCAGGAGCATGGAAGCCAAATATCAAACTTTCAGAACAAAGCAAAGAATGTGACCACAAATGGAGAGAGAACGAAATAACAGCGTTCAATTTTTGTTATTTTTGTGGAATTGCAACAACCGAAATGTCAAGGCTACACTGCACAGAATGCAAAATAACTGCATGCGCCTTATGTGCTTTTAATCACCTAAAGAAGAGAATCTCGGTTAAAAAAAAGGAACCACAAGAAGTTAAGACTACTAATCTAACCGAAAGTTCTCTACTCAAACTGTATATCCAAAAAGATGAAGAATGGAAGCAGGCCATTAAAGATCAAGCAAAGGAATATTATGAGTGGCAAGCTGAGAAGAAAGAATACCAAGAACAGTTGAAAGCATTAAAGGAAGAACATTTACAAGAAGTAAAAGAAATTAAAAAGGAAAATGAAAATCTTCAAGAAGATTTAAGGGAAGCCTTGAGGATAATTCAACAACAAAGGGAAGAATATGAGGCAGAACGATCAGAATGGCTTCAAGAAATAAGTAAAATGAAGACTACTAGAGCATCTGAATGCAGCACCTCAGATTTCGATAAACACTTCCCACCATATCAGGCAAATGTTTTCATAAAAGATGAAGTCCAAACGATCATAAAGGGAGAAGAAACTGATCAAGTAAAAAACAGAAAAATTATCAATAATCAACTCTACAATGTAGAAGTTGAATTTGATATACCAAACACAAAGCTTTTTAAGGTAAAAGCAATTATTGATACACGGGCAACCTCATGCTATGTCAATAAATTCATCATTCCAAGGGAAGCCTTAGAGACAATGGAAAGAACGGTTTATTTCAATGGCCTAAACTCCAGGCAACCGTCCAATCTAAAGGTTAAATGTGGGAATTTTAGAATTGAAGGAAATAAGTTTAGAATCCCACTCGTTTATGCACTAGAAATGAGAACGGGAGATGGCATAGATATGCTGATAGGGACCAATTTCATAACGTCAATGAATGGAGGAATAAGAATCGAAGGAGAAAAAGTAACCTTTTACAAAAAGGTAATAAAAATCAAAACAAATCCCACAACAGAAGTAGCAGCCATTGAAGAACTGGATATAGATGAAAGCGTGCTCCATGAACTACAAGAAACAGTCCTTTTTACAGAAAAAGACTTGGAAGGACTAAAAAGCAAATTCAAGCCCATCCTAACACAATTAAAGAACCAAGGCTACATTGGGGAGGATCCTTTGAAACGTTGGAACAAAAATGGTGAAAAATGTAAGTTAGGTATTATTAATCCAGATATCACCATTCAGGATAAACCCCTTAAACATGTAACTCCAACCATGGAGGAATCTTTCAAAAGAAATATTGGGGATCTTTTAAAAATCGGGGTCATCAGGCCAAGCAAAAGCAGACATAGAACTATGGCCATGATGGTAAATTCAGGAACAAGCATAGACCCTTACACAGGAAAAGAGGTCAAAGGTAAAGAAAGAATGGTATTTAATTACCGAACCTTGAATGATAACACATACAAGGATCAGTATTCATTACCAGGAATAAATACCTTACTAAAAAAAATTGGAAATGCAAAAATATTTTCCAAATTTGACCTCAATTCAGGGTTTCACCAAGTAGCAATGGATGAAGAATCTATCGAATGGACAGCATTCCTAGCACCATGAGGGTTGTATGAATGGTTGGCTATGCCATTTGGGCTAAAGAATGCTCCAGCAATCTTCCAAAGAAAGATGGATGGAAGCTTCAAAGGAACAGAGGAATTCATAGCCGTCTATATTGATGATATTTTAGTCTTCTCTGAAAATGAAGGTGAGCATTATAAACATTTACAAACCATGCTCGATATATGTAAAAGAAAAGGCTTAATATTATCACCAACAAAGATGAAGATTGCTGCATCAGAAATCGAATTCCTTGGAGCAATAATTGGAAACAGTAAGATTAAGCTACAGCCTCACATAATAACCAAGATATGTGATTTTGACGAAGAAAAACTTAAAACCAAGGCTGGGCTCAGATCGTTTCTGGGAATCCTAAATTATGCAAGGAATTATATTCCTAAACTCAGCATACTCTTAGGGCCTTTATATGAAAAAACAAATCCAAAAGGAGACAAAAGAATGAAGTCATTGGATTATAGTAAGAGAAATCAAAGAAAAGGTCAAGGCACTCCTAGACCTTGAAATACCCCCACAAAATGCATACATAATAATCGAAACAGATGGTTGCATGGAAGGATGGGGAGGAGTATGTAAATGGAAAAAGGCAAAATGAGACTCGAAAAGAGAAGAAAGAGTTTGTGCTTATGCGAGCGGAAAATTCAAAACAGTCCAATCCACAATTGATGCAGAAATAAATGCATGCATTAACTCCCTTGAAAAATTAAAAATATACTACCTGGACAAAAGAGAAATAACACTTAGATCTGATTGTCAAGCTATTATAAGCTTCTATGACAAATCAAATAGCAATAAAGCGTCCAGGGTTAGATGGCTCAAATTTACAGATATAATAACAGGGACAGGGGTAAAGATAAACATTGAGCACATTGACGGAAAGCAAAATCTCTTGGCAGACTCCTTATCAAGACTTGCTAATCTTTGTTTTATAGAATGTACAAGTCAGATGAAGGAAGCTCTAGTCAAGGCGGTAGCAATGACAGCCAAAATGTCAAAAGACGTGCATTCAAAGAAAGAGAAGAATGGCTCAGAACAAACAATCATGATTTTAAACCAATCCCAAGAAACTACAATCAAGTACCCTTCTCTGAGCCAGGATCATTGTACAGGTACTACCAAATCAAGGTCAACTCTTCTCCAATATCAGCTGCAGAAACAGGTGCTTACAGAGATGCAGCACAAAGAACTGAAAATAAAGCAGCTGAAGAAGCCGTCAGAGCTATGCGAAATCTCCAAACAGTTCTGGATTGCAAAGCCCAAATCTGTCTTTCAAAAACCACCAAAGACAATTACTGGGGAGACCATTGGCCTGATATCAAAAGGCAAAACCAAGAGGCTCGAAGACTGCTTATTAAAACTGAAGCCTTATGCAAAGAATGGGGCCGAACCACAATCTGAAGCCCAGAATCAAAGAAAGCTTCTAGAAAAGGACGTAATGGGTGACGTCAAAGACCTCAATTATGAATACTACCACTATAAGAAAAATAATAAAAAGACAGTGTACGCGAATAGCTTTTCAAGAAACGACAAGACGGTGCCAACGTCTTACACACCTTTTCCGTACCCTTCGTCAAATCTTTAGTTAGTAGTAGGGCCACCTATGTTTAATTATCAAAAATAATTGTCCTTTGGATTGGGAAAGGACATGATTATGTTTGCCCATAAGAAAGGATATTCGCATATTCCGTATGGAATACGCGTTTCACTCCGGCTATATAAGTCTGTTTAATCTGTTGTTTGGATCATCGAATCCTGTAATTTCCTCTCTTATTGTAACATATTGTGTGCTTTGAAATAAAAGTTTGCAGTTTGTTTTATAAATTATCTTTCTATATCCGATAAAAACCTGAAATATAATTATAACTTTTAAATTGAGGCAATTACATATATCTCCTATAAACTTAATAAATTACATATATATATCCGACTAAAAAAATAAATCGCATACATCTTATCTTTTTTTGAACGGCGAAGGTCTCAATTGTGTGAGCCCACTGTTTCCAGGTCATGTCACCAAGGTCTAGTTACCTGGACCTCCCATAAGCCACCACAACCACCCCAGGAGGAAACCCCACTGGGAAAACCCCTGAACCCCTTAGACCCTTTTTTCACTGTAGGAAGGATTTGAACCCAATACCTCCCATTTGGAAGAATCTTGGGGTACCATTCACCATTGAGGCAATGCCTCATTGGTGCATACATCTTCTTATCTAACACTTTAAATTACATATAACCCTTTACCTAAAGTTTTAAATTACATAAATCTCCTTATTTAACGGACAATTATAAAAAAATAAGATATATGTAATTTAACTTTTGACTGTAATTAAAGTTATAAATAGAAAAAAAAATATACGTAATTATTCCTTTAAAGGGAATCATACAGTGTCAAGGCAACGTTTTTACTCGTGAAATTAGTCAAATTTCAGACATTTTAACATTAAAATAAAGGTATGATTGTAATAATTGAATTGAAAACCATTGAGCATTATTCAGCAAAAATAAAAGAAAACAAGAAAGTGAAAGAAAAAATATATGTAATATATAATATGTTTATCCCTCCAGTCCTGTTACACACAATGGGCCCAACAAGGGAAACTTTCTGTACTACAGATGCTACACCATGAACTCTGAGATTCTGTACACCAAACTACCAATTCAGATTACAATAAACTAACAACATAATTAACCGAAAGAATCAACTTTTAGTACCTTGCATTACCCTTTACATCACCCCGGCTTTTCCATTCCATCGGTACAAGTTTTCTCAGTTTTGAGGGTTTATTTGGTAATTTTACAGGCGGGGTTGTGATTGGTCTTTTCATCAGGCTGCTGCTACTTTCATGGTGTTTTGCTTCCATGGATGAGTTCCTGAAGGACTTGCTTGGTGATGATGAGGATCTGCTTGATTGAGGTGTAGAAGTTGACCAATGGTACTGACCTTTGGTGGGGTCATTGACCGATAGTTTGAGTTTCTTTGAAGTATTTGGCTTGTAGTCATTTGGACCATTGGTGGGTCCCACGAGTCTTGAACTTGGGATAGTGAATAATGCTTTTTCAAGTTTCTCATCAGATGTTAACTTGAAAGCTTTTATAGATTTATGCGAAGATTTCTTTTGCCAGCTGGCAGGCACACATTGGTCTTGCTTACGGAATTCGGCCGCAATGTTGCATAGAGTTTGAGCAGCAGATAATACCCCTGCAGAATGTCCATCTGTAAAAGAACCAAATATTTTTAACTATATATCGCCATTTGCCATCATGTGAATGAAAGTTATTCAATTTTAGAGATAAAAATTGGAAGGTCAATAGGTCATAATGGTCAAAGTCATCTTCATCAAAGGATTCCGTAAGTCATCTTCATCCAGACGGGGTGTTTGGATAAACTGATCGTCTGATTGTTGTGACTTGAAGTAAGACTGTAAGAGTAATCAGTTTTTCATGTTTAGATAAAAAAGATTATCATTTGATTTACCGGTATTAGATAATCAGGTTAACAACTGCAATGAAAACCAATAGCATAATGATAAATTACTTATTTATCCTTTTTCTAACATAATTTGATACTTCTATTTTCGTTTCACAAACTCTCTACTTCTTTCACAAAAATGTCATTTTTGTCTTTTCTATCTATGATTTTTTTTAAATAAAATCAGAATATGCAGAACACTCAACATTTGATGATTATTTTACAAGGAAATTACAACCTCAAACAACAGAAGCACATTTAAACGCTATTTATTTTTGAATACCACATTGTTACATATAAAAAGCACATCCAAACACCCCTCAGTCAAACAAAACCCTTGACTGTGTCAATAGATTGTAATCATCATGGAATATACTAATATAGAGACTAACAATTTACTCTCTCACAGCAATTGTATGTTCAAATATGTTTTTATTCATCAATTAATCATCAAGCTGATGTCACTTTCAAGATTCTGTTAAAAAAATAACCGTGGGTAAAAAAAATTACGTTTCAAATATGTGATCTATGAAGTGAATATTACAACCTTTTTTAGCATAAAATGAGTTTAGACAATCATCACAAGTAATCAATTAACATAAAGTGATGATATATTTAAGCACTTAATAAAAATAAAAAATAGGGGCAAAGAAGAAGGTTCACCAGGATGTTTAGAAGCTGTTGTCTGGGCCCCCGAAGGGGTTACTTCTTGATCAAGAATCGGTATAAGTGGAGATTTTTCTTTTTCAGTTGGCCCTGGCTGTTGACTTTGCAATGGAACTAGGCTCTGATTAAAAGTCAGGTCCTGAAAATCTGCAAGATAACTAGTAGTGTTTGTGTCCCCTACAGAATTGGTTGATTTTCCCATTTTGACCCATCTACCTTGACAGGTACTCTTACTTGGTGTTGCCTTGACCACATCAGGGTTAGCTTTAAAATGCCCTCCAGAAATATGTGACCAAGGAAATGTTGGTAAACTGCCTCCATTGTGTACTGTCATTATTAAAGAATGTTAGTAACAAACTAACCATTTATTATTAATTATTTAATCATGGATAAATGCATATAAGGTTACCTTTTGAGGTTGAAGTAGGTTTCATACTATCAAGAAGCATAAGATCAATATCCTTATGAGGAGGAAGAGTTAGGCGGTCCAAAACATCTTTTGGTTCAAACAATGGAAATTGAAGCATATCTGTATGGCGATCAGTCTGACCCGTGCAAGAACTTTCCACCTTAAAGAAACCAAATAATAAGCAACTGTTTGGTAGAAATATTTTTAATTTCTTTTTTTTAGTAAAAAAGAGAGCATTAAGACTGTTATATAACTAACCTTATTACAACAAGCTGGATCTGCTGCGTATCCTTTGTTGTCATCATTTGTGCTAGAGTTTGTTAAGAAAGATGAAGCATTATAGTCATAAGTAGCATCCACAGCTGGCACCTTTGGGGTCTGAGTACGCCTCTGGAGGTGAAGAACCGAGCACGCTTCTTTAACTGATTGCAAAATACTTCCATTTGAAGCTTCCGTTGACTTTTCTTTAACTTTGATGGGGTTGGGACCCTTGTAACTACCATCAAGGAGATCATTCAGTGACACCTCTTCCGCATGTTTTGCAAAATCATGGATGTCATGTTTAGAACCATATACTCCTGTACCCCAAATCAAATAACATTAAATGATGTTTGTTAATACAAAAGAATGAACATAAATATATTGAATAACTTGTTGCCAAAGAAACCATACCAAGTATGTTATTTCCACCAGCAGCGGAACTGAAGCTTGATAAGCCAGCTTTAACAGAAAAAGAATCACACTTATTCTTAGGAATTTTGCCGTTTCTTTTTTCATTTCGTTTCCCAGAGACAGCCGCCTTAAGTTTAGCTGCCTGTGTTTTATCTGTAATCATAAAAAGTGAACAGAAATTAAGAGATGATGTTACAGTATTAGAGTATTGGTAATAGTAAAATATAAGCCCATTTTCAAAAGTGATGAAGCATAGTTTATAATTAAAAATGAGCTATATCCTAGTTGTTTAAAGATAGTTATACTTATCGACCTTCATAACATGAGGAAAAAAGTGAAGAGTCAAAGAGAAGTGTGTCAGAATTATGCATTGCCATTATATTGGAAATCAAATAGAGCTAAGGAAGTGGCCGTAGTGGTGTAGCGGCTAAAGTGAAGAAGAGACAACCTAGAGGTCTCAAGTTCACTTCCCACTTAGGATGATTTTCCTTGGAGGCCCCGACCCGGTTGTTTGTGGTCGTGTTTTACCTATTCCTTCCAATTAGTCGGGTATTGAAGGCGAAAGGCTGGGGGTTTACCATGTAAGTGGGTTCCCACGGTCATCAAAAACAAAAATAATAGAGCTAAAATCTTTATGTGGTGATACATTTATATTGTGGTCAAATCTTTCAATATCTAAGTTACTAACTGCAATATAGAAAAGATGGCTTTTTGTCAAGTAAATGAAAGCCACTACGAGTTAAAGTGATATCAATTCATTTTGTAAATTCTATCTAAAAATAGCAATAGCCTCATGTATCACATTATTTATGATAAGATTTAGGACGTCTCAAAATATGACTATTTTGCAATCTATGAAATTTAAAGAACCTTATATAAAGTTGCTTCAAGGGTCTTACTGTGTTACCTGCAATGTTGTATCCAGGATAAGATCCTAACTCTTTGGATAGTTCATTTACATTAGCTACTCCTGTTACATCCAAAGAAGCTTCCATATGCATTGCCCGTGATCTTCTAGAACTATTGCCATTACTTCTAGATGCTTTCCCTGATTTCCTTTGTGATTGCTTAGCCTCTTGTACAGAGACCATATCATGGTCAGCAAATGCTTCCCTGTCATGAAAACTGGTAAATCGACCAGATTGCCTGTTGAGATCATCATCCATCTTATTCCAGAAAGTTGATTTTGAACCATTGACATTACAGTTATCATCTGAAAAGGGTTAAATCCAACATTGAAAGTTGAAACATTAAAAGAAAATTTGCTAATCATTAATTCATTATGCATCAAGAATCACAACAAACAAACTACTGCTGAAACATCTCCAAACCGGTTATCATATATTCTGCAATACGACCCAGAAAACACTCAAGTTCTCCAACATAAACATCCAGGAATCATCCATGATTTATTTGCACGGAAATAAAATAACAAAAAGCACACAAAAAAACTCTTCTCTATTCATAAGCTAAGATCCCATCATTCATCAATGTAAGAAAGCAAAAACTACAAATATTATATATGAAAACCAAAGCCTTTAACTCCCTGATTTTCGCGAAACTTGATGCTTTGACTGTTGATGTCAAAAGGGTTGCGTTTAAACTTCAATATCTCGACAAAACTTAAATCTTGGGAAAAAAAAAATTACAAAGTACACGCATATGCATACGTACAGTTAACTTTGAAACGAAACCCTAATAAATTTCACTGATTAAGGCGTAAGATTAGACAAAAAGATTATAAGTGAAAGATGCAAATATCAAATCTGAACAGGAACAAGTATCAGATACACTAAATCTGTACACATATATGGGTAATTAAACACCTTTCTCCGGATGAAATGAAGTGCTGCAACCTGGGGATCTCATGATCTTTGTAACAACAGCAGCTGAAAGTGGTAACTCCACTGCATCCATCTAATTCACCTCTGCGAAATCCTAATCATCATCGATACTTCCGATGTGGTCAGCTTCGAACTACAAAATCCAAAATTGATGAGCCAATTTTGACCATTGCAGAAGATAGACTGCGATTAGTTGAAAGTCATCAAGAAATTAGAGTGAAGAAAGGAAGAAATTGAGGGTTTGTAAAGCGAAGAATTGGGGATTTTGTAGAGAGAGAAAGGGGAAAGGGTAGTTGCGGCTGAGTTAGGGCAAAGAAATTATGAGGAGTATATATAGTTTTCGGGAAAAGGTTCGGAGTAAAGGTTGGTGGCGTTCGCCGGTGAGTATATTCCGGTGCCTAGTGGACCCACATATCCAAGAAAAATAAGCTTACGGGTGTAAAAGTCATTTTGAGTTTTAGCATCAACTTCTAAATTTATCTTGATTAAAGAAATTTCAAAATAGAAGTAGACAAGAAAATTAACTTCACGTCACAATATGGTGGTATGATTAAAGAAATTACATAAAATTATGATATCAGTTATGAAGATAAACAATATTATTAATTAGATATAAACAACTATTTAATATCATAGAGAGATGATAAACAAATTTTGATACACTTTAAAAACGTGATATGCATCTTAAAAAACATTTAATTATTAAAATAGTTAGATTAGATTTTATTTTGATAATTATGTAATTTATATGAAATAATGACATTTAATGCCAATTATAACCTTTCAAAATTAATGTTGATTATGGTCTTAACAATTGCTTCTAAGGATCAATATCAGCCTTTGGAATAACCAGAAACAACAATTCTAGCCACTTAAAGTTGACGGTTATAACAGTTATCTAGATAGTTTACATGTGATGATCAATATCAGCCTTTGGAAATTGGAATAGCTGGAAACAAAATTCTAACCACTTAAAGTTGACGGTTATAATAGTTATCTAGACAGTTTACAATTGTTTCACCTACTATCTGGCTACCCATGTTACCAATTACCCCACTCCACCATGTGTAATCGAACTTTAAATCAAAACGGTAACCTCTCTTGATCCCCACCTCACACAAGTTAGGATCACCATTCAACCACTTCACATGAATATTTCAAGGCCTAATTCAATATCGATCTATTTTAGAACCACATGTTTTTTAAGTTCAAGAAATCAAGAGGATCAAAAGGCTGAGTCGTTGATGAAAAAGACATAGGAGAAGGTACGTAGTTTTAAGGATGATTTTTCTTTATTTTTCATATTTAGATGACAATAACAAGATTTAAGTGATGAAATCAATGTTATGTTTTTAGTATGATGTCTATGGATTATTGTTAAAGCCTAACTTGCATTACTTACTTCATGTAATTCTTCTTTTGTAGGTATTTCCTTCCATTCATCTTTAATTTTCATAGCAATTACATGAAAGATTAAAGGATTATTTTGATGTTTTTAATATGTCGCTAATTGTTATTTTGTTTATCATCTAAATCAAGGTTGCAATGGAAGATGACATTGACTGAGCTAAATGCATAAGCTACAGGAAAACCAAATAATATAGGGTTTTAAGGTCTTGTGTTATCATGGTTTTTGCCATTAAACATGTAAATCTATGGGTTGTGTTTGTGTATATGTATGTGATTAATTTTGTACATTTGAAATGGAACTCAAATCAAATGATGGATAATGGATTAAAGAAGACATAGATTGGATTTATTTTATTTATTATTTTTATTATCTTGCATCAAATTAAGGTTTAATGATGAAGATTAGAAGGTGAGAATGTTGTAAAAGATTTTATGATTGTTTTTTCCATAGTTCATCAAGAGCATGTTTTCGCAAAAATTTTATTTCTATCTTACAATTTCTCCTTCAATTTATATTCATTGTTTTTGATAAAGATGCATGAAATATATTCTCTAGATTTTAGATTTATAAAATGTCATTTTACAACATAATTTGTGATTCAAAACATTAAATATATATATGTATGTATGTATGTATGCATGCATGTATGCATGTATGTAGTTTTGAAGTGAGTTTACTTGGATTGATTTAACTCTTACAGGTATCTTAATTTTTTTAGTGCTTATTTTGAAAAGGTTTTAATGTTTAGTGTAAAAGAGGTACACCCTAGTTAGCTTTTCTTAAGCATTTTATGATTTGTCTTGTTAAAACTTGTAATCTACTTATAGAACAACCTGGGCCTGTTTTGTTGGATAATTGGCAATTCATTTAGGTTATATTTTACTAACATCTATTATAATTTTTCTTATGTTTGAGATCAATAACTTGATTGTTTAGGAATTCAAATGGTATTAATTAGTTCTCAATCTTTTTTCTCGCATGATATTGATATGTTCTTGTATCTAAAGCAGTGTTTTTAAGATCGGGCTGGCTGTAGACCGGTCGAAATGGGAACCTGTAACATCCCAAATAACTAATACAAGTTATTTGAATCCTACATATGTGTAACGGATAAGTAACTTGTGGGAAATCAGACGAAAAATAATCGATAAGGGTCTTAGGGATCGTGTACTCGAAATGAGGGAGATTTCGAGTACACCATATTTCGTGTACAGGAGATTTCGAATACAGGGACCCTCCCTATAAATACCAGTGCCTTGGGAAATGTGCGAACCTTTGGCTGAGCACGCTCTCTCTCGAGTACACGAAGTCGGAACCAAGAAACTTCAAGGATCAAGCTTTTGATTGACCAAACGAAGGAGGAAACGCACGGGAATCTACAGGGGTGATCACCTAACTTCAAGTAAGTGTTCTAAATCAAAAAGCTAGGATTTTTATGCAAAAGTTAGGATTTTTATGAAAGGTGAACTTGTGCATAAAGCTTGCACCTTTATGCATAAAGTTCGGAACTTTGAGGTTCCAGCATGTTGGTAATAACATGAGGAACCTAGAACTAGCTCCCCAAAGCCTTAGATGAAGTTCTGAGATGTTTAATGACGAAAGTGACGAGTACACGAAATACTGCACAAAGGGTACTCGAAATTGTCACACCCCAACCGACGGCGGAATACGTCGGGGCGCGAACGCGACTGTTCAATAGCTCATGATCAAACTAAAACGTTTCATAATTAATGCAACAAAATTACATTGTCTTAAAACCAAAGTAAATAAGTTCAAACAATCAAAGTTCAATAAGCCAAAAACTAGAGTTCAATTTATTCTTAAAGCTTCTAAAGTCCAGGCATCTTAAGTGTTCATCCCAAAGCTCACTAAGTTGCACCTGAAACATGAATAAGTTTGAAAGGTCAACTACAAAAGTAGTTGGTGAGAATCATAAAGTTGACTCGATAAATAGTTTAATAGTTCAAAGTTTAATCATGTATCATAAACATATCAATAGATAAGGCTTAATGTGGAAACATACATTAAACTATTGCAGATCAAACCTTAGTTAACCAAGTTAGGCATAGTAACACATAATATCCTTATAGTTCCAATAGTTCAAAATGTGCACAATAGTTCAAACATACAAAGTTCAAATAGTTCAATAATTGGTAACTGAGTGATCACCGGTTGGGTGGAATGGTCAGTTCAATAGCTATCATCACAACAGTCAGGCTAATATAGTTAATGATCAATGCAAGTTTCGAGGATAGTTCACATGTAGTTTGGGACACAAGCTCAAATCAAAAGATAAAGTTCATAGATACAGATTGTTCAAATAGTTGAAGTTCATGTTTCATCCCCGATGTTTTGAAAACAAAATCAAATCAAGAAAAGGGGAATATGAAACTCACCTGGATAAGATGAATAGCTAAGTTGCAAACGTAGTTGTAAGTCCAAACTTGCGAGAAGCAATTCTCACAACAAACCTATAGTTTCAAGTTCATAATTCTCTAAGTTCAAAATAAAGTTATAAGGCATTCTAGGTTCAAGATTTGGGTTCTAAATGGGTTTAGAGAAATCAAGGTTAAGTTAAGTAATTAAATTGGTAAAAACGACAAAGTTGTATTGTTAAAAATAAATATTATACATTAAAGAGATGATGATCTAAGATTCATAAACTAACTACTTTAGAAATATTTAAAATCTAAAGTGTTATACAAAATATAGATGATTATATAATTTCCAATTAAATTACTAAATAAAAATCTTGTATTTATATGTTTTAATATAAAGTTTTAATTTAAGATAAATTCTATTTGATTTAAATAAAATAGTTTTATTTACATAAAAATATTTTCTGTTATGTATAATTATTTCAGGAAATAAAAGTATTTTTCTGAAATTTTATATATTTAAAATATATTGATTTAGAGTATTTATATTTCAAGTTAAATAGCATTTTTATTCAAATAAAATATTTTTATTCAAATAAAATATTTTTATTCAAAAAAAATATTTCTAAGTTGTTTTCAATCTATATAGCTTATATAAAATTTTTCATAATTTTAAAAGTTATTTTAGTATTTTTACTAAACTATTTATTCAGTTTTATAAAGCTTTTAAATCAAAATAAATAGTTTTCTGTTATAAAAGTTAAAATAAAAATGTTCCCAGGTTTATAAATGTTCCAGAAAATTTATGTAACTTTTCCATAATTTTTACAATAGTTTAAGTATTTTTGATAAATAAATTATGTAGATTAATAACACCTTTAAATCATTTTTAATAGTTTTGCAGCATAAAAATAGTTATAAAAATTTAGGCAGGTTTAGTTAGGTTCCAGAAATGCTATATAATTTTTGTAGAATTTTAAAAATAGTTTTGATGTGTTTTTGTGATTTAAATAGTTGTTTATAAACCACAAACTATTAGTTTTATAATTAAATAAAATGAATTTATTTATTTAATTTTTTTTTTCCTGAGTTTGTAAAATATTTCCAGGCATTTTATAAATATTTTTATAAAATTTTTCGAATGTATTAAGATAGTTGAAATAGATTAAAAGAAGAAAATAACAAAATAAAAAAAATGGTGCGGGTAGGATTCATACCCGTGACCTTATATCCATCTTGCCCAAGTTCAAACCACCAGACCAAACACAGATTTGATAATGCTTTCCAGATTAAAATAGATTTATATTTAACTTAGACTTTCCCCAAATTACCTATGAACCCTAATTCACAAATCGATCAAAGGAATGATCTTTAACTAAAATTGATAAAGGGCTATTGATCTACAATGAAAACCGATCCTATCCATGTAATTACTTACTTGATTCGGTCAAGTCTTGATTTAGTTCGAGTTCAAAGTAAGTCGCGGCCTTCGTCGCTTGTTCTTCGATTCACGAACGAATTTGAGAGCGTTTAGATGGTGTAGATAGTTTCTTAGGATCAAAATGATGAATAACCCTATGTTTAAACGAGTTAATTCAAGCCGAACGGTCGAGTTTAATTCTCGGGTTAATGTTGCGGTTAAGTGATCATTAAAGTTGGATTAAAGGCTCGTAATAACTCATTTTAATTATTATGGAACGTTAGAAATTAGATTTGGGTCATGGGGGTGTCGAAACCCGTTTAAATGGCGCATTAAAAATGGGTTTTTGGTGTTGGCCGGAGGCTTGTCGGATTCCGGCTGGTTGGCCGGCTGCCTTGGTCGGAAAAACGAGCAGCAAGGGGGGGAGGGGTATTTGGTTTGGGTTTTTGACAATTTTAGTCCTTGAAGTTTATATTATGATTAAATTCAACTCAAACCTCACATTTAAAGTTCCTAAATTATTCTTTTAACCCCCATTGTTTTTTTGGTCTAACATTTATTTATAAAATTTTATAATTTTATAAACTTACTTTAATATTCCTAGTTGTTTTTATGTATCTATATTAAAAATTATGTAATATGTATAGTTAAAGGTGTTTATATATAATCTATAAAAAATTATAATTATTTACTTAATTATATATATATATATATATATATATATGTATGTATGTATGTATATATATATAATAGTGCTAACTAAGATAAACTTCAATGTAATCAAATTGATTAAATTTTTTCCTGATTACAAATCGGGTAACATCGGCGGAATTATTGCCGGAAATTCTCGGATATTACAGTTTCCCCTACTTTAGGAGATTTCGTCCCGAAATTAGTTACTCGAAGTTGGTAGGAAGAGATGTGGATACTTGATTTTCATTTGATCCTCACGTTCCCAAGTGAGTTCTGGTCCACGCTTAGATTCCCATCGAACTAACACTATCGGTATTCGGCTACGTTTAAGTTGTTTCTCACCACGATCCATAATTTCCACCGGTTTCTCAACAAATCGCATCGTTTCATCAATGTGCACTTCATCGAGTGGAATTTGAAGATTTTCGTCGGCTAGACACTTCTTCAAATTCGACACGTGAAAAGTAGGATGTATGTTGCTTAGTTCCTCTGGTAGTTCAAGTTTGTAAGCCACTTTACCGATACGTTCAATGATCTTGAAAGGACCCACATAACGAGGAGCTAATTTCCCTTTCTTCCCAAAACGAACCAATCCTTTCCAAGGGGATACTTTGAGAAGAACTTGATCACCAATTTGAAATTCTAAGGGTTTTCGACGATTGTCAGCATAACTCTTTTGTCGGCTTCTCGCTACGCGAAGATTATCACAGATTTGAATGATCTTATCAGATGTTTCTTGAATTAATTCAGGACCAGTGATTTGTGCTTCACCAATCTCGCTCCAACAAATAGGTGATCGGCATTTACGACCATACAAAGCTTCAAAAGGTGCCATGTTGATACTCGTATGATAGCTATTATTGTACGAGAATTCGATCAACGGCAAGTAAGAGTCCCAATTGCCACCAAAATCGATGACACAGGCTCTAAGCATATCCTCCAAAGTTTGGATGGTCCGTTCAGTTTGACCATCTGTTTGAGGATGATAAGCAGTACTAAGATTCAATTTAGTGCCCAATGCCGATTGTAGAGATTGCCAGAAACGAGAGGTAAAACGGCTATCACGATCAGAGATTATGTTTAAAGGAACTCCATGACGACTAACCACAAGATCGATGTATATTCGAGCTAACTTGTTGGTTCGATAATCCTCACGAATTGGAATAAAATGAGCAGACTTAGTTAAACGATCAACAACTACCCAAATACTGTCATGCCCACTGGATGTTCGAGGAAGTTTAGTTATAAAGTCCATGGATATACCTTCCCATTTCCACACAGGAATTTCTGGTTGTTCAAGTAATCCAGAAGAACGTTGATGTTCAGCTTTAACTTTCAAGCAAGTAAGGCATTTTGAGACATAAAGAGCAATGTCCTTTTTCATACCAGGCCACCAATACTGGTTTCGGATATCTTTGTACATTTTATCTGCTCCTGGGTGAACAGAATAGCGAGTCTTGTGAGCCTCATTCAAAAGAAGAGTGCGAAGATTGTCTCGTTGAGGAACCCAAATACGATCAAGATAGTAAAGTAATCCATTGGGTTTAGTTTCAAGTTGATGTTCGGCACCACATGCCATTTCCTCAGACATATGACCCTCAGTAATACATGTTGGGCTTCCAATATACGAGTTTGAATATCACTTTGAATTTTGATACTATGGATTCTGACGGGTTCTTTACGACTTAAAGCGTCGGCTACAACATTCGCTTTTCCAGGATGATAGCGAATCTCGCAATCGTAATCATTAAGTAACTCAACCCATCGTCGTTGTCTCATATTAAGTTCTTTTTGATTGAAAATATGTTGGAGACTTTTGTGGTCGGTGAACACCACACACTTAGTACCATAAAGGTAGTGCCTCCAAATTTTCAAGGCAAACACAACAGCACCCAATTCAAGATCGTGTGTCGTGTAATTCTTTTCATGGATTTTCAGTTGTCGTGACGCGTAAGCTATAACCTTGCCTCGTTGCATAAGCACACAACCAAGACCTTGATTAGAAGCGTCACAATAGACCACGAAATCATCATTTCCATCAGGTAGAGTTAAGATAGGAGCGTTGCACAACTTATGTTTAAGAGTTTGAAATGCTTCTTCTTGTTGTGAACCCCAAACATAAGGTTTGTCTTTTTGTGTTAAACTGGTGAGAGGTACATCAATCTTAGAAAAATTGGCTATGAAACGACGATAATAGCCAGCTAAGCCAAGAAATGAACGAACTTTAGTAGGAGTTTTAGGTGCATTCCAATTTTTCACAGCCTCAATCTTTGCAGGATCAACATGAATGCCCTTTTCGTTTACTATGTGCCCTAAAAATTGAACTTCTTTCAGCCAAAATTCACATTTAGAGAATTTAGCGTATAGTTGTTCTTTCTTTAAGAGTTCCATAACCAAACGTAAGTGCACCTCATGTTCAGCTTTCGTTTTGGAATAGATCAGAATGTCATCGATAAAAACGATAACGAATTTATCCAAGTATGGTTTGCACACTCGGTTCATTAAATCCATGAACACGGCAGGTGCATTAGTCAAGCCAAAAGGCATAACCATAAACTCGTAATGACCATATCTTGTTCGAAACGCGGTTTTTGGAATATCTTCGTCATTGACTCGAAGCTGATGATATCCCGATCTGAGATCAATCTTCGAGAAACAAGTTGCTCCTTGTAGTTGGTCAAAAAGATCATCAATCCTAGGCAACGGATAACGGTTCTTGACGGTAAGTTTGTTAAGCTCCCGATAATCGATGCACATTCGGAATGAGCCATCTTTCTTTTTGACAAACAAGACAGGTGCTCCCCAAGGTGAAACACTTGGACGAATGAATCCCTTATCGGCTAACTCTTGAAGTTGACTCGCGAGTTCTTGCAATTCTGAAGGTGCAAGACGATAAGGAGATTTGGCTACAGGATTTGCACCAGGTACTAGATCGATTCTAAATTCAACTTGTCGAACAGGAGGAAGACCTGGTAAATCTTCAGGAAACACTTCAGGAAAATCCCTAATAATAGGAATATCTTCAATCTTCTTTTCCTTGTCCTTCTTGTTCACAATGTGAGCTAGGAATGCCACATAGTTCTTACGCAGGTACTTTCGCGCGGTTGTACAGGACATAAGCTTGAGCCCTCGAGTAGGTTTCTCGCCATAAACGTGTAGAGTGTCGCCAGACGGAAGAGGAATACGAATATATTTTTCAGCACACACAATTTCAGCACGATTTTGGGTTAACCAATCCATGCCTACTATGATGTCAAAGCTTCCAAGTTGCATAGGTATAAGGTCAATCAAGAAGGTATGCTCATTTAAGTTTAACTGAACCTCACGGATAACTGAATCAATCTTAATTGGACTTCCATCCGCTACTTCTACAGTGTAGGTGTTTTCTAGTCTAGTACGATTCTTAGCAAGCAAAGGTTCAAACTCAAGGGATATAAAGCTTTTATCAGCACCCGTATCAAAAAGAACAGAAGCATATTGATTATCAACTAAGAACGTACCATTCACCACGTCGTTGTTATTTTGAGCTTCATTAGCATTGATGTTGAAAGCACGCCCACGAGCTGCTGGCACTCCCGCTTGTTGAGCTGCGAGTCTTGGACAAATATTGCGAAGATGGTTTGGATCACCACAATTGTAACAAGCTCTTCCTTGGATAACAAATGGAGGATTTTGAACCATGGCTCGATTGTTCTGGTGATTTTGGTTAGGTTGTATGGCAGGAAAAGCTTGATTATTTTGTGGTCGAGTAGTTCGACATGTGGTGTGCAAATGTCCATAACGCCCACAGTTGGTACATAGGCGACATGGCACATTGGGTGGGTGATGTAAACGGCATGTGTTGCACAAAGGTTGGTTTCCCACATAAGGTTTCTTTGCAGTGTTTAACCCTTGCATTGGGACTTGGTTCAAAGGAGCAGCTGTAGTTACAGCAAAGTTTCTACCCTTTCGTTTCTTGTTCCTATTTGAAGGTTCAGCAGGGGTGGTTTTGGTTTGTTCAATGGAGGTGGTTTTGGAAGCATCAGTAGCAGTGGTTTCAGTGGTAGTCTTCTTAGCACCCTTCCTTGTTAAAGTACCCGCCTTGACATGATTATCAGTCAAGGTTGCAGCTAGTCGGATCGCATCCTCAAGGGTTTTTGGATTCCTACCCCATACAGTGTCTTGGATCTGCATGGGTAACCCACCAATGTATTTCTCAATGGCCCTAGATAAAGGAGTGACCATATGAGGTACCAACAGGCTAAGTTCATGGAAACGAGTGGTGTAAGCAAGATTTTCACCACTATCTTGGGCAAGATTCCAAAATTCCTCCTCTAACTTCTTCATTTCATTCCTTGGGCAAAACTCCTCTGTCATAAGAGTCTTGACTTCATCCCAAGTCAATGCCAAAGCAACCTCAGCTCCACGATTGCGTTTTTCTCCGTTCCACCAAGTCAATGCCCTCTTTTGGAAGACACTTGTCCCATATTGCACACGAAGATCATCAGGACAACCACTGTTACGAAAAGTATTCTCGATACTTTCAAACCACTGTAATAAACCAGTGGCTCCCTCAGTTCCATTGAAAGTGACAGGTTTGCACGAATTGAAGTGTTTGAAGCTACAATTATGGTTACCACCATTTTCACCATTCTCATTTTTGTTCGCTGCATTGAGTTGAGTTACAAGGTTTGGTAAAACAATGGCCATCTGTTGAGTTACAAGTTGCGCAAGCTCTTCGTTCCTTTCACGACGACGAATTTCACGACGAGAAGCCATTCTATGGAAATAAAACCTAGAATATGGTAGATGTTTAGTTTTTTAATGGATAATTCATATGAAACACAAGATAGTTTAGATAGGCCATATGGATTGTAACCAAGGTATGGTTACGTTGACTAATCAAAGTAATTTAAGTTTTATTTAACAATTGCGTGAGACATGCTTTAGCCTATAAGTAACTACTCACCACGAGGGTTCCCAGGAAAGCGTAACTGGTCCAACGGTTGGTTTGGATTTATACGAAACATTTTCCTAGACAGAACACCCCAAGATACAGGTAATTACCCTTCCAGATTGCATGTGTCTACGATTGTCATTTAAAACTCAAAGACTTTGACGAGATTTTTTATTTTTGATTAGACTATAAGTCTAAGAATATCATGAAGTTTTGATAGTTGAAAGTTTCCTAATAATAGATCGAGAATAAGGTTAAAGATAGAAATAGGGATGATGAACACATAAGATCCTGGCTAACTTAGGTTATAGTCTAGGTCATATCTAGTAACCTAATTCCCTATAACCATGGCTCTGATACCAATCTGTCACACCCCAACCGACGGCGGAATACGTCGGGGCGCGAACACGACTGTTCAATAGCTCATGATCAAACTAAAACGTTTCATAATTAATGCAACAAAATTACATTGTCTTAAAACCAAAGTAAATAAGTTCAAACAACCAAAGTTCAATAAGCCAAAAACTAGAGTTCAATTTATTCTTAAAGCTTCTAAAGTCCAGGCATCTTAAGTGTTCATCCCAAAGCTCACTAAGTTGCACCTGAAACATGAATAAGTTTGAAAGGTCAACTACAAAAGTAGTTGGTGAGAATCATAAAGTTGACTCGATAAATAGTTTAATAGTTCAAAGTTTAATCATGTATCATAAACATATCAATAGATAAGGCTTAATGTGGAAACATACATTAAACTATTGCAGATCAAACCTTAGTTAACCAAGTTAGGCATAGTAACACATAATATCCTTATAGTTCCAATAGTTCAAAATGTGCACAATAGTTCAAACATACAAAGTTCAAATAGTTCAATAGTTGGTAACTGAGTGATCACCGGTTGGGTGGAATGGTCAGTTCAATAGCTATCATCACAACAGTCAGACTAATATAGTTAATGACAAATGCAAGTTTCGAGGATAGTTCACATGTAGTTTGGGACACAAGCTCAAATCAAAAGATAAAGTTCATAGATACAGATTGTTCAAATAGTTGAAGTTCATGTTTCATCCCCGATGTTTTGAAAACAAAATCAAATCAAGAAAAGGGGAATATGAAACTCACCTGGATAAGATGAATAGCTAAGTTCAAACGTAGTTGTAAGTCCAAACTTCGGAGAAGCAATTCTCACAACAAACCTATAGTTTCAAGTTCATAATTCTCTAAGTTCAAAATAAAGTTATAAGGCATTCTAGGTTCAAGATTTGGGTTCTAAATGGGTTTAGAGAAATCAAGGTTAAGTTAAGTAATTAAATTGGTAAAAACGACAAAGTTGTATTGTTAAAAATAAATATTATACATTAAAGAGATGATGATCTAAGATTCATAAACTAACTACTTTAGAAATATTTAAAATCTAAAGTGTTATACAAAATATAGATGATTATATAATTTCCAATTAAATTACTAAATAAAAATCTTGTATTTATATGTTTTAATATAAAGTTTTAATTTAAGATAAATTCTATTTGATTTAAATAAAATAGTTTTATTTACATAAAAATATTTTCTGTTATGTATAATTATTTCAGGATTTAAAAGTATTTTTCTGAAATTTTATATATTTAAAATATATTGATTTAGAGTATTTATATTTCAAGTTAAATAGCATTTTTATTCAAATAAAATATTTTTATTCAAAAAAATATTTCTAAGTTGTTTTCAATCTATATAGCTTATATAAAATTTTTCATAATTTTAAAAGTTATTTTAGTATTTTTACTAAACTATTTATTCAGTTTTATAAAGCTTTTAAATCAAAATAAATAGTTTTCTGTTATAAAAGTTAAAATAAAAATGTTCCCAGGTTTATAAATGTTCCAGAAAATTTATGTAATTTTTCCATAATTTTTACAATAGTTTAAGTATTTTTAATAAATAAATTATGTAGATTAATAACACCTTTAAATCATTTTTAATAGTTTTGCAGCATAAAAATAGTTATAAAAATTTAGACAGGTTTAGTTAGGTTCCAGAAATGCTATATAATTTTTGTAGAATTTTAAAAATAGTTTTGATGTATTTTTGTGATTTAAATAGTTGTTTATAAACCACAAACTATTAGTTTTATAATTAAATAAAATGAATTTATTTATTTAATTTTTTTTTCCTGAGTTTGTGAAATATTTCCAGGCATTTTATAAATATTTTTATAAAATTTTTCGGATGTATTAAGATAGTTGAAATAGATTAAAAGAAGAAAATAACAAAATAAAAAAAATGGTGCGGGTAGGATTCATACCCGTGACCTTATATCTATCTTGCCCAAGTTCAAACCACCAGACCAAACACAGATTTGATAATGCTTTCCAGATTAAAATAGATTTATATTTAACTTAGACTTTCCCCAAATTACCTATGAACCCTAATTCACAAATCGATCAAAGGAATGATCTTTAACTAAAATTGATAAAGGGCTATTGATCTACAATGAAAACCGATCCTATCCATGTAATTACTTACTTGATTCGGTCAAGTCTTGATTTAGTTCGAGTTCAAAGTAAGTCGCGGCCTTCGTCGCTTGTTCTTCGATTCACGAACGAATTTGAGAGCGTTTAGATGGTGTAGATAGTTTCTTAGGATCAAAATGATGAATAACCCTATGTTTAAACGAGTTAATTCAAGCCGAACGGTCGAGTTTAATTCTCGGGTTAATGTTGCGGTTAAGTGATCATTAAAGTTGGATTAAAGGCTCGTAATAACTCATTTTAATTATTATGGAACGTTAGAAATTAGATTTGGGTCATGGGGGTGTCGAAACCCGTTTAAATGGCGCATTAAAAATGGGTTTTTGGTGTTGGCCGGAGGCTTGTCGGATTCCGGCTGGTTGGCCGGCTGCCTTGGTCGGAAAAACGAGCAGCAAGGGGGGGAGGGGTATTTGGTTTGGGTTTTTGACAATTTTAGTCCTTGAAGTTTATATTATGATTAAATTCAACTCAAACCTCACATTTAAAGTTCCTAAATTATTCTTTTAACCCCCATTGTTTTTTTGGTCTAACATTTATTTATAAAATTTTATAATTTTATAAACTTACTTTAATATTCCTAGTTGTTTTTATGTATCTATATTAAAAATTATGTAATATGTATAGTTAAAGGTGTTTATATATAATCTATAAAAAATTATAATTATTTACTTAATTATATATATATATATATATATATGTATGTATGTATGTATGTATATATATATAATAGTGCTAACTAAGATAAACTTCAATGTAATCAAATTGATTAAATTTTTTCCTGATTACAAATCGGGTAACATCGTCGGAATTATTGCCGGAAATTCTCGGATATTACAGAAATCATACTTAGAATTTCGAGTATGGTCATTTCGAGTAGAGCATTTCGAGTACAAGAAGTTCGAATACGGTGCTTTCGTGTACCCTAGTTCGAATACACATGACAGTTCGAGTACACAAGGTTTCGTGTACTTTGGGTGTTTCGTGTATATGGGTTTCGAGTATGAGATGCTTAATGAACCTCGAGTGTTTCGAATACTTAGCTAAGATTCGGGAACTTGAGCTCATAATGGGGACTAGTTGACTACTAGGACTTAGGATAAATTCTAAGTCTAAGGATGTGATGTGATGAAATGTAACGAGACGATGTAACTGATGTAGGTCCTTAAGGCCCTAGCTAAGGAGTTCGGCTAAGGATAACAGGAGTCTATTATCAGGTGAGTTCTAGACGCCCTATTTTATGCTTAATGTTTTGGGCTGGCATACATGCTTATTGTTATGTCTATGATGTTATGCGCTTATGATGATAATGAATGAATGATGATATGCCATGACTAGATATACATGTTTATGTGATAGCATGATTTATGCATGAAAGTATGTTAAGTATGATGAATGCATGATAAATGAGTTATGATAATGAATGACATGCCATGATAATGATGCTAGCATATGATATGATGATGACTTTATGATAACATGCTTCATGATGGTAACTATGATAATAGTCATAGGAGTATGACAAGGTCCTAGGTTGCTAGGATGGAAGCATGATATGTAGGCATGATGACATGATGTTATGATATGATAATGATGCTAGTATGTTATGATGAACTGTGCATGATGCCAGTATGCTATGATGGTATGATGAAACGATGCTAGTATGACATGCCTAAGATGCCATGATGACTGCAATGAATGATGTTATGATGCTAGCAGTAAATGTTATGATGATTACGATAAAAGATGATATAATGCTAGTATATCATGTATGACGAACGAACGATGTTCCTATACGTGTTATAGGATATGTATGAAAGATGAACCAGTTCTTGTGCTGGGTAGGTATGAGAGTCAACCACGACTATAACTGGGTATGATAGTCAACCACGACTATAACTGGGTATGATAGTCATCCACGACTATAACTGGGTATGATAGTCAACCACGACTATAACTGGGTATGATAGTCAACCACGACTATAACTGGGTATGATAGTCAACCACGACTATAACTGGGTATGATAGTCAACCACGACTATAACTGGGTATGATAGTCAACCACGACTATAACTGGGTATGATAGTCAACCACGACTATAACTGGGTATGATAGTCAACCACGACTATAACTGGGTATGATAGTCAACCACGACTATAACTGGGTATGATAGTCAACCACGACTATAACTGGGTATGATAGTCAACCATGACTGTAACTGGGTATGGAGCCTTGTGCCGGCATAAGCCCACTGCTCGTATGGTAGCAGTGAAACGTATGATGATGATGTTAAGGATGTTATGTGCTAAGGTTATGGACTATGTGTATGAAATGAGGTTTACGTTAAGTATGTTTAATGTCGTTTTATGAAAACTAGAACTCACCAGCGTAAGCTGACTTGATTTAGCATGTATGTCATGTTAAAGCTATGATAAGAGAAGACATGGAGCTCGGGCAGTAATCCAGACGATTCGTTGGCTTTGGCAATTCGATATGATTTTGATACAGACACTTTATTGAATTCTGTTTATCAAACTATGTTTACATTTCCGCTGCATGATTATGAAAGTTTTTAGTTTAAGAGCTATGTGTTATGATGAAAACCAACCTCTGCGAGGTGCCCGGTTTCGGGGCCTCACAGAACCGTTACATCCGGCAGCCCGATTGAGCTCTATCAAACCGTGGTTGGATCATATCCATATTTAAAATCGATGATATCAATTCAAAATCGAAGATATGGGTTCGAAATAGGTGGTTGTCATGACAGACAGAGAGAGATGATGTGGAGAAAGATGATGGTAGATGTTAAAAATCAAATATTTCACTTAAAATGAGAGTGATTGATCATCAACGATTCAAATATGCATCATAAGTGAAATAGCTGCATCTGATTGTTGGTTAATTGGCAATTCATTAAGGTTATATTTTACTAACATCTATTATAATTTTTCTTATGTTTGAGATCAATAACTTGATTGTTTAGGAATTCAAATGGTATTAATTAGTTCTCAATATTTTTTCTCGCGTGATATTGATATGTTCTTGTATCTAAAGCAGTGTTTTTAAGACGGGGCTGGCTGTAGACCGGTCGAACTGGGAACCGTTACATCCGGTAGCCCGATTGAGCTCTGTCAAACCGTGGTTGGATCATATCCATATTTAAAATCGATGATATCAATTCAAGATCGAAGATATGGGTTCGAAATAGGTGGTTGTCATGACAGACAGAGAGAGATGATATGGAGAAAGATGATGGTAGATGTTAAAAATCAAATATTTCACTTAAAATGAGAGTGATTGATCATCAACGATTCAAATATGCATCATAAGTGAAATAGTTGCATCTGAGAGATTAGGTGTCATGTGCGAATGCTAAAAATGAGCCCCTATGTGTGTGTATGTGGTAATTAGTTTGTAATAAATATGAAGTGAGTAAAATTGTTTTTGACATAAATTTTAAATTGTAATGAGTTATTTGGTCAAATGTTTAAGGAAAAAGTTGTTCCTTTAGCTTTTATAAAATTCATAACTGGGTTAAATATATTTAAAAAATTGGAATGTAAATTATATGTGTTTATTGTAAAATAAATTAATATATATAATATATATAATTTTTTTAAGAAAATAGAGCCTCTAAAAAATTGGGTCATGTGCGATTGCACCTCCCGTACTTGGTCTAAGACCCCACTTATAAATGGGAGACAAAAAAAAAAGGAAAATAAGAAATATGCGGTTGAAAAGAAGGATAGAAAAAGGGCATAGTAACAAAAAATGTATCAATCACCCTGATGAGCAAAACAAAAGGAAGAATGCAAGTGGTTCAAGTGACAAGTGAAGAATGCAACCTTAAGTGTTTGGGTTAAGTCTTTTTGTTGGTATGTAATATGGTACAATTAATCCTTTTGTGTTTTATTATAGTACAACTGTAATAAAGTGGTGGTCATTTTATGTTTTTGAATGTTTTGAACTTATATTTGATAAGATCAAATGGTGTTTAATATGGTATTAATATTATGTATGATTTCTTATGGTAATTTTAAGACGACATTCAAATTTGTAGCATTAGAACGTTCTATTAGAAAGATACGTTATAAAGTTATGTAACAATTCAACATTGAGCAAAGCTGCATACTGCTCCCAGTTTTACATTTCATACAACTTTGAACAATTAATAGCAACAAAAGTTGCTAAAACTTAATATTAAGTTTTCTCGTTATTTTTAACTTATCTTCACCCAGCTTTCAATACATTAGTTTTGATATCAGTTCCTTAACACATATTAGAGTCAACCAACTAGTAAAACCTGGATTGTGATCCCCTACATTATATTTGAAACAAAATATGGGCATACAATCCAACTGGGAAAAAAATTCATCATCACTTGTGTAAAAGACCTGGATTTTTAAAAGTCTAAGAAGTTGTTATGGCTAACTCTTTCCCATATCTTCAATACACATTTGTTGACATATGGAAAGAGAAGGATAACCAATTGTCAAGAAATAAAAGTGATGGTTAGTGAATATGGTAAACACGAAATCATATGTATGAATATAATGTTAGAGTAAAACAAGACAATAGAAAGAGACAATAAAAACTAGAGATAAAAAAAAAAAAAACTATGCTTGCAAAAGATTTGCAGTGACTTTAGTTAACAGAGATAAACGAAGTTAACAATAACAAAATGTAAAACTAATGTTCAACAAAATAAAACATAAAAGATAATTTTAAGCATAAGCTCTAATAGATATGAAAGTATATAACTATATAAGCCAAAAGGCAAGCCTGTAAACAAACCGAACAGTTCGTGAACTGTTCGACGGAAAGTTCGTTTATGTTTGTTTATTTAATAAATGAACGAAAACTAACATAAAATTTGTATTCATTTAATTATATGAACGAATATAAACACACCTAGTGTTCATTTATTTATGTTCATGAATTGTTCATTTATTTGTGTTCGTTAATGTTCGTTTATGCTCGTTAACTATGTGACGTTAGTTTATGTTCGGTTAATTATCTAATTTACGAATGATATGTATTTACATTTAAAAGACTTGTCGTTTGTGTCCATTTATGCTTGTACAATTGTGTTCGTTTATGTTTGTTCAATAGTGTTCAATTGTCTTAAATAATGTTCATTTATGTTTCCCTACAGTAGTTCGTCTTGGACCAGATCTAGAACCGTTCTCAACAGTTTGTGTAGCCATAAATCTTATTGTATTCATTGAAATCTGTTGACTTTGTATACCATCCCATTGTAAATAAACGATCTTATCATAGATCCATTGTGGTCTTGAAATTATATAATAATGGAAACAACAACCCTAGTCGCCATCTTTATATCTGGTTTACTTGTAAGTTTTACTGGGTACGCCTTATATACCGCTTTTGGGCAACCTTCTCAACAACTAAGAGATCCATTCGAGGAACATGGGGACTAATTGAAGTAATGAGCCTCCCAATATTTGGAGGCTCATTACTTCAATTGCGATAATGAAAATTCGTTTATTTTGGTTCGTTTGTGTTCATTTTTGTTCATGAACAATTAGTTTAATTTATTAATGAACGAACACAAACATATTCATTTTCTTAATAAACAAACACGAACACAAAATTCATGTTCGTTAATGTGTTCGTGTTCGTTCGGTTCGTTTACAGGCCTACTAATAGGGTAAGAATAAAAATATAACTCACTAAATATGCAATAACCCTCAAACTGATAAATTTACGCAAAGTCATAAAATAAAAAAGTATTTTAAATATGTTTACATGTTAAAAAAAGCAAAGATTTGGCTAAACCCTTAAGCCAATGTAACATTATATGAAAGGAACATTTTTTTTGTGATTTTACGTATAATATATTGATAACAGTACATCATTAATTATCACGCTAATCTAAACTATTTAAATTTTAGATTAATACTAGTATTTATTATAATTATAAATAAATTCTTAATCCAATATACAGCGACTGACTGCGAGAATGACGGGCACGGTGGCGAAACCGGCTGCGGTTGCCGGAATGGTGGATATGTCCACCGGAGAGGCACTATCTCCGTTGTACGTAAATTCTTTTCGCATATCCACCGTCACCGGCCGCTTACTGGCTAACGTTCAAGGACAAGCCAACACCGACAAAACAGAGTTCTGCAACCTTTGCTTCTCACTTGCCAGGTATAGCTTTGTGTTTCAATGTTTTCAACTCATACGATCTTGTGTTAAATTCTGCTGTTAAAGGTTTTATTATCGATTCTTGTTCTGCACTCATGTATGATTATGATGAAACCGCTTTCATTATATCCTTTTCAAGCCCTAGTTTTTTACTACATTTTGTTGAATTGATGAACTGATCGGCATAAAGGAACACATCAGTTTTGAAAGAGCAACATTTTGATTTTTGAGTTCAACACGCTCTTGCTTTTGAATCTAAAATCAATCTGATTATAACAATATTTTTGCTACCAGTGGTAAATTTTACTGTGATTATCATAGATTCTTTTTAAAAAATTTGATAATTATGCAAATTTCAGGCTGAAAAATCAATTGATCCATTAAGGAAAAGTCAAATTTTATTTTGGTTTTTGGAATTAGGGTTGTGTGCGAAGAGAGAAACTGGAACTAACCTAAATCAAGGTTTCTGATAGTTGATATTTCCATGAAATAAAAGAATCCAGAGTTCAATTCATAATCAAATTTTTAATCACTTATGAAGTGGATTTTTGTATATGGATTTGATAATTTTTTTCTGAATTGCCAAGTTGAATTGTTAAAAATGAGTTTTTTTTTTTTTTTTTAATCTTTATGTTTAAAAATAGAATGTCATATATGTAGAATATGGGTAAACTGGCAGATAGATTGTTATTTGTTGAAGAATTTTGTTAGATCTATAGGCCAAGCAATGAGAGTTTCAAATCATTAGTTTTTTTTTTCAATTTGTTGGTTATATTCTAAGAATCTTCTATTTTTTGTTTAAATCATCATACTGACTGCAATTTGACAATTACAGAGGTATTGACTATGCTGTTTCTAACAATGATATCCCGGAGGGAGCTCTAGATTTACCCTATTTGTTAAAGCAGGTTACTTCTTTGTTCCAATAGTATAGTAAAAGATTCGTTTAAAAATTTTAATGTTATTACTTTTGAATACATTTACGGCTGGGATTTGGACTCCATTTGTAAGAAATATTGTTTTATTTTAACATCTTGATGTTACCTATGAGTGATTCATTTATTATTTAGGTATGCCAGATGAAAAATGATCTAACATTACAAGCAGCGATTATGGTACTCATGATCTCCGTAAAGGTACTCATCTTTTAAAGAAAAGGAATGTTTACATATGAAAAATCTTGAAAATCTTTTCACGTCACTTATTCTTCCTTGAAAGGTCAACTATGGCTAATCTTTGTGTTTTGTTGTCCGTCCTAAGTTATTTTTTAATGTTTATTTTAAAGTAGAGTGCATGTAGTAATGGGTGGTTCAGTGAGAAGATGAAGGAAGAACTTTATGCTCTTTCAAATGAGGTTTGCAAATGATAAACTTCCATTCTTTTCTTTTTTTTACCACATTCTTCTTACAAATAGCATTTGTTAACTTATTGTAGATGCAAAGCAGTTTTTGCAGCACCAGTGTTGATGAATTGAATTCTAATGTGAAGAACAAAGAGAGCAACTTACATCTCACCATCTCAATAATTATGTCAAGGTGTTTATCATCTTTCTTTTTATGTAAAACTTTTTCATTTTTATGTGGCCTATCAGCTTTGTGAATAACGTTTTAAAAAACTTTTGATGCAAAATTTTTTTTAATTTACTTTTGAAGAAGTTTCATTTCAGATTCTATCCAGGAATGAAAATTGGGGAAATTTTCTCTCTTGTTGAGAAGATGGTAACAATGCTCATTCTTTTTACAAAAAAGGTCATCTTGTAAATCTTTGATCTAATTTATTTCCTGCATATATTATAGCCAGGTTATGATTCATATGTGACCGATCTGCATATATCAAAGAGTTCAAGAGCTTCTCCTCTTGACAAAATAGTAAGCATTTATTGTCTTGTTCTCAACCATATCGATTATGTTCTAACTAAACTAGGTTAAACGTGTACTTTTTTTCTTTTCAAATTTAATTTTCTTGCAGTATCTATTTGTTGCTCAAACAGATAATATGGATACATCAGCATGCCTCATAAGTCCCCAGCAAGTGAAGTATTTACTTTTTTTTTTTATCATCTAAATCCTTCTTTTTGCTGATGTATAAACATGTGTTCGAATTGGGTAAACTCTTACTCATTTGTCTTGAATTTATAGTTTTTTATTGAATGGAGAGGGAATCGATAAAAGGACTTGTCTTTCGAAGGTTTGTACATGCTTCCCTACAACTTGTACTAATATGTGGTATTGGTGAACATTAATGTGTTTCTGGTTCCTAAATTTTCTCATCAGGATTTTGGTCCACAGATGCCAACACATGTTACACATATGCTTAAATATGGAAGCAATCTTCTTCAAGTTGTTGGCCAATTTAATGGTAATATCATTATTCAATTCTAGAATAATGTTCATGCTGGACTCCATCTAAATTTTTTTTATGATTTTTTATATAGGGAGATATATTATCATGATTGCCTTCATGACTATAGTCTCAAATCCCAGCGTTCCTACCATTGACTATGTTCCACCAGTTGCTGCTCAACCTGATTCAGGTTAGTTAGACTAGACGAGTGTATCGGTGTGTCTTTGTTCAAATACATTTCTTATCCTTTTTTGGGCTATTTTATTTTGATGGTAGATAACGAGATAATTGAAGGACCATCTAGAATATCATTAAAGTGCCCCATAAGGTATAACTTACAGGCCTACAATAAAAGCCATTGTTGATTTGATGTTGAAATTATTTTAATTGACTTAGGATTCTTATTTTATGCAGTTTCAATCGTATCAAGATCCCTGCTAAAGGACATTCATGTAAACATCTTCAGGTAAGTTCTCCATGCTACATCATATAAGCCATTGTTGATTTGATATTGAATTTTCATTTTTATATCCCCTTTAAAAAATTTACCTGCAGTGCTTTGATTTTAACAATTATGTGGAAATTA
Organism: Mikania micrantha; assembly: GCA_009363875.1. Classification (NCBI taxonomy): domain Eukaryota; kingdom Viridiplantae; phylum Streptophyta; class Magnoliopsida; order Asterales; family Asteraceae; genus Mikania; species Mikania micrantha. The sequence continues at coordinate 76,978,359 of CM018694.1, read as the reverse complement.
ACTCAAGAAGACCATTGTGGCGATGTCCTCATTGTAGTCAGCCAGTATGCTTCCATGACATCAGAATTGATCAAAGCATGGCCAAGGCAATTTAAAATTCATACTTTCATATTCATATTCTTCCATTTGTCTAATATCCATATATCTTTTATTCACAACTCATAGTCAATTGATTTTTTGTTAGGTCCTGAAAGAGGTAGGAGAAGATGTTTTTTATGTGAAGATATCAGGTGACGGTTCATGGGAAGCTGTCGCTGAAAATAACAGCAATGAGCTTACTGAAAAACCAAACATTGCACAACCTTTAATCCAAGAAACTACCATCCAAAATGTTGATGATATTATGGATCTTACTGAAAATGATAATGCAAGCGATGAATTTGATAAAGATGATGACAGAATACCTTCTACATTTGGCGAATCCAGTGTTATTAATAATAATATTTCACCACATATGGAAGATGGGTTTTGGAGGGAGTTATATTCATCTGCACTTAGTGATATTCAAAGGACATGGAATCACATCCTTTTAAACTCCTTGACCCAAGGCGAAAGTCAAAGTCAAAGTCAAGCACCTAGTATGCGGTCACAACAGAATGAAAACTTAAATAACAGTAGCAACAACAACAACAAAGATAATAATGGACCTCTTAGGTGCCCAACTTCAGCTACCTGGGTAACAAGAAAACGAACTGCTATTCAGGCACCTTCAGCTCAGCATTCTTCAAGAATGGTTGATGGTGACAGGCAAAAAAACTTTTCAAGATCTCATCTTAATCAGCACATGAGTTCTCATGTAAGACTATTTTCTATTATGTTTTAGCATTTGTTTTTTTTTTTCCCACCTAATTTGTATTACTTGTGGAGTCAGGGTTTTCTTTCGAGTCAAAATCACACTTTCTCACAAGTTGGTGTTCACTCAGCTTCACCTCAACCATTAAGTCGTAACAGTCATACTTCACCTCTTTCAACCCACCAGTTTAGCTCACACCAAAAGCAACCCTTGGGTCAAACGGCTCACCTTCCAGTTCAATCATCTAGTCAACCAGCTCCTTATGCCCGGCTAGGTGGTGTCCGTTCAGTTACCAGTCTTGTAAGTAGCCATTCCACTCGGCCTTCACTGGCTGCTATTGAACGAGTTACTTCCCAGACAAAGAGCCAAACACCATCTATTCCACCTCCATTTCAGACATCCGGATCCTCATGTGTGCCTTTAGCAACAGCAGGAGACAAAAAAGGTAATAACTAACGTATTTCTCACCAAGAAACAAACATATAAAATTCAAAATAAAGAATTAAAGTGAACCTGATTTAAGTTGCTATGTATCTAGGGAGTTCAGCAGATAGATCAGCAGAGGAAAACTGGAGGCCGTCTGGACGGATGAGAGGAAGTCTTTCAGGGCAGCAATACACTGAAGCTTTAAAAAACCAGACCATAATTCAACCAAACCAACCGGTTCAAGCGGCTAGACCACCACCGGTTTTGAACACACCCAGACCATTCATACCGCCTCATTTACTAGCCCTAATGTCTAATAAACATTCAGCAGGAGGAAACAGTCCAGGTTCAGACAGTAGCATTGCTGGTGCTGATGCTGCTGGAGTCAAGTAAAGGAACTTGGTCCCTTTGTACTGTAATATATTGTTGTAAGAAAATGTATGATTTGAAATAGCCACCATAGTTGGTAACCGATCCTCTGTACAAAAAACTTATTTTTTAAGGGGTCCTATTTGGACCAACAATATGAGATGCTCAATTTTATGCTCACTAGTAACAACTCTTGTTGACTGAACCGGAGTCTCTCACAATCCACACTCAACTATTGGCTCGTTTTGACTTTTGAATAAACAAACGAACAATTCAGATATTATAAATGAAATATAGCATTCATTTATGCTCGTGAATTTTGTTCATTTACATTATTAGCAAATGAACAAGAACATACATAAGTGTGATAATTTTCTTAGACAAACATGAACAAGAAAATTTCGTTAGTTAGATGTTCGTATTTGATAATTTTTAATTAATTGAAAATTAAACAAATAAATATAAGCATTTACAGTCATACAAGTAATGACTAACGAGAATAACAATTACAACTCTTGTGTAACCATGGGCGTAGCTTTAGTGAGACAAGAGGGGCGACCGCCCTCCTATTTTTTTCGCCAGTAGTGTAAATTTTCGGACCGAAAGGTTATTTTTAGTTAAAAATGTAAGTTTCGCCCCCCCTCGTTTAAAAAATTTAACATGTATTTTGAGTCTTGTAAATTTCCGCCCCCTTCTCTAACTCTCAAGCTCTGCCACTGTGTGTAACATTTTGGTTGTGCTATTATTTAGGGGGCTTAATAGGTTAGGTTGTCATTTTAATGTAAGTGGGTTTTTTCTCCAATAAGTTTTCTTATTAGAGCATGCCAACAAGGCAATGAACAAATTATGATATCTCATATCGGTTGGGAGTAAGAACAAAACATTCTTTACAAGAAAGTGGATATTTTCTCTATCATGACAAGTTTTGCCTAAGCGAACAACTCGTCGGGTGAAACAAAACCATGAGTTCCTGAATGAGCAACCCATCAAGGGCGAAGCAGACAATATTTTGGCGCGACTGACTTGAGCTGTTACAAGTATACTGATATTTACTGTTCAAAACAAAATGAACACTTAACAAATAATTCGTAAATTGTTTGATGAAAAGTTTGTTTATATTTATTTTTTAGTAAATGAAGTAACTTGAACAAAAAATTTCAAATAGAGGTCACGTTTACAGTTTACGTATTCGTAATTGTTTTTGGAATATGTTTGTTTATTATGTTTATTCATTATATTGTTTTATATTTTTTAACTTTTTATTTAGTTAAATTACATTGATACTTGACTTAAAACCTAGTTATCTATAGGTTGTTTCTTATTAAAAACTTAGTTATTTGAAGCACAAGAGGACCTTTTCCTCTAGACATGTGGGGCATGTAGCTTAAAAAATTAGAGCACTTGCTAAAACCTGGGTGCTGGGGGTTCGAATCCCTCCTTGCTCACAACCGGGTCAAAAGTAGGCTTTTTTCTTTAGGTAGGAAAATCATGATCAAGATAATTTTGATTTTAAATATTATTCCCATATTGTTTATTTTAAAATAATATATGTATCTTTGTTTCGTTTATAATCATTTATATTGGTTCCCCTATATTATTATTATATAACTTTTGACTATTATATATACATATCTTTTAACAAATTAATATTTAACAACTTAACTTGCAAAATATTTATATGTCCAATATATATATATATTCTTTTAAACGCTTGCATTTATGATGGATATGCAATCAAGTTCTATGACAGAGTGACATTTTCTTTTATGACTAGTACACATGAGATTTTATGAAGAAATAAGGCTCACTTTCATAATGTGATACATTTTAGAGTTTTACACCGAAGGACAATCGTTGCGAAAATTTAGTAATTCGTGATTTGATATTCCTGATTATGTCGTTGTCGTAACAATGGGTAGTGTTTATCATCAACTAGTTAAAGTAAATTACAAGTCAAGAGCTTACGAGTTACTAATTTACTTGAACAAGACAACACCTAAGGTAAGGTTTATTTATTTATTTATTTTTATTTTATTCTTTTAAACTAAAAAGGTAAATGTATAAGGATTAATACTACTCTTTATGGTTTTCAAAGATAAATATATATAAGGATTCATACTACTCTTTATTTTGGTAAGGCTCATTTTTTTTTTAATTTTATTCTTTTAAACTAAAAAGGTAAATATATAAGGATTAATACTACTCTTTATGGTTTTCAAAGGGATATTCGAGTAGTTACATGTTTGTTTTTTTTCTTTCTAAAAGCACGTGATTAAAATTGGGATTAATACTTCTTTTTAAAGTATATTTATGTCATTCTTGTATCCTTAAGAAAAAAATAAAAAATGTCATAACAATGTTTATTCAAATTTAAAAATTTCATAACAATGTTTACTCCTTTCATTCTTTATTTCATTCTTTAAATTCTATGAAGAAAGGTGGGCGGAAATTTACTGGACCCATAGTATATGCTAATTTTTTGAAACGAGTGTGATGAAACTAATAATTTTAACAAAAACTAACCTTTCGATCAAAAAATAAACGTTACGGACGGAAAAAAGAGGGGGCGGTCGGCCACTCGGCCCCCGATCCATGTTAATCTTCGCCAATGTGTATATAGAAAATCTTTATATTTAAGCAATAATAAATTTTAAATTATACTGATAAAATATAGAATGTGATATGAAAGAATGTATAAGTGAAAACTAATATTAGTTAAAAACTACAACAAGTATTTATAATCATTAAGGAAGTTGTGTAGTGGTTAAGGTTGAGGACATACAATCTAAAGGTCTCAAACTCAATTACACTTAGAGGGATTTTTCTTGAAAGCCACCGACCCTATTGCTTTTGGTCGCATTATATAGTTCCTCCCGGTTGGTAAAGAGTTAGGGAGTGACGAATTTTTACCTCGTAAGTAAGTTCTTACAGTCATAAAAAAGATCCATATTATTAAGTTATTTTTTTTTTGAATTAAAGTAAAATGAAAGTATTTTGCTCCCGAATAAATCATATTTTACTATTATAATAAACAAAAATCTATTTTACCACTTGTCAAATTTTTAGATTAATAATGTCACATGTCATCTTTTTATAATATCACTCAATTCTCTTCCATATTAAATATATTCATCATCATCTCTCCTATTAACTAACTAGGTTAAAAACCCGTGTATCACACGGGTTGTATAAAAAAATAATATATAATACTTATTAGTAAAATTTAAAATTTATTAGATGATTGAATAGTGTAAATGATAAAGAAAATTAAAATTTTAAATATTTCTTTTAATATTAAACATATACTATTATCTAAATTTATATTACATTTTGTACATTATTTTAATAACATTTTATTTAATATGAGAGAAAAACGAAAAAACTAAAGCTAAGGATGAACCATAGAGCGACACATGCCCTTTAATTAATAAGAGAGATATGTGGGAAAATAAGCTGAGGCTAAACCATAGAGTGGCTACTCTTTTATTAGGTAAAAATTATAATACTAATGATATTATTTACTATTTTAATACTAAAAATAGTTTTTAAATAAAATCAAGAGTTAAATGCCATTTTAGTTCTTATGGTTTGACAACTTTTGCCATTTTAGTCCCTGTGGTTTGAATTTTGCCATTTTGGTCACTATGGTTTCATTTTATTACCATTTTCATCCCTATAGTTTGATAAATTTTGCCATTTTAGTCCAAAATTTTAAATTTAATTGGACTAAAATGGCAACAAAATGGAAACCATAGGGATGAAAATGGCAATAAAATGAAACTATAGTGACCAAAATGGAAAAATTCAAATCACAGAGACTAAAATGGCAAAAGTTGTCAAACCATAAGGACTAAAATGACATTTAACTCTAAAATCAAAATCAAATTGTTTTATTAAAAAAAATAGTTTTAAATTTTTTTCTAAAATATGAAAGTTTTTTAAAAATCAAAATTTTGAACGACAAAAAAGATTTTAAATCGCTACTTTTAGTAATTTTTTTCTAATAAATAAGTTTCAATCTAGAAACAATTTTTTTAAAAGAATGAAATAAATTATAAAACAGAGATTTCAAACAAAAATATTTTTATAAACAAATTACGTTTTTAACGCGAAATCCCTAAAAATAAACACATTACAGTACTAAAATTTTAAAAATGATATTGAAAACTACACTTTTGATCCTTTATGTTGAATGACATTTTCATATTATGACATAAGTAAAAAATTGCACCTTACATTCTTATTTTGCGAGAAAAATTATATTTTTGATCCTTTATATTTATGGATATTTTTAAATCCAGTCACTTAACTTTGATAATTAAAAAAATGATACATTACCATCTTAATTTTACAACAAATAGTTTTTGAGGGAAAAAAATAAAACTTTTAATGTCAGTTACTTTTAATATTTCAGTTGTTACAAATTAAGAAACTCGGGTGTAAATTTTTTAGTAATAAAAAATTTAATTATTGTTTATTACTTAAATTACTTATTAATACGTAAATTAATCATTATATATAAAAATATCGTTTTATAATAACTAAATCTTTATTATTAACTGGTTTATATTATATATTTAATCCGTGTAATACAGGGGTAATAATCTACAAACTAATACATTAAAATAATTAAGAACACTTATTATCATTCTAAATTTTACGGACATCGATCTACTTTCTAGTTTTACACACTCTTTCTCATATTTAATTTTCCATTTAATTATTGATACCTTTTTTTGAACCGCTTGGTACAACGACACTCAAGACGAGATTTCAACCGTCCCCTCGGATTTGACGCTCTGGGCGTATGCCCGAGCCCACCCTAGAAGGAACCACACAACTGGGTAAACCCCACGACATTGCTTCAGCAAATATGCTTCAGCCTGGATTCGAACCCAAGACCTCCCATAGTGAAGTCAAGGGGGTAACCATTAGGTTATAAGCCTTTGGTTATTATTGATACCTACTATTTAATAATGAATTAGATGTTATAAATCAAAAAAAATAAATTTAATTAGTTATAAAGATCCAAATATGCCTATTTTTTTAATCAAAAGCATTTCTTTAAATTTTTAATATCACTTTTAAATTTGCCTCGATAAAATAATTAAAAAGCAAAGAATAATAATACTAATTGTCATTTATGAATATATTTTACAATTTTTAATTATTTATTGTGGTTGAATATTTAAATGAATATGTAAACACTAAAATATAGATGACATTAAAAAATCAAGTTTTAATTAACTCTACACAAATGTAACCAAATTTTCATACTGTCCCAATTAAGTCACGGAAACATTTTTTTGTCTTAATTAGGTCATTCAAATTAGTATGTGTGTTCTAATTCTATATAAATAACCTGAATAATACGTTATTGCTAATTTTCTACATATTTAACTTATTTAATATGTTAAGTGGTGATATAAACATTTTGATATTTGAAAAAAATTAAGTTTCAAACGTTAAATATTGACACACATTGTTTGAAAAACTTTTTTTTCAAATATATTGCGTAAATGTGGATGATTTTAAATAATATTTAATTCCTTATTTGCTTTATAAAATGAATATATCACCGTTTAACATATTAAATAAGTTAAATATGTAGAAAATTAGCAATAACTGCTATTAAGGTTATTAATATAGGATTAGAATAACATACTAAATTGAATGACCTAATTGAGACAAAAAAAACATACAGTGATTTAATTGAGACAATTTATTAAAATTGGTTTCATTTGTTTGAAGTTCTCCCAAATATAAATTATATAAGTAAAATTAAAGCCCATTAAAGAAAATGTTTTTATCTCATTATAGTTCATTTCTTATTTTAATTCTTTTAAGATATATGTTAACGTACGCGACCCGGAAAATGCATAAATTTATTAATCAATAAAATACATATATATATATATATATAGTAGGTAAAAACATGTGTATTATACAGGTTAAATAAATAAATTTTAAAATTGTTTATCTTAAATAACTTATTACATATTTTTGAAAGACTTTTTATAAAAAAAAATTAAATAATATGACTAATGATGTAATCATATTAATTATTAAATTGAATATATTTAATAGAAGAGAAAGAAAAGAATTCAAGATATAACAAAAGATGGTTTACAAGCAATTAGTAAGAGAGAGAAACGAAAAAACTAACTTTTAGTAAATCTATAATGTTGACAAGTATCCGATCAAAACCTTTATTTATTATAGAGTAAACTTCTCTTTTGCTCCCTGTGGTTTGACAAAAGTAACCATTTTCATCCAAATTTTGAAATTTTGCAATTTTCCTCCATTAGTTTCAGAAAATTAACCATTTTAGTCCCTGTGTTTTGACAAAAGTAACCATTTTCATCCAAAGTTTAAATGAACTTTGGATGAAAATGGTTAATTTTCTGAAACTAATGGAGGAAAATTGCAAAATTTGAAAATTTGGATAAAATGGTTACTTTTGTCAAACCACAGGGAGTAAAAGAAAAGTTTACTCTTTATTATATAGCATACATATAGATAAATATTATTTTTTTAAAAACAAGCAACATGTAAGATAAATTTGACACGTTAGATGAATATATTATTAACAAAAGTGCAAAACAATAATCGTATATACAGGAACAACCTACGCGAATGACCGGCACGGTGGCGAGACCGACAGCGGTTGCCGGAATGGGGGGCATGCCCGCCGGACAGACACTATCTCCGTTGTACGTCAATTCTTTCCGCATCTCCGCGGTCACCAGCCGATTACTTGCTCACGTTCGCGGACAAACAGGCACCGACAAAACAGAGTTCTGTAATCTCTGCCTCTCTCTTGCCAGGTATTCAAATGCTTTCACATCATTTGATCTCGTGTTAAAATCTACTGTTCAACGTTTTTATCATCGATTCGTGTTTTTTTTGATCTCATGTATGATTATGGTCAAAAGTTTTACATTATATCTGTTTCAAGCCCTAGATTTGTACTACATTTTGTTGAATTGATAAACTGATCAGTATAAAGGCAGATAACTGTTCAGAGAGCAAGATTTTGATTTTTGAGTTTAATACAGTTTTTCTTCTTAAATTAAAATTGATTAGTTGTGTTGCAGTGTTTTTACTACAAGTGGTGATGTAATTGTTCCTAATTCTTTCTTAAATTTTGATAATTTTATCAAATATCAGGTTAAAAATCCATCCATCCATTAAGGTAAGTCAAAATTTAAGTCAATCTTTGAAATTAGGGTTGTGTATGAAAGAAAGGAATCACAAGTCTCTTTGGAACAGACTTCTATGAAGTTTTCTGATAGTTGATGTCCATAGAAATGAAGAATTGGGAGTTTATTATAATGTTTTTGATCACCTATGAAGTGGATTTATATATATGGATTTGATTCATTTTTCTGCATTATCAAATTGAATTATTTAAGTTTAGTCTTTGATCACTTATGTTTAAGAACTGAATTGTTTGTATGCAGAATATGAGTAAACTGGCAGATAATTGTGAGTTTCTTGAGTTTGTTGAAGAATTTTGTTAGATCTATAACCTGAGAAATGAAACTTTTAAGTTATATACATACATACATATATTCCTGTTTATGTTGGAAGAATCTTATCTCTTTTGCTTAATCATCTTACTGACTGCAAGTCAACAATTGCAGGGGTGTTGACTATGCCGTTTCTAACAATGACGTCCCAGGCAGAGCTCCAGATTTACCCTATTTGTTAAAGCAGGTTACTTCTTTTTTCCTATAGTAATAGTAGAAGATTCATTTAATAGTTTCAATGTTTTTACTTCAGAGTTCAGGATACAGTTATTGCTGGATTTTGGACTCCTATTTGTAAGAATGTTGTTTTATTTGAACATCGTGATGTATGAGCAATTAGTTTTATTATTTAGGTATGCCAGATGAAAAATGATCTCACATCACTAGCAGCGATTATGGTACTCATGATCTCTGTAAAGGTACTTACTTTCTAAGAATAGGGAGGTTTATGGATGAAAAATCTTGAAAATATGTTCACTTTACCTGTCTTCCTTGAAAATTGATTATAGTTGGTCTTTCCCTTCAGTTTACTGTTCTAAGTGATTTTATATTCTTATTTTAATACAGAGTGCATGCAGTAATGGGTGGTTTAGTGAGAAGATTAAGGAAGAACTTTATGCTCTTTCTGATGAGGTCTGTAAATGATTTTGACACCTGCTTTGTTTCTATTCTTACCACACTCTTCTTACAAAAAGCATTTGTTTACATATTGCAGATGCAAAGCAATTTTTGTAGCGTTGGTGTTGATGAATTGAATTCTAATGTGAAGGACAAGGAGAGTAGCTTACATCCTTCCATCTCAACAATTATGTCAAGGTGTTTGTCATCCATCTCTCCTTTCATAAATTTTTATTTTTATATGGTCTTGTAGCTTTGTGGACAACATTTGTAAGCAGCCTTTGTAAAACTTCAATTTAAAACATTCTTAATTTACATTTGAAGAAGTTTCTTTACAGATTCTATCCAGGAATTAAAATGGGCGAAATTTTTTCTCTTGTTGAGACAAAGGTAATGCTCATTCTTTTTAGAAAAAGTTCATCTAGCAATTATGTGATTAAATTAATTTTCTGTATATATTAATATATTATAGCCGGGTTATGATTCATACGTGACTGATCTTCATATATCGAAGGGTTCAAGAACTTCTCCTCATGACAAAATAGTAAGCTTTTCTTGTCAGTTCTTCTACCATATTGAATTATATTCTATTTCCTCATATCGATTAAAAATTTAATACTTTTTTCGTTCGAAATTTAAAGTTTTTGTAGTATTTATTTGTTGCTCAAACAGATAATATAGATACATCAGCATGCCTCATAAGTCCCCAGCAAGTCAAGTATGTACTTATTTTTACCATCAAAATCCTTCTTTTCAATGAATTACTAAAGTACTACACATGTGTTCAAATTGGGCTAAACTGTTATTCATTTGTCTTGAATTTGTAGTATTTTATTGAATGGGGAGGGAGTTGATAAAAGGACATGTGTTTCCAAGGTTTGTACATACTGCTCTACGGCTTGTACTATATTATGGTCTTGGTGAACACTAACGTGTTTCTGGTTCCTTAATTTTCTCATCAGGATCTTGGACCACAGATGCCGACACATGTTACACATATGCTTAAATATGGAACTAATCTTCTTCAAGTAGTGGGCCAGTTTAATGGTAATATCATTATCCAATTCTAGAATAATGTTCATGCTTGACTCCACCTGAATTTTTCTATATTTTTTTAGGGAGATATATTATAGTGATTGCCTTCATGAATACAGTCTCTAATCCCAGTGTTCCTACCATTGACTATGTGGAACCAGTTGTTGCTCAACCCGATTCAGGTTAGTTAGACTAGACCAGTGTATTTTTGCATCTTTGCTAAAACATCTCTCTTATCCTTTTTTGGGCTATTTTATTTTGATGATAGATAATGAGATAGTTGAAGGACCATCTAGAATATCACTAAAGTGCCCCATAAGGTATAACTTATATGCCATACAATAAAAGCCAATGTTGATTTGATCTTGAAATTACTGTAATTGATTTAGGGTTCTTTTTTAATGCAGTTTCGGTCGTATCAAGATCCCTGTTAAAGGACATTCATGTAAACACCTTCAGGTAAGTTCTCCCATGCTATATCCTAATTGTCACTGTTGATTTGTCTTGAATTTTATTTTTATATCTTTCCTTCAAAAATTTTCTCGCAGTGCTTTGATTTTAACAATTATGTGGAAATTAATTCAAGAAGACCATTGTGGCGTTGTCCCCATTGTAGTCAGTCAGTCTGCTTCAATGACATCAGAGTTGATCAAAGCATGGTCAAGGTAAGTCTAGATCCATGCTTTCATTTACATATTCTTCCATTTATTCTTCCATTTATTTATTTTTTTATTATCACCACTCAAACAATGGATTCATTGTTAGGTTCTGAAAGAGGTAGGAGAAGATGTTTCTCATGTGAAAATATCAGGCGATGGTTCATGGGAAGCTGTCACTGAAAATAACAGTAATGAGCTTACAGAAAAACCAAACGATGCACAACCTTTAGTCCAAGAAACTACCACCCAAATTGTTGATGATATTATGGATCTTACTGAAAATGATAACGAATACGATAAATTTGATAAAGATTATGAGAGAAAACCTTCTCTGGCTGGCGAATCTAGTGAATTGAATAAAAATATTTTATCACATATGGAAGATAGACCTTGGAGGGACTTAGCACTTAGTGATATTCAAAGGAATCACCTCATTTTCAACTCCTTGACCCAAAGTCAAAGTCAAGCACCTGTTTCCAGTAATATGCAGTCACAACAGAACGGAAACTCAAATAATAATATTAGTGGGCATGTGAGGTTTCCAGCCCCAGCCACCTGGGTAACAAGAACACCAAATGCTATTCAGGCACTTCCAGCTCAGAATTCTTCAAGAGTGGTTGATGGTGACAGACAACAAAACTTTTCTAGATCTCATCAAAATAGGCCCATGAGTTCTCTGGTAAGACTATTTTTTATTTGTTTTTTAGCTTTTGACTTTTGTTCTCTCCTAATCTGTACTACTTGTAGAGTCAAAGTCACACTTTTCCACAACCTGGTGGTCGCACAGCTTTGCCTCAATCAATAAGTGGTAATAGGCATACTTCACCTCTTTCAACCCACCACTTTAGCTCAAACCAAAAGCAGTCCCTGTTTCAAAGGGCTCATCTTCCAATTCGATCTGGTCAACCGGCTCCTCATGTCCGGCTAGGTGCACATGGTGGTGTGGGTTCAATGACCAGTCATTCCCCTCAGTATTCATTGGCTGCTATCCAACGAGCTAATTCCCTCACTAAGAGCCAAACACCGTCTATTCCACCTTCAATTCAGACACCTGGATCCTCATCTGTGCCTGTAGCAACAGCAGGAGACAAAAGAGGTAACAGCTAACATATTTCTCGCCAATAAATAAGTATATAAAATTAAAAATAAAGAATTGAAATGAACCTGATGTAAGTTCCTATGTATCCAGGGAATTCAGCAGATGGATCAGCAGACGAAAACTGGAGGCCAACCGGTCGGATGAGAGGAAGTCTTTCAGGGCTGCAATACACTGAAGCTTTAAAAAACCAGATCATAATTCAACCAAGCCAACCGGTTCAAGCAGCTAGACCACCACCGATTTTGAACACACCCAGACCATTCATACCGCCTCATTTACAAGCCCTAATGGCTAACAATAACCCCAGACCTCCAGCAGGAGGAAGCAGTCCGGGCTTAGACAGTAGCATGGCTGGTGCTGGTGCTGGTGACGGTGGAGAGAAATAAAGGAACTTGTCCACCCCTTGATTTTGATTTTCCTTTATTAAAAGATCCTTTAATTTTGGTGTATTTGTAAAATACATTTTCTGGCATTTCATTTGTAATCATAAGTTAATATATCTTATGTTGATATAATCAGTGTATCAGTCGCAAAACGATTTTGCGACCAAAGCTTTAGCAACCAAGACTGCAACCAGCACCTTTTGTACGGATTTTGGACAAGTTGTAACATAACTGAACGAGCACGAATGTATCATTAATCATGGTTATTTGTTTATCATATAATTTGTTCACGAACAAAAATTCTTGTTCATGTTCCTTTACTAAGAAAGTACGTTTTCTCACAAGCAGTTCACGAACATAAACGAATGTATACTATTTAAAAACTAAAAATAAATATTCTTAATCCTCAAATCAGACATTTTCATATTGGATATATATAAAGTTAACATAAACATAACTTTTCCAAAAAAAAAAAAAGTTAGAAATAAAAATTATAATCATAATTATCTTAAGGGGTGTTTAGGATTGCTTGCTTATTTTTCTTAAACAGTGTTTTTTTGTTAAAAAAGTGTTTTTTTTTTTGCTAAAAGTGTTTATTTATTTATAATTTTTTCAAAATAAGTATAAAAAAGTGTTTGGATTAGCTTTTGTGATAAGAAAAACCAAAAAGTTAGTAAGTTTTTTTTTTAAATATTTGGCTCATTTTATTCTTGTAAAATGACCAAAAAAGACTTTTAATTTTAGCATCATTTAAAAGTTGTCGGTAGTGGGAGGTCGCGGTTGTGGGTGGCCGCGCCGATTTGAGTTGGTGGCGGCAATGGGGTGATAGTCGGTTTTGGGTGGCTAAGGCGGTGATAGTGGATGGAAGCGGTGGCGGTGTTGGGTGGCGGCGATGATGGGTGATGGTGGCGGTTGGTGGTGGGGGTAGATTGGGTGAAAGGTATGAGTAAATTTGTAATTTTATTCTAATAAGCAAATAAGTCATTTTGAAAACCAAGATTTACGGCTTTAAAAATAACTTAAAGTTTAATCAAAAAGTAAAAATAAAAAGACTTTTATATTACCTAACACTATTTAAACTTAGCTTTTTGAAAAACAAAATAACTTGATAAGTTATTTTCAAACTCAATCCTAAACATGCGCTAAATAGTGTCTCAAAAATCTAAGTTTTAAATGACTAAGTTTTTTATCAAGATAAACGTTTCAAATAAATAGATATCTAATTTAAATATTAAGGCATTAAATATAAAAAAGACATTTAATCTATCTATCTTACCTAATAAACAAAAGTCTAAATTGCCACTTGGCATCTTTTAAGACAACCAAATGCCACGTGTCAATATTTTAAATCATTCTATTCCTTTTAACCAAGCCTAATAAATACCTTTAACCCCGTGCTTATCAAAAAGACAAAAATTGATCCCTCCACTTTCTTATACTTTTAAGTACATTCAATTCAGCACCACCCCTGCTCCTTTGTTAATCTACAAGTAGCAATAATGAAGAGACTCAAAAGGTGTGAATATTTGATCCGGTTGTTTACTAACGAAGATTGAACTGTTTTGTGGTTTACGCCCACCTCAAACCGTAAATCCGTCTCCTGTCGATCGTCATGTATCACCGACTACGGGTAAGTTTGTGCCACCGCATCTTAGGCTGGGCTTTCACGGCCGGGAGGAGAAGCCGGAACCAGAGGTTCAGAAGCAAACTGGATTTGTAATCCGGTCGAATTTACGTCAAATTGGGTCTCTGATTAATCGTGTGGAATACCAGAGACCGAAATCTGGTGATGGGTACGAGACGAATTCACTTGCAATGAGCAGGCCTAGATCCAGTGGCTCGAACCACCCTTATTCAAGTGGATGATCTATTATGCAGTGTTACATGTAAGGTTCAAAGCTTTGATTGTTCATATTCTTACTCTGCATTTTGTGTGCTTATTATTATACACATGGTGATTATGATTTTATTAGACATCAGTAGTTGCTCTGTTTTTTTGGGATCTTTTTTTCATCAGATAAATGTTTTAAATTTGCAACAGTTTTTGTGAAATTTGTTTTTGATTTTGATGGGATAAGTCGATAACTTTTAAGTTTGTGAATTGCATATGGGGAAGATGATTGTTACAATTTTCTTGGGTTAGAGGGTTATATAATTTTGAGATCTTAACTGGTGCCTTTTTTAATTAGGTTAGATTGGTAAGAACATTTGCAAGCTGGATTTGGGGAAAGATTTATGTCATGCATATATGGCTTCATGAGGTGTTCGGACTCGTGATTAAACTGATATTCATACATCTTTGTGTTTTAAAGTTTGATTCTTTTTCCACCAAAAGGGTATGAAGCGGTGTATTTTGACATGGAAATTGCATTATGCCCCATCATTTGTTGCTGCTCATTTCTTTAGTAAAAGTTCAAATTATATGACTAATAGATGGATTTCGTAAAAAAAAAAAGTATGATTTACAAGATCCAAATGTTAAAATGTTAGATTTTGACATATAAGTTTACACATCATTATAAACCTTTGTAACTTGAATCAATCCAATTTTATTATGTAAGAGTTAGCATAATATGAATAGTCATGAGTAATTTGTAATTAATTGATCCTTAAATGTAATTAATTAATTGTTACACTGTATTTAATTAATTGTTTCTGGATTTAATTTTATATAATACCATTGTTTTCAATCAATTTATGACAACCTTTCTGTCATGTTTATGAATTAGAACCATGACATAATCGTTTCTGAAACCAATATCATACTCTTATTACATAAGAAGGCTAGGAGTCTGAATGTTTGAATGTTATGCAGTACAATTATAATGATCATCAATGCAGAAATCTAATTCTTTGTTAATCACCTGTTATGAACCTGTTAGATTTATGCATAGACAATTCTACATATTCAATTTTGAAATGTATTGAATTTAACATACTAATGGTTTTGCTGAATCAACTCAATTAAAGAAATTTACTATACTGTAACACATGCAATTATTAATTGCATTAATTGTGTGATTCAATTAATTTGTAATTTGTAATTTTTACATTTTATTACTTTTACTCCACCATGTTCATACGACTTTTAAAATATGACATACTTCATTTTTCATCTTCTTTTAAACATTTATAACTTGAATCAATCCAATTTTATTATTTAAAAGTTAGCATAATATGAAGAGTTATGAGTAATTTGTAATTAATTGATTCCTAAATTTAATTAATTAACTGTTACTTTGACATTTAATTATTACACACATAAATTATCATTCATTGGGTTATTTTACGTTTACTTATTAACATTTAGTTTGAATAATAAACTTGATTAATGGTGCCTTTTCAAGATTTGAGAAACTTAATTCAAACATTTACTATGATCAATTATAATAATTTAACACAACTTCACCTCATTTATAATTAATATCACTGATTATAACATAAAGAACAACAGTCAAATTTTCACTATTTCTAAAATGACGGATGATTCATCAATTATTGTGGAGCTAGAAAAAAAACTAAACCAAGTCAAGGTAACAAATTACCAAATGTTTTTTTCCCTTTTACACTCTAATATATAACATGTTAAAGATTAAAAGTATTACTACTTATGTCTAATATAATGGTTTTATTTTCACTCTAGGCTGTTAATTATGCTTCATTAAAGGACATGTCAATTGACTTATCCCAAGAAAAGGTTAATTTCTTCTTTTTCATTAATATATTGAATAAGTATATAATTGCACATTCATGTTTTTTCGTCTTACATTTTTATTAGTGACATATTTACTTTTTTATTTTTTTTTTCAAAAATATTGTTTCTTGCATTTCTGAGAACATAACTCCTATTTCTGGTCTTAACAATCAGGTCACTAAGTACAAATTGAAATCTAACAAACTGGAGCTAAAGCGTAGTCTTAATGAGATATATGATGGCAACAAAGCAATTAGTCACAGATGATTCCTTATTAAAACTCGATCTGTATTTTTTATTATTGTTAAGAATGATTGGTTTTTTTATTTGTTTTTATTATTATATTTATTTTTGCCTGAATGTTTGATGTTCAAACAAAATACTCAGTCTGAAAAATTTTATATATCTTGAATTTGGACGTGTTTAATTTACTCCCTTAATGTATGTGTGGTTGATAATATTTACCAATTTATGAATTTTTTATGTAACTTCACATTGTGTCGTATTTTATATAACAATACAACAACTGTTGTATACAAAGAAGTATTTATCAGTTTCTTGTACTGTAAGTCGTTTAAAATTATTACACATTGTTAATTTTTCCCTACTTTTAATGAAGCCCGTGTCGTACACGGGTTTATAATCTAGTGAATTAATATAACAAATGAGCTTAAATAAACGTACACGGATATACATCGAACATTTACGAATCTACGAATGTGACCTCTATTCTTGTTTTTTCATTTAAATAAATACACGAAATTTACTGTTTTGGTCGTTACTTTATTAAATACTTAGAACGTAAATTTTCATCTAACAATTTACGAGTGTTCGTTAAATTTTTGATTCATTCACATCCCTGACCAAAATGTTAGCATACATGAATGTTTTTTAATCAACTTTTATATCTAAACATTATACATTACACCAACTTTTTGTTAATAAATAATGTTTTTTTTTCTACTTCAGGTTGATGCTTGTAAAATATACTAGTTTATACTTGATGTAAAATATTTATCTATAAACATTGTTTATGTAACAAGTTTAAAAAGCCAAGTAATTTTTTTTTTCAAAAAATCCACATTACTCCTACTCCAAAATTATCTTAAACTAATTTAGTTTATGCCCAAATTTATATATGAAATCTCATCTAAAATGAAATACTTCTGCTAAATGAGCTACTTTTACATCGTCTTATGTGAAGTAAGGTTTTTTTATGAACAACTTGTCGGCTCTTGTGAACTAAGGTTTCTTATGAACTACAAGTTGCTATAATCATGTAAGATTGTAAGATTATTCCAATGAAGCTTTTATTTTGAGATTTTTTTAAGATAATCTTTTGTGGAAGTTCTATAGAGTTGATTTTTATTTTAAAAGGATTTGAAAGGGAGTCATGTTGGTGAAAATACAACTCAATAGATCTATGAATTTTATAAAAAACTTTTTTTACGTGTCATAACACGTGTAATTTGTTTTCTTTTGATACATAACTTGGTTTAATCCACTCATGTGTTACGACGGGTTTATTACAATACACACCCGAGACCATGTACTATATATCATTTATAAAAGCATTAAGCTAAATAAAAAAATCAAATTTCTTATCATGAACTCTATATAATTATTCATAAAAACATAAAATAATGCAAAATCCTTACAAATATGTTACAAAAATATTGAATTAACCAATCGTTTAAGAAAATCTCAAATTTAATAAAAATCAAAATTTATAAGCAAATCTCTCAAATTTAATACTCTCATCTCTACATAGAAAAATCAAATTTTTTATCACGAACTCTATATAATTATTCATAAAAAAACATAAAATAATGTAAAATCCTCACAAATATGTTACAAAAATATTGGTAAAAATTACTACCAAAATCTTTTTCACTGGCAACCAATCGTTTGAATTAAAACGGAAACTCAAATATTTAAACAAATCTCTCAAATTTAATAAAAACCAAAATTTCTAAGCAAATCTTTCAAATTTAATACCCTCACCTCTATTTACTGTTTTTCAAAGTTAAAAAAAATTTCTGGTGATCTAAGTATAAATTATCAAAACGTCACTAAATGGAACATACACCTACATTAAACCTAAATAAAAAAAATACGTTTGAATAAACAAATCAATTTTAATGTGGGTTAATATAGACCATGTGTTTATTTTGATGATTCTAAATGAAAGATCCAGATTAGAGTTTTCCTTCTAAGAACAGGTTTCACATATATGTAAATAATATTGTGACAATAATAATAAAGCAAAATGAAAAGCATACAAAAATCAGCAATAATTAAACTCATTTTATTAATCACCCTTTTACTTTCACCTTTTAATACTAATAATATCTTTCACGATTAGATTAGCAACTAACAAGAACTTTATGTAATTTGAAATTAGACTCCTTAAACGCAACTTAATTACACCCTGAACAATTTTTTTGTGGGTATGAAGAAATTCAAAACAATAAGGAGACAAACACTTGAAATTATATATTATTTATAATATTAAAAGAGGTGGGGGGATAGTAACAGTGGTCCCCACCTTCTTTTTTTTTTTTTCTTTTCTATTACACACACTCCCACATATTATATATACACCCACTCCCACATATTATATTATATATACTGGTATATTATTAAAAGAGATAAGGGGAATAGTAAAATGGGTCACCTAGACTTTATCTGTACCATTGATTTGGAATTCTGAAAATAAAAATGTGGTGCGCATTGAATATGAATAAAAAATTTGTAACATTTGCAAATTTTGACTTATTTTACTTTGTAATTTCTAAACGCTTTGTTATGGGAATTATTATTATTATTAAAACCATCTCATTACACACACATATGTTGCAATTTTAAATTAAAATATTTTAAACTTAATTACATGTGTTACTAAATTATTTATTTTATTTCTTTAAGGTTTATAAAACCTCAAATTTTATTCATTAACAAAACCTTTACATGGTAAAATTAATAATTATATAATTATAATAAATAGCAAAACAATATTTTATAAGCATTATTTATGATTTTTTTAGATTAATACTTAAGCTTTATAAAATTATTTAAACTTTTAACTAATATGTGTTATATAAACATTTTTTTTGACTTTATAAACTTAATAAGTTACAAAATTATTTTATAAAGCTCTTAAACATAAAAACATTAGGTCTTATAACTACAAGGGCCATTTATGCCATTAAATAAACTAGGTTTGTGAGTGTATGAACCTGGAGGGACCTAACCTGCAATTACACTCAAAGTTTCAGCCCCCCCCCCCCCACCTTCTTCCTTGAACGGCTGCAACATCACGCCATCCCCACCGCATCCTCATCCAACCACGATTTCGAACCATTAAAAGCTTAATCACCCTCGGTCGACCAACCCCAACTTCCAACAACCATAATTAATGCATTAAAACGTTCCTAATCACGCGTTAATCAATGGTTTCTACCTAACCGAACGTTAAACTCGATCTTGAACTCGAATTCGTTGCTCTCGCTCACCATATTCAAATTTATCACACACACATCACGGCGACCTCCTTCTGAAGCTACTCGAAACATCAATCACATCTCAGATTCATCAGAACTTCGGATTGAGCTCAAGGGCAGCCGCGAAGGAAACACGAACTCGAACACGATTTCCTATACACTTACGGGTATGTTTCTATATTCAATCA
The DNA here is from genome assembly GCA_009363875.1 of Mikania micrantha. Classification (NCBI taxonomy): domain Eukaryota; kingdom Viridiplantae; phylum Streptophyta; class Magnoliopsida; order Asterales; family Asteraceae; genus Mikania; species Mikania micrantha. The sequence continues at coordinate 76,958,060 of CM018694.1, read as the reverse complement.
ACTCGTTTTTGGGCATAGATCAAAAGCCCTAAGCTTTTAGAGGCTCACATTAACCCTGTCGATCGAATTCGTGAAGGGAAGAAACTAGGGTTCGTTTCTAAGCGTTGGGGAAGATCAGTGAGGGTTGCTTAACAATTGTTCGTTTCAAACATCATCAACAACACTCACCCAGCCCAGCGGTTAAGGCGCTGGGGCTGGGTGGCGTAGACCCGGGTTCAAGACCAAGCAACAACATCAAAAACCGATTTTTCTTCCTTAAAACCATTTTTTTTACTTTAAACACATTTTAAAAATTCTGAAAAATTATAAAAAAATTCTATAAAATATTTTCTAACATTCTGTTAATTTTATAAATTCCAGAATATTATTTGTTATTATTTCCTTAATTAGGTATTATAAGTGTGTATTAATCATTTTTTTTTATATAAAAATTCCTAATAAAATATCTAGAAAATTCTAAAAATGATATTATGCCCCCTTTAAATTCTGAAAATATTTAGAAATAATATTTTTAATAATTTTGATTTCTTTAAATATTATTATGGGTTTGAAAAGCTTTATTTTTAAAGGGTAAAAGAAAAATGTATAAACTTTATGTTTATATTAAAAATTATTTTATCACTTTATTTTTATAAAGCTTAAACTAAGGTTCATTTTAATAAATATTATTAAATATTATTTATGCCTTGAATAAACTTTATATTCTAAAGAATAGTTTATAAAAATTATTTTATAAGGTATTTTAACTTAAAATCTTAAGGTTATTAAATTTAGAATGCTTAGTTCTAAAAATTAATTATTTGAACTTATGAAATTTATTTATTTGAACTTGTAAAATTTATTTATTTGAACTTATAATTATTTATGTAAACTTATAAATTATCTTATATATTATTACACTATGAAAGTCTACTTTTATGACTTTAATTAAGTTTGCCTATGCTTAGAAACTCATAGATACATTCTTATACATATGTTCAAATAGGTTAACAAGTGATATTACACAACTTGCTTAAGTTGTAACTTTTGGAGTGCTTAACAAACATGTGAGTTTTCATATCCCCTTTTAGTTTTTATATTATTTTGGGGCTGTCACACATGTCCATATTCAAATGCTTAAACTTTATGATATTCTTGAAACATATGCAAACTATGAATGCTTTGTAATTGAATGTTTATTATGTGTTGATCTTGTATTGTATTCATACTTATTCTTATGCTTTTATGCACTTATACTTAGTACTTGGTTCCTAAGAGAGTCGCACTCTCTTCGCGTTAGTGTTAAAAAGGACCGGTACTCCATTTACACTTGCTTGTGACATACATGATATAATATTCATATACATTGCTATTAAGGTTTGCATACTTTTAAACTTATACTATTACAACCATGTGACTACTCACCAACTATTCAATTAGTTGACATTTACTTTACATGTGTGACAGGTTAAATGAAAGACTTTATGGCAAATCTAGGAAGAAAGGACCTAGATAGTTTATCAAGTTATTTATATTTTGTATTTGACTTTGATGTTGTATTGTAACGTTTGTGTTAGACTTTGAACATTTAGTAATTTAAGTTATGAAACTTGAATTATATCATGAGCTTTTGAAACAATCTTTCACATATCATGCCCCGGCGTATTCCGCCACCGGTCGGGGTGTGACAGATTGGTATCAGAGCCATGGTTATAGGGAATTAGGTGATTAGAAATAGTGACCTAGACTATAACTAAGTTGCTTACTTATATGAACCCTTATATGAACCTTTGCTTAGTGAACTTTTATGATGAACTCTTATTTATTGAACTTCCATTATGAACCTATACTTGGTGAACTTATATCATGAACTTTTGCTTAGTGAACTCTCAATTTGAACTATTGCTTAGGCGAACTTCTATTTTGAACCCTTACATGTTGAACTCTAATTACGAACCCCCATTAGGAGAACCTTCTCTTAGTGAACCACCTTATGAACTCTATCATTGAACTTTTAATGATCCTCCCCAATGAACCTTCAATATTGAACCTTAGAAAACTCTCATATGAACCTTGTGATAAACTTCTATTCTAAACCCTCTACATTCTCGCAAGCTCGTGGACTCTACGTGGACTTTGGAAGTACGCGACCTTCTAAACATCAATGGTACATATGAATATCTTTGTGATCTTATTCTCGTTAGAACTAGGTTTGAAAGACGGACATGTACTAACTGGAAGGGTGAACTACCGGTAGTTGAGACTCCTGTCTAGGAAAGCTATTCGTATAAATCCCCGATGTACTGTGGGACCAGTTTAGCTTTCCTGGGGACTCTCGATGAGAGTATTTTCACTTATAGGCCAAAGCATGTTATAACCAAACGTCTAACAAACAATAAGCTCTAATATGTCAAAGGGTCCAAATTGGATGCCACTCCTTGACCTCAAACAATTTCAAGCAAGTTCAAATGAACCTCAATCTTATGGTTTAAACAAGTTCAAGTGAGCCATCATCCTTATGACCTTCTATAGCTAAGGTTCAAAAATTTTGATTTCTCACACTTAATGAACCCTATATTATTCGAATTCTTGTTATCCAAATTCTAACTAAACTTATAATTTCAGCTTGATCAAAATGAGTCATAGACGTGGTGGATCTTCAAGCAGGAAGATGGCAACTGAAATTGCCCGTCAAATGGAAGCTGTGCTACCAAATATGGTGGTACGAATGCAACAACTACAACAACAATTGAACCCTATACCCATCAACCAAGTTCCGATCAATCCTCCTCGGTGTTCTTTCAAAGATTTCAACTCATGCAACCCGACAAAGTTCAATGGTTCTGAGGGAGCCACGGGTATGCTTCAATGGTTCGAGAGCATGGACAGTGTGTTCTTGAACTGTGAATGTCCAAATGAGCTCAAAGTACGGTATGCCACATCGACCCTTCAAAAGAGGGCCCTTACTTGGTGGAATGCCGAGAAACGAACCCTCGGTGAAGAAGCCACAACCGCCTTGACTTGGGAGCAACTGAAGGATGCTATGACTCGTGAGTTTTGCCCCCGGAATGAAATAATGAAACTGGAGCACGAGTTTTGGTTACTAAAACAAGATAGCGGTGAAAATATGGCCTACAATAATCGTTTTCATGAACTAAGTGCTCTAGTTCCTGAAATGGTGACCCCTTTGTCTAGAGGGATCGAAAAATACATTGGCGGCCTGCCGATGCAAATTCAGGATTCAGTTTGGAGCAGCAAACCCGCTTCTATAGCGGAGGCCATTCGGCTGTCGGCAACACTTACCGACAACCATGTTAAAGCCGGGACTCTCACTCGAAAAGGGTCTAAGAAAGAAGAAAAGAAGAGTTCAACTGAGCCATCCAAAGAAGTTCAAGCCGGTTCTTCCATCCCCTTCAAGAAGCACAACAACAAAAGAAAGGCCAACCACATGAACTTTGCAGCCACTCAAGCCACCCCACTACAACAAGTTGCACCCGCCACTCAGGTTAAAAAGGTCTACACGGGTACGGCTCCTTTGTGCCCAACTTGCAATTTCCATCACGCGCCAATTCATCCATGTCGTGTCTGCACGAACTGCAAACGGTATGGGCACTTCTTCAACACCTGTCGGTTACCAAAAGCCCCCATGAATCAAGCTACTATTCCTCGCATCACAGCTCCGAATGCACCACCAACAGTTCGGGTTTGCTATATCTGTGGTGATCCAGGCCACATGGCTAATGTTTGCAACTTAAGGGTCAACCGAAATAATATACCTCCTAATCCGCCAAACCAAGCAAACCAGGGTGCTCGAGCTAGAGTTTTCAACATCAATGCCGATCAGGCACAAGCCAACAATGACGTGGTCAACGGTACGTTTCTTGTTAATGGACACTATGCTTCTGTTCTTTTTGATACAGGGGCCGATAAAAGCTTTATATCTTTGCAATTTGAACCTTTACTTGCTTTGCCTAGAACTAGATTAGAAAAACCATTTACGGTTGAAGTAGCTAATGGAAAGCTTATTAAACTTGACTCGGTAATCTCCAATTGCACATTGAACCTAAACACGCACGATTTCTTCATCGATTTAATACCTATGCAATTGGGTAGTTTCGATGTCATAGTAGGCATGGATTGGTTATCGAAGAACCGTGCCGAAATCATTTGTGGTGAAAAGTACATCCGTATCCCGCTCACGCAAGGCCAAGAACTCAAGGTTTATGGTGAACGAAAGGCTAAGGGTCTTAAACTTATGACTTGCACGCAAGCCCAACGATACTTACGAAAGAAATACGTGGCCTTCTTGGCTCACATAGTGGAAACGAAGACTGACGAACGAAAGCTTGAAGACATACCGGTAGTCCGTGAGTTTCCCGAAGTATTCCCCGAAGACGTTGCCGGTTTACCTCCGACTCGACAAGTCGAGTTTCGTATCGATCTTATTCCAGGTGCAAACCCCGTTGCAAAATCCCCTTACCGTCTCGCACCGTCTGAACTTCAAGAACTTGCGAGTCAACTTCAAGAATTATCCGATAAAGGGTTCATCCGACCCAGTTTCTCTCCTTGGGGTGCACCCGTTTTATTTGTGAAAAAGAAAGACGGTTCTTTTCGTATGTGTATCGACTATCGTGAACTTAACAAGCTCACGATTAAGAACCGATACCCCTTACCTCGGATAGATGACCTCTTCGATCAACTTCAAGGTGCAAAATGTTTTTCAAAAATTGATCTTCGTTCGGGCTATCATCAATTACGTGTTCATGAAGACGACATACCAAAAACCGCGTTTCGTACGAGGTATGGACACTACGAGTTCATGGTGATGCCTTTTGGCTTAACTAATGCACCCGCGGTGTTTATGGACTTAATGAACCGAGTTTGTAAACCGTATCTTGATAAGTTTGTCATCGTTTTCATTGATGACATCTTGATTTACTCCAAGTCCAGAACCGAGCATGAAAATCATCTTCGAACCATTCTGGAACTCCTAAAGGAAGAGCAACTATATGCCAAATTCTCAAAATGTGAATTCTGGCTTAAAGAGGTTCAATTTTTGGGACATATTGTAAACGAGCAAGGGATTCATGTGGATCCTGCAAAGATTGAAACCGTGAAGAATTGGAAAGCACCAACAACTCCTACTGAAGTTAGATCATTTCTCGGTCTAGCTGGTTATTACCGTCGGTTTATTTCAAACTTCTCCAAGATAGCCTTACCACTTACTGCCTTAACTCACAAAGGCAAGCCATACAAGTGGGAATCTGATCAAGAGCAATCATTTCAGACTTTGAAGCACAAGTTATGCAATGCACCGATCCTTACTCTTCCCGACGGGAACGACGACTTCGTAGTTTATTGCGATGCTTCGAATCAAGGTCTCGGTTGTGTACTAATGCAACGAGGAAAGGTCATTGCATACGCGTCCCGCCAATTGAAAATTCATGAAAAGAACTATACGACTCACGACCTCGAGCTCGGTGCGGTCGTGTTTGCCTTAAAGATATGGAGACATTACCTATACGGTACCAAGTGTGTGGTGTTCACGGATCACAAAAGTCTCCAACATATTCTAAACCAAAAGGAGCTCAACATGAGGCAAAGGCGTTGGGTTGAACTATTAAACGATTACGACTGCGAAATCCGTTACCACCCGGGGAAAGCTAACGTTGTAGCGGATGCGCTTAGTCGAAAAGCGTATAATGAATCCATTGTACTCCATAGCATTCAAATCACATCGGATCTTCAGAATCGTATCCTCGAAGCGCAACAATTGTCAATCACCTCGGGCGAATTGCTCACGGAAATACCGAATAGCGCTGAACGTCAATTCGAGACTAAGCCAAATGGTTTGGTTTACTTGCACAATCGTTTATGGGTTCCAAGTCAAAACGAGTTACGGGGACTTATCATGCAAGAAGCTCACAAGTCTCGATATTCCATTCACCCCGGTGCCGACAAAATGTACAAAGACCTTCGGGTTCAGTATTGGTGGCCGGGAATGAAAAACGACGTTGTTCTTTTTGTAGCCAAGTGCCTTACGTGTTCCAAGGTCAAAGCCGAACATCAACGACCGTCAGGATTACTTGAGCAACCGGAAATTCCCGTTTGGAAATGGGAAGGTATTGCAATGGATTTTATAACCAAACTCCCGCGCACTACCAAGGGTTACGATAGTATTTGGGTAATCGTTGACCGGCTTACGAAATCTGCTCATTTCCTCCCTATCCGTGAAACTTATCGAGTGGAAGAACTAGCTCGGATTTACATCAAAGAGATTGTTTGTAGACATGGCATTCCTCTTAACATCATCTCTGATCGGGATGGTCGTTTTATATCTCATTTCTGGCAATCATTGCAATCTGCTCTCGGGACTCGATTAAATCTTAGCACCGCCTATCACCCACAAACGGACGGACAATCCGAACGAACCATTCAAACCTTGGAAGACATGCTACGGTGTTGTGTGATAGACTTCGGTGGGAATTGGGATTCTTACCTACCTCTTATCGAGTTTTCATACAACAACAGTTATCATAGTAGTATTAATATGGCACCTTTCGAGGCACTTTACGGTCGGAAATGTCGATCTCCCGTTTGTTGGAATGAGCTTGGGGAAGCTCAAGTTACGGGTCCTGAATTGATACAAGAAACTACAAACCAGATTCTACGTATTCGTGAAAATCTCACTACCGCTCGAAGTCGGCAAAAGAGTTATGCCGACAAACGACGAAAGCCGTTAGAATTTCAAGTTGATGATCTTGTCCTACTTAAGGTATCTCCATGGAAGGGAGTTGCTCGTTTTGGGAAAAAGGGAAAGTTAGCTCCTCGATACGTTGGTCCATTCAAAGTCTTGGAAAGGGTCGGTAAAGTTGCTTACCGACTCGAATTGCCTGAAGAATTGTCAAACGTGCACCCGACATTTCATGTGTCAAACCTCAAAAAGTGCTTAGCCGATGAAAACTTACACATACCCCTCGATGAAGTTCGTATTGACGAATCGATGCATTTCGTAGAAAGGCCGGCAAAGATAGTGGATAGAGACGTCAAGAAGCTGAAAAACAAGCGTATCCCGATAGTTTTGGTGCGTTGGGAATCTAAACGCGGACCAGAACTTACTTGGGAACGAGAAGCCCAAATGAAGACAAAATACCCTCATCTCTTCGATCAAGACTCCTCGTAATTAATTTCGGGACGAAATTTTCTAAAGTAGGGGAGACTGTAACATTTGCAAATTTTGACTTATTTTACTTTGTAATTTCTAAACGCTTTGTTATGGGAATTATTATTATTATTAAAACCATCTCATTACACACACATATGTTGCAATTTTAAATTAAAATATTTTAAACTTAATTACATGTGTTACTAAATTATTTATTTTATTTCTTTAAGGTTTATAAAACCTCAAATTTTATTCATTAACAAAACCTTTACATGGTAAAATTAATAATTATATAATTATAATAAATAGCAAAACAATATTTTATAAGCATTATTTATGATTTTTTTTAGATTAATACTTAAGCTTTATAAAATTATTTAAACTTTTAACTAATATGTGTTATAAACATTTTTTTTGACTTTATAAACTTAATAAGTTACAAAACTTATTTTATAAAAGCTCTTAAACATAAAACATTAGGTCTTATAACTACAAGGGCCATTTATGCCATTAAATAAACTAGGTTTGTGAGTGTATGAACCTGGAGGGACCTAACCTGCAATTAACTCAAAGTTTCAGCACCCCCCCCCCACCTTCTTCCTTGAACGGCTGCAACATCACGCCATCCCCACCGCATCCTCATCCAACCACGATTTCGAACCATTAAAAGCTTAATCACCCTCGGTCGACCAACCCCAACTTCCAACAACCATAATTAATGCATTAAAACGTCCTAATCACGCGTTAATCAATGGTTTCTACCTAACCGAACGTTAAACTCGATCTTGAACTCGAATTCGTTGCTCTCGCTCACCATATTCAAATTTATCACACACACATCACGGCGACCTCCTTCTGAAGCTACTCGAAACATCAATCACATCTCAGATTCATCAGAACTTCGGATTGAGCTCAAGGGCAGCCGCGAAGGAACACGAACTCGAACACGATATTCCTATACACTTACGGGTATGTTTCTATATTCAATCAACTCGTTTTTGGGCATAGATCAAAAGCCCTAAGCTTTTAGAGGCTCACATTAACCCTGTCGATCGAATTCGTGAAGGGAAGAAACTAGGGTTCGTTTCTAAGCGTTGGGGAAGATCAGTGAGGGTTGCTTAACAATTGTTCGTTTCAAACATCATCAACAACACTCACCCAGCCCAGCGGTTAAGGCGCTGGGGCTGGGTGGCGTAGACCCGGGTTCAAGACCAAGCAACAACATCAAAAACCGATTTTTCTTCCTTAAAACCATTTTTTTTACTTTAAACACATTTTAAAAATTCTGAAAAATTATAAAAAAATTCTATAAAATATTTTCTAACATTCTGTTAATTTTATAAATTCCAGAATATTATTTTTGTTATTATTTCCTTAATTAGGTATTATAAGTGTGTATTAATCATTTTTTTTTATATATAAAATTCCTAATAAAATATCTAGAAAATTCTAAAAATGATATTATGCCCCCTTTAAATTCTGAAAATATTTAGAAATAATATTTTTAATAATTTTGATTTCTTTAAATATTATTATGGGTTTGAAAAGCTTTATTTTTAAAGGGTAAAAGAAAAATGTATAAACTTTATGTTTATATTAAAAATTATTTTATCACTTTATTTTTATAAAGCTTAAACTAAGGTTCATTTTAATAAATATTATTACTAATATTATTTATGCCTTGAATAACTTTATATTCTAAAGAATAGTTTATAAAAATTATTTTATAAGGTATTTTAACTTAAAATCTTAAGGTTATTAAATTTAGAATGCTTAGTTCTAAAAATTAATTATTTGAACTTATGAAATTTATTTATTTGAACTTGTAAAATTTATTTATTTGAACTTATAATTATTTATGTAAACTTATAAATTATCTTATATATTATTACACTATGAAAGTCTACTTTTATGACTTTAATTAAGTTTGCCTATGCTTAGAAACTCATAGATACATTCTTATACATATGTTCAAATAGGTTAACAAGTGATATTACACAACTTGCTTAAGTTGTAACTTTTGGAGTGCTTAACAAACATGTGAGTTTTCATATCCCCTTTTAGTTTTTATATTATTTTGGGGCTGTCACACATGTCCATATTCAAATGCTTAAACTTTATGATATTCTTGAAACATATGCAAACTATGAATGCTTTGTAATTGAATGTTTATTATGTGTTGATCTTGTATTGTATTCATACTTATTCTTATGCTTTTATGCACTTATACTTAGTACTTGGTTCCTAAGAGAGTCGCACTCTCTTCGCGTTAGTGTTAAAAAGGACCGGTACTCCATTTACACTTGCTTGTGACATACATGATATAATATTCATATACATTGCTATTAAGGTTTGCATACTTTTAAACTTATACTATTACAACCATGTGACTACTCACCAACTATTCAATTAGTTGACATTTACTTTACATGTGTGACAGGTTAAATGAAAGACTTTATGGCAAATCTAGGAAGAAAGGACCTAGATAGTTTATCAAGTTATTTATATTTTGTATTTGACTTTGATGTTGTATTGTAACGTTTGTGTTAGACTTTGAACATTTAGTAATTTAAGTTATGAAACTTGAATTTATATCATGAGCTTTTGAAACAATCTTTCACATATCATGCCCCGGCGTATTCCGCCACCGGTCGGGGTGTGACAAAATTAGTTTTGAATAAACAAATCAGTTTTAATGTGGGTTAATGTGAACCACGTATTTATTTTCAAGATTCGAAATCGACGACCCAAATAGGGTTTAGGGGTTTTTTCTCTATGATTAGTGAGAAAATGTGGTCATTTCTACGGTTTTGGTGGTGTTCGAAAAAAGTAGTTGTTATTTGTTTGTTTTCATAGAAAATCGATGTGTGCTTAGGGATTTGGGGTTTTTTTAATTCAACCAATTGGTTGCAGATGAGAAGGATATTGCCAGTTTTTTTTTAATTATTTTCGTAACATATTTGTATGGATTTTGTATGATTTTATGTTTTTAGAAGAAATTTGTATAGAGTTCATGATAATAGATTTGATTTTGCTATGTAACTTATGTTTCTGCAAATGACATATAATACCCGTTGTCATGAGTGTACTGTGATGACCCGCCGCAACGCGCGGCGGGTATAAACCTAGTATATTAATTAAAACCCATGATAAGGAATAGAATGGTTTTATGAGTTTTCAATTTGTCAACAATATTTTTGAAATTTCTTCATTTAACACAAGATATCTTAGTTTGGATATGGCCCATAATAAGCCACGTCTATTATCAGTTTATCACCCGCCTTATCTTTTCATTTTCTTCCTTTTATCTTTTCAGCCTGTTCCAAAAAGCAGCGACCATCGCTTGGGTATCGATCGGAGGTGCAACGCTGAGTAACATCGATAGAAGGTATGTTTCAATCTTTCATCTCTATTGTTGGTTCATCTCCATGAATGTTACATCTGACTTTCATTGATGTTTTGTTTGTGCATCCTAAAAGCATCACATGTCCGACCAATACCATTTGGGCATGGTGATTTTCAGTGTTCGCTAATCGCTAATCAAGAGCACAGTATACAACCCTACACCTCTCCTCTGTCGTGTTGCCACCTCTATAAGGATGTGTGGCGACAACCACCTTTAATCGAGACCGTCTCTTTCGTTTCTACCAAACTTCATCTTCACCAGTTTGTGGTATGGTTTTCTTGACATTTTTTGGCTATTCAATTCTAACATCGTTGGCAAGTATGCTGTATAGGTGCTTGCTCTCTCTGTGATCAATGGAATAATTGATCCGTATTTAGCTGATTACGAATCCTATTTATTTTTGTAGGGACCTAGGGTTCTTTGGTTTCTATTTTTGAGGTTTTGCAGACGCGTTTCTATAATTGTTTTAGGGTTTATGTGCTTCAGCTCTTAAAAATTGGGATTTCTTCAGGGAAGTTGTTTTATTCGAATTGTATGATAGCTAACTTTTTAGATTTGTTGTTTGAACATTTGATGAAACCATGTGTTGTTATTCTTATCTGGTGTACCAAAGCTAAAACATGTGCAATGAAGGATAGTCTTTGCTAAGGCAACCATTGATACGTAAGATTTACTCTTATTAATGCTCAATTTGTGAACACTAACAAAACAATAATAATAATCAATTATAAGAAAATACATTTATGCCATCTTTGGATTAGGAAATTAGTTGACAGAGTCATTTTTTGAAATAAACACTTTTTGTCTTTCAGAATAGTCATACAGTATAGTACTTTATCTTGCTTTAAAAATTGATATGGTTGCTTTACTAAAATCAAAGTCAATTTTAAATTAAGGCATTCGATGTCTTATAGTTTACCTGCTAACACATTTATTGATTTCTATTTATAATAAATTGTTTCTATTTGGGTGGATTTTAACTTTTCTGCTATCATTGAATATTTTTAGCACATTTGATTTTACAACATAATAAATAGAACAAGGTATATCACTAGCATGTTGATTGGGTTTTGAGTTAAATAAACATGATGATGAAAAGAATTATAAAAGCAGATATCAAACTTTGTGATCTTAAAAGAATCATTTAGTATTTTTTTTTGGTGCCCATTTTGTTCCTTATGAATACACCCAATTTAAAAAGTATTTGTTCATGAAATGTCTGTTGACCTTTATAGTTTCCAACCTGCTTTGTTAGACATGATTGTGTAGGATTGTCCTTTTAGTTGTTCCTTTTGAGCGTTGTGTTTTGAAGGGATGAAAGGAAACATACGGCAACATCAATAGCCAACAAAGAAGAAGCTAAAATTAGTAGCTATTGCTTCAATTCATGTTGGGTAAGTATTATGTGGGTTTATGTTGGGTAAGTATTATGTGGGTCTGCATTTTTTTTTTGTCTGCACCAAGGGACTAGAATGCTTTTAGCATTTCTGATTTTGGCCACTCTGTTTGTCCATTTATTGCTTTGACTAATTTGTTGTTTGTTACAAACAATATTATGAATTTATGATAAGCAATTTCCATAACTATTATCCTTTTAACTGTTACTGTAAGGAAGTAAAACAGATGTGTGCGATGTTTTTTACAGAAGGCATAAATCTCGACAATAACATCTTTTTTGCAGCCAAGAAGTTTAGAGCGCCGCAACGCGCGCCTCATTAACACTAGTTTAAAACAATTAACCAGATTCTCGTAAATCATTCAATAATTAATTTTGCTAAAAAGCAACAAGATATGAATTAATAAATGTTGCTAAACATGTAAGTAAATCATTCCTTTCTTGCTTTGTCTTCTGCTTATGGTACGTACGCACGTTGTCATAATATCTCATATTTCTCTTGTGAAAATTTGTCATTTGTCTCCACATGATCCGGATTTGGTTTGCCTACCAAACTATATGTATATATTCAATAAAAGATAATTATCATATAACTAAGCTACAATATACATAGGAACAAGTTATAAAATTTTGATTAATTTGATCTTAAAATGTATACGACAAAATAGATACTGAAATAAGAGCAATGCATGTATCAGGAACAAGCTGACGAAAGAATACACACACACACATATATATATATAGGTGGAGATTCAAATGAGAACCAATATAAGTTAAGAACTAAAAGAACCATGTCTAGCCACAAATTTGAAGGGTATAAAGGTAACTTCCCCTATTTTCAAGGGAAATTACTTTTATACCTTTCAAAACTTATGTCTACAAATGTGGTTCCTTTAGTTCCTTCGTATTTAATGGTTCTTAATAAAATAAGTCCCTATATACACACACACACATATATGATTACCTTAGCAGATAAACCATAAAATAGAGCCCAGAAAACACCAAATGAGAATACACTGAAAGGATCCCTCATACCAGTACACAATGCGACTATGACTCCACCACCTAAACCTCCCACAATCCTGCAACAACACACACATATATATAATCAAATATAATTAATTAAATCACTATATATATATATATAAAACGTAGCTTGTTCATCATTAACAGTATATATTAATTCTTACTGTTTCAGCTCATATGATTCCTTGCCCCTCATTCTTTCAATGACATAGGCTATAAAGGCGCTCGAAGTCATCAACATAGCACCGGTACAAGCGGATATCAAGGGGCTTGTCATCAAAGAGATAAAGAAAGGATAATAGTTTCCTGTGACTCTCAGTAACTATAAAAAAACCGTAATAATAATATTTGCTTCAATATATACGCATAAATGAAAATAACTTAATAATATTAAACAATTATATACCGATTCAAACTCAGAAAATTCACCGGGGAATATAAACTCCTGAACAATTTTGCTAAAGAAACACCAGATGAACATTTGCAAGCCGCAAGAGATTGCGTAGCCTGCAGCCCCCACTGGCAACCACTGTTTGTCAGCCCATTTCCTGATTTTGATTCTAACATCCTTAAGAGTTATGGAATTATCTACTTCAGAGTTAGAACCATCAGCAGAACAGGGCAGACCATGAGGTCTATTTAGCAGCCGGGTTAAACCTTATTAAAAAGTGATATGGATCGGTTAGCACCAGCTGGGAATAGATATTCTTCATGTACCAGACCCCATGAAACGACCGGTGGTTGACGGATGATGACAACGGTTGGAGGACGGCAATATGCATTCGTGACAGTTGGTGGGAAAGGGATGCCGGACCATTTTAAAGTAATGATCCATACAAATATTTGACTCCATTTGAGATTAAATGAAACGTTTGAGCAGAATGAAACTTTGGGTCTCAGCTTCTCCCCTTTGTTTCTTTCTAGACTTATTTTTAGTTTATTGCCCTTTGTTTTTGTAACAATCTAGAAAATTACCTTGGGAGCATGAGCTAATTCAATTAACCGAACACTAACATACAGTTCATGACATTGCAGTGGTTTCCCTGTGTGGCGGCATGATATCCTTTGGATTGTATTCCGTACAGATAATGAACCATTTAAGGTACAATTGAAGTATTAAATTAGATCGTTTTTAGTTTAATTTACACTTTATTTTGTTATTCGTATGTGAACTGTTACTTATGTATGTTATTTCTATACTTTGGATAGAAGTATCATGGTGTGATATAACTTTTTAAACTATATCTTTGTTTTATTAAATTTACGGTTCTAGTTTAATCTGCATTTGAGAGTTGTATCTCAAAGCCGATGTGATGTTTGTAATCTTTATTTTTGTACATTCAAACATTATATTTTCTTTTATTACTTTACCAAAATTGGAAAAACATATACCGTTGGACAGTAGACTGTTTTTAGCAAGGGTTATTGTTATTCTTTTGTGTTTTGAGATTAAAATTGAATAATGGTCAAACACCATCTTATTGCAGGAAGAGATGAAATGTTTTGTTAAAAAATAGTCAATGTGATGCGAGAGGAATTCTCTTTTCTTGGCAAGGTGACCCAATTATCATTGTGTAGGTTTTATTTTTAAGCTGTATGGTTTTGTTAGTTGTTTTAGATTTGTACATTCTTGCTACTCTATCTTTTGGTGGTTCTTATATTTACTTGACTGGATTTGTCTTTGAAATCCATAGAGTAAGTAACTCCCAGTATATTCCCACTTTTCAGTAGAGATGTACACAAATCTTACCCCTATCTCAGTTGGGATGGATAGAGAGGCAGCTCCGAAGGAGTCCCCGGCTCGTAGTTAATCATCCCAACACTTTTAACGTTATTTTCACATAACATGTAAAATAACGTTAAAATTAATGCAATTTTATTTAGCCCCTTTAAGCTCCACACATATATACATGTGCACCACAAATGGGGCGCATGAAATGAATCCATATATGATTGTTAAAATATTCAAAACAACCGACAGAAATGAAATCCACAAAATGTTAATATGTAACATAACATCAAAAGACAATTAGTTCAAATCAAGCTACTTGACAAGAAGTTACTGAATAACCTTCTAAACATTCACTTGATGCAATGTTCTAGACGCCCGAGAGGTATCGTATCCCCATGACTACAATTGACCAAAAACAAAAACCATCAAAGGCAATCCAAATATTTTTGTCTCCCAACACAGAAAATACGAGATCCGGAATGGTAACTTTGAGAGGGGTATTATTTACCAATAATATCCATTTTTTTGTCTTCCAAACCAAGAAGATTGAAAGCAAAGATAATGCAGGGAACCTATCCTGTATGTCTTTGAGCAGAATGGCCACGTAAATCTCCCACCCAAGTTTACCTCCAAACTTGATCATCTGGAATCAAGAAAAGTCAAACAGAAAACGATCGATCGAGGGGAAGGAAATGGAACCGGCATGAATACAAAATAACATACAACATAAAAACGCACTTACCTCTTTATTAGACTAATTGCACTCTTACTCTTACAAAATGAATACCCTAATTTCTAAGACCACCTTTGCCCCCACAAACCTAATGAGGATCTCCCCGAATCAAGTGTGCTTGCAGCTGTCTCGCACCTCCAGGCTTCGTCTCAACACCGTTTCACTGTCCTTGAAACGTGACTACACACCACCGGCGCCGGAGAAACTAACAGATTTTGTTGAAAAAGTACGTACGTGTGTGTGTTATCTGTTTGTTTTAATTCGATATTGGCTCTTTCTTTTACTCATTCTATCATCTCCGTCATTAATTTTATGTTTTATTTTTTCTTTTGTGTTTTGTATTTTTATTATGGTAGGCGCAGCTGTCTCGCGCATCCAGGCTTCGTCTCAACCACGTTTCACTGGCCTTGAATGATGAAAACTCTCTGATGAAACGTGGCTGAGACGAAGCCTGGATCCGCGAGACAGCTGCGCCTACCATAATAAAAATACATAACACAGAAGAAAAAATAAAACATAAAATTAATGACGGAGATGATAGAATGAGTAAAAGAGAGAGCCAATATCGAATTAAAACAAATAGATAACACACACACACACGTACGTACTTTTTCAACAAAAGCTGTTAGTTTCTCCAGCGCCGGTGGTGTGTAGTCACGTTTCAAGGACAGTGAAACGGTGTTGAGACGAACCTGGAGGTGCGAGACAGCTGCAGGCACACTTGATTCGAGGAGATCCTCATTAGGTTTGTAGGGGCAAAGGTGGTCTTAGAAATTAGGGTATTCATTTTGTAAGAGTAAGAGTGCAATTATTCTAATAAAGAGGTAAGTGCGTTTTTATGTTGTATGTTATTTTGTATTCATGCCGGTTCCATTTCCTTCCCCTCGATCGATCGTTTTCTGTTTGACTTTTCTTGATTCCAGATGATCCATCAAGTTTGGGGGTAAACTTGGGTGGGAGATTTACGTTGCCATTCTGCTCAAAGACATACAGGATAGGTTCCCTGCATTATCTTTGCTTTCAGTCTTCTTGGTTTGGAAGACAAAAAAATGGATATTATTGGGTAAATAATACCCCTCAAAGTTACCATTCCGGATCTCGTATTTTCTGTGCTGGGAGACAAAAATACTTGGATTGCCTTCGATGGTTTTGTTTTTGGTCAATTGTAGTCATGCGGGATACGATACCTCTCAGGCATCTAGAATATTGCATCAAGTGAATGTTTACAAGGTTTTTTAGTAATTTCTTGTCAAGTAGCTTGATTTGAACTAATTGTCTTTTGATGTTACGCTACATATTAACATTTAGTAGATTTCATTTCATTTCTGTCAGTTGTTTTGAATATTTTAACAATCATATATGTGTATATATATGGTTGAGATGTTCGATTCATATCAACTTTTAACCCATTTGGCGATTCCTTTAGTATCAATTTACGTTTAGTTACTTATTGTACGTACTAGGGATCAAACATCACTGAATTGACCCATTCAAACATTAATAGGTTGAAAATGTCAGTTTTTACTATGAGTGCCAACCTTGTAGACGGTCCCAAATCCTCCTTGTCTCGGCTTATTAAGCTCGTCCTATTTTCCAGTGGCTCTCTCAACAGTGGAATATTTGAAGTTTAACGAGCTATCAATAAGCATCTTTGACAGTTTCTTGGCATCATAAAAACCTAAAACAGTATGCAATCATTAGTTGTTTTCTTAAATTCTCCATGTTATGTATGCTTTAAAATTAACAAGTCCAGCAATGTTTGATACTTTAGAAAACTATTACAAGAATACATATGTTATGGTTTATAGCTTTATTGTAATGTAATTATCTTTAGTGTTTTACCATAATTAGTAGATATGATTTGATTAAATTTACTTTGTAATTTTATTGCTGTATATATAGGTGATCAGCAACACGTAACACCAATATATAACATGATCCGAAGGGTGTAGAAATGTAAACCGGCTTATACCTTTTCTCTTCTTCTGTGTTTCCATGCATATATACCAACATTGAAGCAGCTGTGATAAGTACCACAAAACTGACAACAGAAACAACAATTGCAATTATCTTTCCCGCAAAACCCATAAATATTAAAACATCATATATGTTTAAAACCTTTTTTAACTATGTCAAAATGCTGATTTTACTTGTAGATAATTAATGAATTGCTTAAGATGCCTAATATGGCAAGTCACATATCCCCAATGCTCTTGTGGTAAAATCTCTATGATATTGAGTCTGAGATGGTAAAAAATGGCTTCACTGTTTCTTTCAGTTGGTAATATTAGTTCTTCTTATATCCTGATAACTCTGAGTTTCTATATCTAGTTCTACCATTAACCATTCAGGTCTCTCAAAAACCGTCATAGTTGAGAATATACATACATATTGTGTTTCTTCTATTTTTAAACACACCATGACTGAATTCCACCACAACCAGACTCATCACGCACCACCATCTTGCCTGCCATTTGTAGTCGTTCATTGATTGCCAAACAAAAACAGAGATAGAAGGAAATGGAGATCTTTTTTATTCTCCCCATCCTTGTATGTATCATTGATACCTTAACTACCTTGCTAATATAAGATACATACACACATTACAATACCAGCCATATCTAGCACACACATTACAATACCAGCCCATATCTAGCACACACATCGCAACCACGAACATAATTTTTTTCATTTGCTCTGAAGCTTTCAAGCCTATGTCATTACCGATGAATCAACCAAAATTCAATCCGATGATCAATATCATCTCCTTTCGTCACTACAACACTCAGAACCTCTCCAAAAACAAAAGACTACTCCGCGCCTCAAAGAGCGACGAACCGGCGCCCGCAAAATCTGAGACCAAAAGCGGCTTGCTCAAAGACCAAAAGCGGTTTGCTCAAAAGACCAAACACTCGCTTTTAGTCTCAAGTTTTGCCGGCGCCGGTTCTTCGCTCTTTGAGGCGCGGAGCAGTCTTGCGTTGTTGGAAAAACAGTGTTGTAAAAGTCGCTAGTCGGTCGGTGAGGTAGGGACTAGGGATTAATCGGATTGAGATTTTATATATAAATTATAAAAATTATATGTATATATACAAAACATTATGTATAAGTTTGCAAATAATACAAGATTTTATCAAATTAATAATTCATATGGGCTATTTATTTATTTTTTTTAAATACCCAGCCCATTTATATAATAAAAGGCCCAAATCTGACTTTAAAAACCCCTCTATTTGGGCTCTGGCTACACTCCCGATCTCAATCAGTCGTCGTCTTCTCCAAGTCGTCGTCTTCTCCAAATTAGGGTTCCCGCGAGTCACGCTACAGTCGTTCTTGTCAATCGAAGTCGGAATCGTCGTTCTCAACGAAGATCGAAGGTTTGTTTTCCATTTTCTTCTCGTATTCGCCGGAAATCGGCCATTTTTTGGCCGATTGGTGGCTGTTTGGTGGCCGATTAGGACCGATCAAAGCCGATTAGGACCGATTAGGTCCGATTTTGACCGATGTTGACCGACTAGCGATTAATTGGCCGATTTGAGGAAAATTAGTCGGGAACACCCCGATTAGCGCCTAATTCCGATTAATCGGCCGAGGAATCGCGATTTTTACAATACTGTTGAGAAGCTCTGAGTGTTTTGGTGACGAAAGAAGATGATATTGATCATCGGATTGAATTTGAGTTGCTTCATCGGTAATGAGATGGGCTTGAAAGCGTCGAAGCAAATGAAAGAAATTATGTTCATGGTTGTAATGTGTATGATAGAATATGGCTAGTATTGTGATAATGGGTTGTTCATGACCCGAACCGAGCTAGGGGTTAGCTCGGACTCGACTCGGATTGTAAACCGAGACTAAAATCTTGGCTCACAATTCACAAGTGCTGGTGCCGGTGCCAACAAAGACAAGTCGCTAATATCTTTCACAAAATATAGATCATCAACCATAAATCCTTCTCATAACATTTATTTTTCTAAATAGCCAACCTAAGTATTTAAAAGAACAGTCGATTAAGCAACATCCGAAAATTCCAAGAACAATACGGTACACACAAGCACATACAGAGCCAAATACTTATTTACAAAACAAAAACAGCACTCATCTTAGCAAAAAGCAAACAAAAAAATTACAAAAGCATATCATGTACAAAGATTCACAAAGCCATATTTACACAGAAGCATAAAGAACCTACAAACTTATACGGAAGACGAAAAGGAAGCTTAGGTCATAAAATCATTTATATTGTTTCAAACTAAAAAAAATCAATTGAATGATTTTGAAATCATAAAATTTGATATAATTCATTCTCACCCAACTAACAGCAGTTGTTTGTGTAAATAACAGTCTACAACAAACAAAAATAAACCCCAACTTTTACCTAATATAGATATTAGGAGATTGCAGAAAAAACTAATACACTGCTTTCAAGCAGAAGTTACCGATCAAGCAGCTAAAAATCTCTCTGATGATCAATATCATCTCACCGGGGTCCTTCATCACCACATGACCCGCACATGTAGCCTCTCTCACACGCAAGACTACTCCGCCCTATAGCCATTTCTCAAAGACCGAAGAACCAGCACCGTCAATAAGACAAAAATTGGTTTTCTCAACAACGTGAGTATGTTGAGTAAACCGTTTTTTGTCACAAGTGTCACCGGCACCGGTGTCAGTGATGATTCTTCAGACTTTAAGGTCATGGTTATTGGACGAAGTAGTCTTAGCATGTGAGAGAGGCTTCGTAGGCAGGTCATGTGGTGATAAAAGGAACCTGATGAGATGATATTGAACATCATCAAATAGATCTTTAGTTGGTTAATCGGTAACATCGACTTGAAAACAATTAAACAATTGGAAGAAAGGGTGTTCATGGTTCGAAGATGTGAGTGTTAGAATATGGTTGGTGTTGTAATGCGTGTATGTATACATATATAAGAAGGGTAACCATATGAATACATATGATCAATCGTACGTGAATAGGAAGGAGAATTAAAAACATGCTCCATGATCTCGATGTGTGCGTGTGTGTTTTTGGCAAGCAATTAAGAGAGTACAAATGACAAGCAGGGTGGTGGCATGCCTAAAGAGTCTCTATACGATGAACTTTAGTCACGGTTTTATAGAAACCATGTGTGTTCATAGACACACACATATATATAGGGTTTCTATTATATGAAAACTCAATCTTATATAAGAAATGTTAAACACACCCTAGCAGGAAACCCGCATGATGTGGCGACGACTCATTTTCAAATCACTAACCATATCATTTTGCCTTTGAAATGATAATTTGAAACACACGAAAGTATGGAACCGGATTTTAAAATTATATAGGCATGCGTTACTTTCCTTAAGAAATGTAAACCTGCTTAAATTCATTTTTATAGAATACATGAAGAACTATTATAAACCTGGTTTATGTCCAACCCTAAATTGTTATTATATTAAACAACGCAACCATCATTAAAAAATTGTCATGAAACCTTTTAAAAATAAACCATTCATAAAAAAAATTGTAATTCATGCATGTTTTTTGTACTTCATACGTATATGTATGTGTTTCTTACCTTGATGTCTTGAGATAACCGCAAACCATCATTTTGACATTTGTTTCTAGATGCATTCTTGTCGTAATCAGTTCTTAAGCTTTTAAGCAACAAGATCCTGGCCTGCACCTTCTGCAAAAATAATTACCATATGTTTTAGGCATTTATGATTGGTATACTTGTCGCAGGATAAATTTGTTTATATAATATTGTTTGTTTATATGTCTTTTAGCAATTTATGGTTGGTTCTCATAATAAAGATATAGAGTTTGTTCTCAGGATTAACATAGTTTTATGAATATCAATTGTATTAGGTTCATAAAGAGTTATAATAGAGATTGGTATGTAGATTTGAATTTAATGATATTAATCAATGGTGTTGAATTCAATCATACAGACATTATGATCATTGGTTTTTTCCTTTGGTTTCTATTATTATAGGATTAAAATGTGATGAAAGTAGGAGTGTGCAAGACCAAAGTTGAAGTACATGGATCACCTTAAAGATTACGGCGAAAGATGCCTATTCAAAAACCCAAAATATTAAAGGATTGAATTTGTTAGAAGCAACTATTTATTACTTTAATTTCTTTTGGTTATTTTCATTTTTTTATATGTTCTTGTGCTTGATGGTTTTGTCTTCAGGCTAAATGTGTTATTGGTTTTCATTTGATATGTTTTAGTTGAATTATCTACTTGTATGTTATGTTAGTTCACTTGAAGGTTACTGATTTTCTTAGTTTTATGGTTTTTTCTTTAAAAAAAATTGATTTTTTTCACTACTTTACAATTTGTAAGTTAATTAATTAAATAATTATTGTTTTTTGTTGCAACAAATTTTAGTAAATTGATGAAATTATACCAAAGTACCCGGCCACCGGACGGGTATAAAACTAGTTCAAAATGGGTGTAGAGGCCAAAGAGCAAGAGACGCTCAAATCTCAGATGTAGCGTGGGCTGTGTGCGTGGAGCTAGCCACCTAAGGTTTCAATTTCAAAAGAGACCACTATGAAGAAGACGAGGCGACGTCTTCGCAGGAGACGAAGGGGCAAAGTGAATCGGTAGATCTTAAAGAGAAGGTCCCCCAAATCAAACCCACTTGATTTCATGTTGTCACTAGTCTGAAAATTTGGTATTCGCCAAATCCATTGTTCTAGTTGTCCGACTGCGCCTGTTAGGGGTGTGCAAGAAACGGTCCGGACCGCGAGAACCGAAGACCCGAACCGTGAAAACAGGTTCGGGTACCCGTTTATAAAAGAAGGTTCGGGTTTCGGGTATGTTTATGGGGCTTAATCGGTTTCGGTCCGGTTCCGGGTTCTAACCCGCGGGTTACCCATGAAACCCGGACCGGTTTTTTAACCTAGTTTTTTTAGAAAAATTAAAAATGCCTACCTATACAAGCTAGTTTCTAATTGAGAATTGAGATTTCATGATTCTAATAGGCAACTTACTCGACACAGGGTGACTATCCAACTTCAAGTTTTCAAATGTGATTTTCATTTTTCAATTCAATTCATCATGAGCAAGCACCAACTTGAATATTTAAAGACATTTTTAAATGTTTGTGATATTATCATGTATAGAATTATGTCATATTCACGTTCCAAAACATTAGCACCAAGTACACGAACCATTCCTCTATTTTTTTCTTACAGGTTTTTGATGTTATGTTTTAACCTATTGCTTTTACACTAAACAGGTCCAAACCCGCGAAAACCGAACCGTGAAACCCGTATTACCCGGAACCGGTTTCTAATAACCGGTCCGGTTCTCGGTTCCCAAATTTATGTTAAAACGGGTTCGGTTCGGTCCGGTTCCGGACCGATAATCACCCCTAGCGCCTGTATTCGACAAATCAACAAGACCTTTGAACCTTTCACTTGGTATTCGGTGGTTGGTCTGTTGGAAACAACCGTATTAAGAACTCGCCGGCTGCCGCCCTCAACCCTTTCCCCTTTTAGAGTTTTCATTGGTACTCCGTACTCGGTGTCTTGGTGGTTGGATTTTGGAAACAACCGCAATGTGGCCTATGCCCTGAACTCTTTCATTGGTTGTTGCCTGGAACTTGAAAACAACCGCATAGGATTTGCTTGAAGGAAGGTGGTGATGGAGCCACTAACTCTTTCTCTCGTTGGTGAGCCGGTTTAGGTAGGTACATAGTGCATACTTACACTTGTTTGTTTTGCTAAAGTAATGTTATTAAACTAGAACCCTAAGGTTTGTAGTTGTGGACCACATGGATGGGTATAAAGGTTGTGGTATCACATATGCTAATGTTGAAATTTTCCATCTAAAGTAATGATCCATACAAATATTTGACTCCATTTGAGATTAAATGAAACGTTTGAGCAGAATGAAACTTTGGGTCTCAGCTTCTCCCCTTTGTTTCTTTCTAGACTTATTTTTAGTTTATTGCCCTTTGTTTTTGTAACAATCTAGAAAATTACCTTGGGAGCATGAGCTAATTCAATTAACCGAACACTAACATACAGTTCATGACATTGCAGTGGTTTCCCTGTGTGGCGGCATGATATCCTTTGGATTGTATTCCGTACAGATAATGAACCATTTAAGGTACAATTGAAGTATTAAATTAGATCGTTTTTAGTTTAATTTACACTTTATTTTGTTATTCGTATGTGAACTGTTACTTATGTATGTTATTTCTATACTTTGGATAGAAGTATCATGGTGTGATATAACTTTTTAAACTATATCTTTGTTTTATTAAATTTACGGTTCTAGTTTAATCTGCATTTGAGAGTTGTATCTCAAAGCCGATGTGATGTTTGTAATCTTTATTTTTGTACATTCAAACATTATATTTTCTTTTATTACTTTACCAAAATTGGAAAAACATATACCGTTGGACAGTAGACTGTTTTTAGCAAGGGTTATTGTTATTCTTTTGTGTTTTGAGATTAAAATTGAATAATGGTCAAACACCATCTTATTGCAGGAAGAGATGAAATGTTTTGTTAAAAAATAGTCAATGTGATGCGAGAGGAATTCTCTTTTCTTGGCAAGGTGACCCAATTATCATTGTGTAGGTTTTATTTTTAAGCTGTATGGTTTTGTTAGTTGTTTTAGATTTGTACATTCTTGCTACTCTATCTTTTGGCGGTTCTTTAGGTTATTATATTTACTTGAATGGATTCGTCTTTAAGCAGAATAGCCACGTAAATCTCCCACCCAAGTTTACCCCCAAACTTGATGATCATTTGGAATCAAGAAAAGCCAAACAGAAAACGATCAATCGAGCTAGGGGAAGGAAATGGAACCGGCATGAATACAAATTAAAAGAGAACATAAAAACACACCTACCTCGTAAAGCAAACCCGTTTTGTTCTCAGCTGGTTTTGCCGGTTAGCTAGCTGAGCAATATATATAATTATTTACGTTCTGATGATACCTAACAAAAGAGACCATATAAACTAACTTAACGAGCTAAACAAAAGGAGACCATATGACAAATGATCGATGATACCCAAAAACATGATCAGAGCGTGCTTATAAACAAAATTATGCAACGGAAGCTAGGTTAATCCCTAAAACAACCAACGAGAGGAAGTAGACAAACGCCAACGGTTTGTTTGCACTAAAGAGTGAAACAAATATCTTCACAAAAGAAAAGTTAGGAAATCCATACTGAATGTCCTTGACCAGAATGGCAGCGTAAAACTCCCATCAAATTTGTCGGAGCTTTAGGATTGGAGTTTTACGCTGTCATTCTGGTCATGGACATTCAGGATGGATTTCCTAACTTATCTTTTGTGAAGACATTTGTTTCACTCTATAGTACAAACAAACTGTTGGTGTTTGTCTACTTCCTCTCGTTGGTTGTTTCAGGGGTTGTCCTAGCTTCCGTTGCATAAGTTTGTTTATAAGCACGCTCTGATCATGTTTTGGGTATCATCGATCATTTGTTATATGGTCTCCTTTTGTTTAGCTCGCTAAGTTAGTATATATGGTCTCTTTTGTTAGGTATCATCAGAACGTAAATAATTATATATATTGCTCACCTAGCAAACCGGTACTATACGTTGGAATATATAAACTTAATTATTTTTACTTTTTTAGCATGTTTCTTGAACCGTACGTTGTATTAATTATGATATCTTTTGTTTTCCAGATGATTCATCCTTTGATTTACAGTTTACATCGCAAACAAACAAATTATATATATTTTCAGAATGATTTTTTCTAATTTAAAACGAATTCACATGCTAATTTGATACGTATTTGGTGTAATTTAGTCAAGTTCATTCGATCAAACAACCAAATAGAATTTTGATATCCTAATTTTGATGCCATCGTGTGTGGTTTATTGGAGCCATGCTCCTATACCACTTCATTGACATGTATTAGTTGGAATGGTTAAGAAGTTTTGGAGTTTTTTTTTTATTTATTTAGAAGGAAATGATTCATGTTTTTGGACGATAGTATGAGCTAGCTCGGGTTCTAGCTACTCTCCTGATAACATGATGTCCATCTTTTTCTTTTCAAAATTAACAAAGGGACGGATAACATGATGGTAGGAAGAACAACTTTAACTATTAATTGAAATGTACAAACTCAATGATAATGGCCGATTAGAACTTTTCAATTGCGTAAATCAAAAAAGAAAATTACAGATGACTCCAAAGGCCCCGACTTTAGCTAACAAACAAAGTCAGCTAGTTATTCGAACTTAACTAGAAATTAGGAAAATATCAAACGTTCATAAAACTCAAACGGAAACATGAGACCCATTCTCCATGACTTAGAATCATACTTAAATATCGATCATCTCATTAACATTTTGTTTTATCTCTTCTTCTTATATACTTTTATTATTTTATTTAATTCTACCTTTCCAGATTCCGAAATTTATGGATGCTCTTGCATTAGAGTATTTTAACGTGCTAACTTTTGTGAAAGACATGCAAAAAATTTTCCCGAAAACATCTTTCGTACATGGTTTCCTCTATAAAAGAAGTCTTGTTTTTGGTTGTGGTCTTCTTCGTTGCAATTAGGGATGTTCAAAAAATTCACAATCCAAAAAAATCCGAAATTTGAATTGTATTCAAAACCCGAAAAACCGACCCGAATTCTTTTTCAGATATAGTCGGGTTGGATATCCATTTTTGTAGTTCGGATCGGATATTCGAAGTCAACCCGAAAAAAAATCCAGTTTATTCAGATGTAAAAATCAATCTTATTCGAGTTACTCGGATAGATTCAGATTGGATAAGCATATGTGTTTTTCGGGTCGGGTCCCAGAATTTTCAAATCCGAATAAACCGAACAAATCGTTATCCAACCCAATGAACACCCTTAGACTCACAATATTTGCTATTTGGACTTGGCTGCATGACAGCAACAATTGATTATTTAAATTTGTTTACATTGTTAATGTTTTGTGATTATTTCGGATATATTAGTATCATTAATTTTCTTTTGTTTAGCTAATTTGGTTTAAAATGAGTAAAATGTAAATCATTTATATGATGTTTTTGGGTATTTTAATGTTTGCTTTAATGTTTACATTCAGAACATTCCAAGCCAAGCCACTAAACAATAAAAACATTAATGATACTAAGATACCCAAAAGTATATATCACAAAAACATCAACAATTGCAAAGAAACTATTATGATTAGTTGATGCAGCAATGCAGCGAAACCCCAGTAACAAACATTACGAAGAAGAAGACCATAACTAGGATCAAACTTACTTTATAGAATAGAGGAAACCATTTACAAAAGATATTTTAGGAAATTTTCTTGTATGTCTTTTTTTAACAAAAGTAGCGTTAAAAGAACTCTAAAGAAAGGGCAGCAATACACCTCTGGATCTGAAAAGAAAAACATTAAATAGAACAACAAAAATATAAAAGAAAAGAAGAAAAAATAAAGCAGAAAATTAATGAGGTGACGAATTATTTTTTAAAAGAAAGAGAACCATGATCAAATCAACAATTAGAAATCCAACTAATTCTAATTTATTAGAACTCAATCAAAATACAAAGACTCAAAACCCTAAACCAGTCGTCGGAGTCTCAAATCTGAATCATATAATACCATACAAACACATAACTAGCTATAGATCGAAGATTATACTGCAGATCTACATAGACAGATTCATGAAGACATTAAATCTTAGACAATAACAAGAACAAATAAAAAGAAATTCATAGAACTGCCTATTGCAAAGAGAGAGCAAATACAACAAAACAAAAATAATAAAAGGAAAATAATGATGTTACCTGCAGCGGCTGCCGGCCGGAAAAGCCGTCGTCGACGCCAAGATACCCACCGGCCGGACGCCCTACTCGCCCCTATCGCCCTCCTGACGGGTAGGTTACCAGGTGCTATCTCTCTCTCACTCTCTCTCCCTCCGTCTCTCCCGTCCTCCCCTCTCTTCCCTTACATCCTCTAGCTCCGACGTTGTAATGATTGATATTCTAACACACACAGATTGTAGGAGAGCTTGATATTATTAGAAATGGTGGGAAGAGAAAATTACAGAGAATGAGATGAGAAAGAAGACAAGTAAATCTTAACAAACTTTTTCTATATCTCTCCCACTCACTTCTAGCTCTCATATAACCACAATATTCCCATTCAGTTATCAATTGCTGATGTGGCCTGGCACACGTAATCTCTCATTTTGCTATTGGTTTCCTTTACTCTTTTGGATCTTCTCAACTTGGGCTGACTCTTTCCTTCTTCTGGGCTCATTATCTCTTTGTTCTTGGGCTGTAGTCTAGTTCCATTCATTACATTACCATCCCCTTTAAAATTCACCTTGTCCTCAAGGTGCAAATTAGGAAAAGAACTTAAAAACTGAATTTTATCCTCCCAAGTGGCGGCCTCCTTAGGTAACCCTTCCCATTGGATCAAAACTTGGTCAACCAATAAGTCCGATCGGTGCACCGAACGTGTATCCAAAATCTTCAAAGGTTTTAAAATCAACTGCCCAGTGGAGTCGATGAGATGAAGGGGAGTTATCTGTTGGTCCGGAATGCCCATGCACTTTTTCAAAAGAGACACATGAAAGACGTTGTGGATGGTAGCATGAGCAGGAAGGTCTAGGCGGTACGCAACCTCTCCAATTTTTGCCAGAACTTGGAATGGTCCGAAATAACGCCGACCCAGCTTAGAGTGTCTTTTGAGTCGGATGGAATTTTGTCGAAAGGGTTGAAGTTTGACATAAACCCAATCACTGATGTCGAATTGCACATGTCTTCTATGTTGGTCACTTGCTGCTTTCATCCGGTCTTGAGCGAGCAAAAGGTTACGTTTGAGAGTTTGAAGAACAAGATCCCTTTCTTGTAGGTGAGCATCAACCAGTGCGTTGCCCTTAGGATCACGAATATACCGGCCAATTGTTGGAGGGGAATGACCGTATAAGGCCTCAAATGGAGTCATCTTTGCTGCAGTATGGTATGAAGTATTGTACCAATACTCAGCCCATGGCAAGAGACGGACCCATGCGGATGGTTGATCGGTAACAAAACAACGAAGATACATTTCCAAGCATTTATTGAGAGCTTCGGTTTGGCCGTCAGATTGTGGGTGGTAGGCTGTACTAAATGACAACTGAGTGCCCTGCAGTTTGTGCAACTCTTTCCAGAATTCAGATAAAAAACGGGGGTCACGGTCCGAAACGATATCCGCTGGAATGCCATGTAAGCGAATAATTTCCTTAGCAAAAGCAGCTGCAACAGTTGTACTAGTGAATGCTGTTGGGAGAGCGATAAAGTGGCCGTATTTAGTCAAGCGATCGACCACCACCATTATAACTGTTTTACCGTTTGAAGACGGAAGACCAGTAATAAAATCCATGGAAATACATTCAAAGACTAACTCGGGAATTGGTAGGGGTTGAAGAAGACCCGCTGGTAGCAAAGAAGAAGTTTTCATCTGTTGACAAATTTGACATTGTGAAACGAATTGTTGCACGTGTGTACGCATGCCTTTCCAATAAAAATTGGAAGAAAGTCGATGAAAAGTACGTGCGATGCCGGCATGCCCTCCCAGCATTGAACAATGATATTCCCTAAGGAGAGTTTCACATATCACCGAATCTTTGGGAATGTATAATCGACCCTGATAGAATAATAACCCATCCTTATAAGTATACTCCGGTTTAGAGAGTGGATTGTGCTGAATCTGTTGACACAGTGTTTGGAGGGTGGAATCATTGAAAATTTCCTTGCGTAATTCCTCCAAAAAGGAGAGTCCTTGGCTTGTGAAAGCAGCTAAATGAGGATAAGGAATGCGAGAAAGAGCATCAGCAGCTCCATTATTCTTACCAGGTCGATATAGGATCTCAAAATCATACCCCAATAATTTGCCTAGCCACTTGTGTTGTTCCGGAGTTTGGATCACTTGTTCTTGGAGATTTCTTAAAGATTGTTGATCCGTGATGATGTTAAATTTGCTACCCAATAGATATTGACGCCACTTCGAAATAGCTTGGGTGATAGCGAACATTTCCCGCACATATGCGGACTGTTGTTGCATGCGTGGGCATAGTTTTTGGCTGTAAAAGGCAATGGGTTGTTTTTCTTGGGAAAGAACCGCTCCTATACCCGTACCCGAGGCATCCGTCTCAACTGTGAAGGGTTTAGAAAAATCTGGTAGGCGTAGAACAGGTGTGGAACTCATGAGGTTTTTGAGATGAGTGAAGGCCTGAGCACTCTGTTGGGACCAAGAGAAAGAGTCTTTTTTGAGGAGGTCGGTAAGGGGACTAGCCACAGTGGCGTAGTTTCGAATGAAACGGCGATAGTAACCTGTGAGGCCGAGAAAGCCCCGAATATCTTTGACAGTTTTAGGGGTAGGCCAGGATTGGATGGCTGCTATTTTGGATTGATCAACAGAAAGGCCCTGGGCTGAGATATAGTGTCCCAAATATGCAATATTTTGTTGACCGAATGTGCATTTAGATAGCTTGGCAACCAGGCTGTTGGTGGCCAACGTTTGTAAGACTACTCGAAGATGAGCTAAGTGGTTTACCCATGAGGAACTATAAACAAGTATGTCATCGAAGAAAACGAGAACAAATTTGCGAAGATAAGGGCGAAAGACATCATTCATAAGACGTTGGAAAGTGGAAGGGGCGTTGGAGAGACCGAAGGGCATGACGAGAAACTCGTAATGTCCTTCGTGAGTGCGAAAGGCTGTTTTGGCAATGGCATTTTTCTGGAGACGGATTTGGTGATAACCAGACAAGAGATCAAATTTGGAAAAGAAGCGAGCCCCATGTAACTCATCAAATAACTCATCAATGGAAGGAATAGGGAATCGATCCCGAATAGTAATTGCATTTAAAGCGCGATAATCAACACAGAATCGCCATGTGCCATCTTTTTTTCGAACCAACAAAACAGGGGAAGAGTAAGGGTTGTTACTATGGCGGATGATACCTTGCTGTAACATATCAGTAACTAACTTTTCAATTTCTTGCTTCTGAAAATGAGGGTAGCGATAGGGACGAACAGACACAGGTGGTTTATCGGGTTGTAAAGAGATACCATGGTCTTGTAGGCGGCTAGGTGGAAGACCAGACGGGGCAGTAAACATCGCAGAAAATTCTTCCACTAAAGGTTGGATGTCTGTAGGAAAAGGAAGGAGAGGGGATGTGTCTGGAAGTAGTCGAAAATGAACATAATCAGCAATGGCATCAGTTTGTGCTAGACGCCGTAGACCATTGAATTGAATTGGTTGAATGTTAGAAGTGGTATCCCCTTGCCATAAGACTTTTGTGCCATTTAACACAAACTCAAAGGTAGCTGCAGCATAATTAGTAACAACAGGACCCAAAGTAGACAACCAAGAAACACCCAACACTAAGTCCCACCCTTGTAATGGTAAAACATATAAATCAACAATCACAGTAGATTTTTGAATTTTTAACTCTACCTGTTTGGCTATACCAGAACAAGGTAAGCGCTCCCCACTACCCACAAGGATGGAGAATGGCGTGATGGATTCAACTGTGAGATTAAGGAAGGAAGCAACTCTTGTTTGTACGAAGCAATGTGTACTACCTCCATCTAATAGGACTTGTACTGCTTTTCCTTTAATGTGACCAGAAAATCGTAAGGTGGAGGCGGAGCAGCCACCGAATAAAGCATTATAAGAGATGGCGGATTGGGTAGTTAACTCCTCAACTTGTAAGGCTTCCGCTAGATCTGAATCTGAGATTACAGTCGATGAATTAACAGCTGGGATATCCACGATGGGCGAATCTTCATCAAAAAACAACAATTGAGAGCTGGATTTGCATTTGTGATCAGTGGTATACTTCTCATCGCATTTAATTCTGTGGGAGTAAGGCGCCGAAACCCAATGGAAGTGGTGGTTTTAGGTTGGCCAGTGGATGTGGTGTTGCTATTTGGAATTTGGGTTTTGGTGGGTGTGGGTAAAATAGCTTTAGACGAGCCCAAAGAAAGTCGGCCCAAACCTTTCTCCAATTGGATCCGATTTTCATGTAGCTGTGCAAAATTCATGGCGTCTTCAATGGTGGTCGGCCGATGAATAATCACCGACTGCTTGATGTCGGCACGAAGCCCCAAGATAAAACAGTGAACCAAAAATTCCTGAGGAAGAATCATAGTGCGATTAGAGATTTCCTCGAATTGATGACGGTAGGCAGCCACTGTTGTTGTCTGGTTCAATTTCGCCAATAACCCTTCTGGTTGTTCAAGTTCCTTGGCCTTGAATCGCTGAACTAGGGCTTTTGTGAAGTCCGTCCAGGTCTGTTGTTGAGATTGACGTTGTAACCAGTCAAACCAATCTGCGGCGTCTTCATCCAGGTAGAAGGATGCGATCATTAATCGTTCGTGATCAGGAATTGAATAGAATTCAAAGTAACGATTAGCTTGGGCAACCCATCTCTCCGGATGTGTTCCCGCAAAACGAGCTAAATAAATGGGGGCTGGCTTATGGCGACCTAAGATCGACATCCCATCAGAGGTTTCGCCATCAGGTCCTCCGGTGCCTTTTTGTTTGGATTGTTTTGTAAGGAGACTGAGTTGAACAAGTACCTTATTCATCGTTTTTTTCTGATCTTCCACAGAGGCTGCCAATTCAGATACATCCGATCGAAGAGCATCTTGAGCCACATGAATCGATTGATTGGATTCCTGTAAAACCTTAACCGAATCATCCAGAATTTTGAATCGCGTCCCATCAGCCATATGTGCTAATGGATGAATGAAAGCACCAATGTAATGATTGATATTCTAACACACACAGATTGTAGGAGAGCTTGATATTATTAGAAATGGTGGGAAGAGAAAATTACAGAGAATGAGATGAGAAAGAAGACAAGTAAATCTTAACAAACTTTTTCTATATCTCTCCCACTCACTTCTAGCTCTCATATAACCACAATATTCCCATTCAGTTATCAATTGCTGATGTGGCCTGGCACACGTAATCTCTCATTTTGCTATTGGTTTCCTTTACTCTTTTGGATCTTCTCAACTTGGGCTGACTCTTTCCTTCTTCTGGGCTCATTATCTCTTTGTTCTTGGGCTGTAGTCTAGTTCCATTCATTACAGACGTAACCCCACCACTCCAGACCGGCCGGTCGGAAAACCTAACAAGTACCCGCTGCTCAATCAGTATCCCTGAAAACCATCTGAACAGACGTAGCCCTAACCACCTTAAACCACCGCTCCTCAACCAGTAGCCCTAAAGCTTTGCCGGAGCCCCCAAACCACCGCCACCGGAAGTGCGTTTCTCTCTCTCTCTCTCTCTATCTATCTCTTATCCCCTCTCCCCCCCCCCTCTTGTCCCGCAATTCAGTCAACCCGAACGTCGGCCGGAACAACTGGTAGGAAGACCGAGTATCCTAGGGTTTTTGGGTTTTTTGGGTTCGTGTTTTTTTTTTGGCTGCAGGTACATCTGGACAAGAGAAGTCCAGTGTGAGATTGTTCTTTTATTGGTTAGATTTCTTGGTGGAAAATAATGATGTTCTCAACTTCCCAGATCAACTCAATCTTATAAGTTATAACCCAACATTTACCAAAATAGCCCTCCAGCTTTTTTTTCCTTACAACTTCAGCCCTTATATACTTTGCTTTTACACATTTAACCTGCATCTTATAAAAAATGGCTTAACTTTACTAACTGAACCTTTTTAATGGTATCGTACAAAGGAGGTGGCGCGCGTGATTCTTTTTGGTGAACTTCAGTCATGGCTTGTACCAAAATGGAAATAAGGGTTTTTTTTGGTGAGATTTGAATGGTAGTCAAGAGGTAATGGAAGAAGCAAGATCAACAGAGAGTTATGAGGTAGGCTGTATCCTACCCTTTTTTTCTCAGCCTCTGCTTTGTAGTAGGTATAGCCACAATAATAATATCACTCCCGTTTTATTAGTTTTTTTTTTTGAACGGCGAAAGTCTTAATCGTGTGAATCAACTATTTCCAGGTCTAGTTATAGACCTCATATGAGCCATCACAACCACCTTGAAACCCTACTGGAAAAACCCCCTGACCCCCTCAGACCCATTTTTCGCTCCGGGAGGATTTGAACTCAAAACCTCTCATTTGGAAACATCTTGGGTACCATTGAGGCAATGCCTCATTGGTTCCCGTTTTATTAGTTAATAATCTTTTTACATTGTAAATTCAAATAAAAGGTTTCTTGTGTTAACGCGTCGAATCGAGTCGATCTAGAGTTCGCTAAGGTTCGAGTTCGACTTGTTTAGATAAATAAGGTTCATCGGTTCAAGTTCGGCTCTTTAATAGTTTATTTCAATACTTCAACTCAACTTGTTAGAAAATTCTATACTCAAGCTCGGCTCAGCTCGGCTCGTTTACATTTTAATTATTTAATTTATCTACTTTAATTACGAATTTAATATATATTTAAAATTTTATTTTTAAAATTTTACTCAAAATAAATATTTAAATTTATTCAATCATAAAAAACTCG
Organism: Mikania micrantha; assembly: GCA_009363875.1. Taxonomy (NCBI): domain Eukaryota; kingdom Viridiplantae; phylum Streptophyta; class Magnoliopsida; order Asterales; family Asteraceae; genus Mikania; species Mikania micrantha. The sequence goes on along the minus strand of CM018694.1, from coordinate 76,924,150 downwards.
TTTAAACTCGCGAGCCGGCTCGAGCTGGATATATAAAGCTCAACCTCGAGCTTGATAACTAAACGAGTCATATTTTTGGGTTCGGACTCTTTTACGCTCTGCTCTTTTACAAATCCGATATCGAGTATTTTACGATCTAGCTTTATTCATCTACACCCTTATGCCACCATAAGGATTCTTTTGTTGAGTTGTGTTATTTACCTTTTAAATTATTATTATTATTATTATTATTATTATTATTATTATTATTATTATTAGTATTATTATTATTATTATTATTATTATTTGACTACCCGGAACGCATAAGGATGCATTACTACATTCATCATAATTACTACTATCACATTAGTTTTCCTTCCTACATACATCATCTCTCATCTTTTTAACTCAAATTTATTTTTTTTACATGCATCATCTATTTTTCAAATCGATCATTTCATCATTCGCACCCTCTCTGTATTTGTTGCACATGGGGACGTGCGGGACGCCGAGCTCTTCTCCATCTCTTGCGTTGGGCATGCGGCCAACCACATGGGACATGCGCCAAAGCCTTCGTGCGCTGTAGGGAGTATTATTATTATTATTATTATTATTATTATTATTATTATTATTATTATTATTATTAAGTTACATATAGGCTATATAATAATAAATCATAACAATAGTAGTCTCACATATAAAACGTCAAATACAAAACAAAAAACTGATTTCAACTCACTCTTTTCTATTTCACACAATTATACAATCTCTTTCTTATATCCCTACGCACCATTTAATAATACTTAGTCCTTGTGTTATTACATAACAAATTAATTAAAATCATTGCAAGAAGTATATATACAAACAATTAAAAACAATGTTTTCATAAACAGAGCGAACGTTGAAGCGGTCGTCTTACTAGTTACTGATAAAACCAGATTAAAGAGCCGGATAACTTAACAAATAGTAAAAAACTAGAAAAAATTATACAATTAAAAACACATTTAAATAGCATTATTAACGTTAAAACAAACATAATCATTTTTAAAAATAATGTATAGTTTGTTTTTAATGTTTGATTCTTTATATTTTAGTGAAGAACAACCTATATATGGTCCGACCAGTAAGCTCGTTGAACCATTCGGTTTGTTTAAGGGCGGTATGAGTAACTATTTGTGCCAACCACACCTTCGGGTTTGTTAATCAGGTTTCGGATTCCTTGGGTCGGGTTGTTCAGTTTTTTTGACATTGAAAATATACCCGATTACTACGGGTGTAAACGAACCAAGGCAGCTCGTGAAATACTCAAGATCGGATCAGTAAAAAACTCGAACGAGCCGAGCGTTAAGGAGCCCGAGCTCGAGCTCAAAAGTGTGGCTCGTTTAGTTATCGAGCCCGAGCTTTACATATCAAGTTCGAGCCGTCTCGTGAGCCTTAACAAGCTTTTTGAATATATAATTTTTATTAATTATATTAAGTGTTTATTTATAAAATTAATTATTTTTATATATAAAATTATGATAAATATATTTAAATCAAATAATTTATGTTAAATTTATAAAATATAATTTTAAATATAATTAAATTAGCAATTAAAGTAAATAAATTAAATAAATAAAATCTAAACGAGCCGAGACGAGTTCGAGCCTGCAAATTTTCTAACGAGCCGATCTCGAGCCTAGTAAATAAAGCTCTTAACGAGCCGAGCTCAAGCTCGAACCCGAATTTATCTAAACGAGCCGAGTTCGATCCTTAACGAGCTCGGGATCGGCTTGGCTCGTTTACACCACTACCGATTACCAAACTATTTAAGTTATTTGTATTCGGTATTCGGGTTTTGGTAATCTTGTTCTTCAAGTTGGTATTAATCGGTATTCGGGTTATACTAAATTCACTTAACGGTCAACCTAAAATTAACACTAAAACACTTGAAATTTATACAATATACACATATACGTAATATATAATAAATATTTGTCTCATGTATACACGTATAACATATACATAATGAATGCATATATACTTACACATAGCATTATATATAAGTTGAAAAATAAAAACCGAGATAGCTTACGGATAGTGCAAATATATACATATGGAAGAATGCATATATACATACACATAACATATAAAGTTTTAAATTGACAAACGTTATTATGAGTGATATTCAAAATAATAAATGCATATATACATGCATATAACATATTAATAAGTCGATAATATACATAATCGGGTTATTCGGGTTACCAAATCTTTGAGAAAATTAACCATTTACCAAACCATTTAAAAATTTTCGGTTCGGGTTTATTACTAGATCGGGTTCGGTAGATCGGGTTAAGACTTATTCGGGTTCGAGTTGATTTTAATCGGGTTCGGTATTCGGGTTCGGTTAAAAATGACACCCCTATCTGGTCCATCCGTTTTTAAATCACTGATCTAAAACATAACCACTCTCGTCACTTTCTTTATGCTAAGGAGGTTTATAAAAATTCAAAAGAGTTAAACATAATTACTAAATTATGGTATAATAAGTTGACTAATTAATCCTAATCTTACGTTAGGATTTTTAATGATTATTCAAGGATCATAATTGTTGGTTTTGGGTTGGGCTCACATAATATTTTAGACACAGATTACAATAAATGTTAGACTCTAACACGTCAAAATAACTAATCATGTTATTTTTCATACACGAACATATAATTGTTTATAAACATGTTACACGATAACACATGTTTAAATATACGATAAAAATCAAAAAAAAGTTTAATTTTAGAAAATATAAACAGGTGTTTAGCATGTCATTAGTAGGTTAACATGTGTTTAACAAATTTAATATATTCTTAATATTTTGTTGTCTAATACGTGTTGACCCAATCTCTGTCTGTTGTTTGTACGGCGCACACAAAAGATGTCAGGAAAAGATTTTCACAAAAAACAAAACACTACCTATGTATACATGGTTTGAAACGTACTTATATTGAATGTACGAGAATAAAAATGATTAATAATAAATTTGATGAGAAGATAACTAAAAATTATTTAATTAAACTATTTGTTTAGTTATAATTCACTTTAAGTTGAAAAAATTGATGTTTTTTAAAATGACTCATTTAAACTTAAATTGATTTTGTTTAAAACTCAATATAACTTGCACTCATCCTAGCCCGCACCTATTTTGACTTGTTACCTAACTCAATCCATCCCACATTTTTTGCTAGACATAAGAACAACTTTAGATGCATTGTATTTTTCTTATACTTTTACATATTAAATTTAATTTAATTGTCTTATTTTAACATGACTCGACCTAAATAGATCTGAACAAAAGAGAAAAAAAATTATTAAACTAGATTTTTAAATGATTATAAAAAAATTCCGCACCCAATAAAAAAAATTATAGTCCGTCACAAATCTCATTTCCATCATTCCATGTATACTTTACTAGTATATTAGCCCGTGTGTTACACGGATTTGATATCAAAAGATAGTAATAAAAATTTAAAAATTTTGAAACGATATTTGATATAAAATGATTAAATTATGTATTAATAATAACTTTAAGTAATAAAACAATAACTAAAAATTGTCATATTTGAACTAATTAACTTTAAATTTTAATTTAATTTTACGTCAAAAACTGACTATCTAAAGTTAATAAGATAAGTTAATATTTCAAAATAAAGAAGCTAATTTGAAATTATCATTAACATACAAGACAAAAAACTGAAACTTTTATTATTATTTTTATAACTTTCGATTTCTATTTCATTTTATTGAAAAACATTCGTATATAATTGTTTTTTAATAAAACTTTTATTTCTTAAAAATAACGATTTGATATGTTTATTTATTTTTTTCAATTTTGTTTGTTATAAAAAATATAATATATAAACCTTTTTAAAGTATGTTTTTTGATAAATTGAATTGATTTTGAATTTATCAAAAAACTATTTTCTAATTTGCAAAAGACAAATAACATCATTAGTTATTATTAGTATAATCATTTAATATGAAAGATAATATAATTATTTAATAAGAGAGATAATTAGTTGATGGTATAAAAAATTGACAAGTGTTAACATATTCTTAAAATGTGACAAGTGACAAATTAATATTTTTGTTTATTATAATAGTGACGATTTGATTTATTTATTTTTTTTAGATTTTGATTGTTATAAAAAATATAATATATAAACTTTTTTAAAGTATGTTTTTTGATAAAATGATTTGATTTTCAATTTATCAAAAAGCTATTTTCTAATTTGCAAAAGACAAATAACATCATTGGTTATTATTAGTATAAACATTTAATATGGAAGATAAAATAATTATTCAATAAGAGAGATAATTAGGTGATAGTATAAAAAATTGACAAGTGTCAACATACTCTTAAAATATGACAAATAGCAAATTAAGATTTTTGTTTATTATAATAGTAAGATAAGATTATACATCTAATTATGACATGAGTTAAATTGAAAACAAATGGACGTCGCTTGAGCAGTCGCTCATTGATTACCATTGATGGCCATTTAATATCATAAACGACCTAAATTAATTATGTGAACATTGTCTGGCCATTTAATATCATAAACGACCTAAATTAATTATGTGAATATTATATATTTTTTTATCAATGAGGCATTGTCTGAATGCACCCCAAGATTTTTTCAAATGGGAGGTTTTGGATTCAAATCCATCTCGCAACGAAAAATGGGTCTGAGGAGGGTCAGGTGGTTTTCCCAGTGAGGTTTCCTCCTTGTGTGGTTGTGGTGGCTCATGGGAGGTCCAGGTAACTGCACCTTGGTGACATGGCCTGGGCACAATGAGTTGACACAATTGAGACCTTCGCCGTTCAAAAAAAAAGAATATTATATATTTTTTAATCGATAGACATTAACGAAACTGAATACCTTTCTTTTCTTTGGCTTTCGTACAAGCCATTTGATTATTCCTATTACCAAACGATTGCTCGAACCAACATTCATCACCTAAATCCTTGTTGACAACTAACAACTACAATCAAAAAAGAAACTAGGAGTAGTCACTACCGAACAAATCACCATCAAAAACACCGAAAACACAAAAGCGGTTAAACCGTCGATCGTTTTCAGTTATCATTTATCACGTATCATCTTTCGCGGATGGCTTGTCTTGTTGCCAGTGTGAGGTAAAATTCTGATTACCTGTAAATTATGCGTGTTTTGGTTAATCCATACGTCAAGTTCATCGTACGTTGTCTTGAATATCATCACTTTTAAAACTAATTAAAATAAATAAATAAATATAAATCTATATCTATCTATATCTATCTATATCTATACACTACCTAATAAAGCAATACACTCCGCCATATGTCGTTCGCTGGTTAAACCATATGACAAGTGGCAGAACATGATTGGATGATAACCTTATACAGCCACATGGCATCTTTAGGTGATATCTACAAAAAAAAAACACGAGGACCTTATTCATACCCGGTATACCCGTGAAGGATCCAATCTGATATCACAAACACCCAATCTGAAAACCCTAAACTCTCTTCCTCTAAAAAAAATCACCGACGCCCCTTATCATTATAAACTTATGTCCAAACTTTATATAAACGTTCGTAAAGTAATTACGATCAAAATGATATAAACGATAAAAATATATGATAAGGTATGGACACATTATAAAGCCTATTAATAACGTGTAAAAATTTCTGTGACCGTTTGAGTTCGTAATTTTTATGAACGTTCTCGAAGTGATTACGATCAAATTAATATAAGCGGGACCGTTATACGATAAAGTATGAACAAAATATAAGCTCATGAATATTAAAAATATGTGAGTAAAGTAGAAGGGAGTTTTAAAAATAGGACCTCAAAGTTCAAGGGTCCTAAGCGTAAATTTTAAATTAATTCAATTTTAAAATTCAAACAAAGTGACGTGGAGTTCTGCAAGAACTTTAAGTTAACCGACTTAAAATGTATACATATCAGTTCGTGAAGGTAAGTAGCAGATAACATTCAAAGTTCTTTTCTGATCAACTTTTGTTTTTACAAGCAGAGAATAGAATCAAGAAGAATAGATCGATCGTTAAGGTATGTGTTTATGATTCTCATCTCGTATTAGTTTAGTCTTGATTGATTATAGAGATCAACACCATGTTTAGATAGAGTTTTGGTTTTGATGATGAACATGAACTTGATCCGGTTGGAGCCCAATTACATCTAGATAATGATCAAATTTTCTTGAGTTTTATGAGGATATAATATGCATGTGCTTCTGTTTGCCTTAAACCCATGTTATTATACAGTAAGTTTAGCAACGCCCTAAGACGAATTAATTAAATAAGAGAATACGCTTATCTAAGCCAAGCAAATAAGTAATCTTTAAGCATAACAAGATTGTAGAGATAAAAATGGTCAAAATGAGTGTAAGCGAAATTTTGAAACAAAGCTCCGAATGAAAGTTATGACATGCAGAAGTTTCGAGCGGTAATAGTAAATTTGAGCACCTTCATGATAATGTTATAATCATGATAATATATTCATATTAATAGGATATCATTATGAAGTGAGAAAGTAAGGAAAGTAAGGAAAGGAAGAAAAGCTAGCAAATTGTGCTTTACTAAGCTCAGGTGAGTTCTTTGTATCCCTATTTTAAATGTTTTATCATTTTGGGCTGTTATGCATGTTATAAAGTTATTTTATGAAAATGGTTGTTTTACCTGACTACGATCAGATAAAAGAATATGTTAAAGTAAATAATGTTTTAAGTCTCGACTGCGGTTGAGAAATAAATGATTTTTAAAAGCCTCGACCGAGTCGAGTAGGAAATGTGGTTTTGAAGTCCCGGCTGCGGTTGGGCAGAATTTGAGCACTGCGGTGCGGTAAAGTGCTTATGTTTATGATGGTTTAAATGATTTAAACCATGTTATGTATGAATGATGTATGTAAATAAGTCTTGTACCGGTATGAGCTGTCAACTTCGGTTGATAGTTAAAGAGTCTTGTGAAAACACAAGCATGTCGACTGTGTGTCGCCAGTTGAGGAAGTCTTATACATGTATGAGCCTGTCAACTTCGGGTTGGCAGTTGAGGTGTCTTGTATTTATACAAGTCTGTCGACTTCGGGTCATCAGTTGAGGTGTCTTGTGCTGCACAAGCCTGTTGACTTCAGGTCAACAGTTGAGGCTAAATTTTCTGCACAATGTGATTGATGTTATGATAATGTGTATGAAATGTATTTACGTTATGATGACATGTATGTTATGTATTTGAATTATGATATATGATGATATGAATAGATAAAGATTTGTTTAAAAATATAACTTAGAACTCACCAGCATATAGCTGACTTGTTTTACATGCATATCAGGTTGAATAGTTTGAGAAAGAATAGCAGGATGGCTCGTGGCATATCTTGAGGACCACCCTGGCATAGACTGGCTATATTATAACTATTAAAGTGTGGGCTATGTTTTAACGTTTGTTTAGTATGTGTATATTATTTTATGTTGTCACCTTAAATTCCGCTGCTATAGTAATGTAATTATGGTTTAAGAACCATAGGTTTGATGTTTTGCCAACCGAGGGGACTCCCTGGACTCGGGGCCTCTCATGTTGTTTTCTAATGATCACTAAGGTGGAGATTGTTGTGTTAGTGAATTAGAAATTACCTATTCTGTAGGTTTTGCTAATAAGATGAAAGACGTGGGGTATATTTTGTCATTCTTAGATAGCAGTTTGTTAACTTTTGGTTAATAACAGATTAGTCATATAAGTCTGTTAGGTAATCTGTTGAGTTCATAGTTCAGATCTTGTTCTTTCAATTCTATATTCTTTCGCAATGTAATGTAGATATCTGATTTGATATTTCTAATAAAAGTTTCTTGTTCAATCTTTTGATCGTGTTTCTTCAATAATATTCCGTGCAAATTTACACCTATGATTCAAAAAAAACACCAACCACTTTAGTAGCATTTTCAAACATTTTAGATATGACGAAATCTACATGTCAATATAATGAGCCTGTAAATTCAAAAGGCACAATTTTTAATCAAAATAACAAACAAAAAGGATATACTTCCTAAAACAGAAGCAAAAAACTTGTGCATATTGTGAATGAATGTTCCCATCTTATTGCTAAAATTAAATTCAACAACGTCTTGAATATAAACAATAAAGTAAAAGAATGTATTTCCTTGGACAAAATATTCATCAAAATCAGTTAAGGCAAGCAAAAGAAGCAAGCCAACATGTTTCTAAAAATCAAAATGCAAAACCAAAATGAAACGATTAATAGGAAAACCAACCAAATTGAAAAAAAAACTAAACAATTTATAATTAAACCAGCCAAATCGAAAATGAAAGTACATGAAACCCCTACTTTTAAAAATTGCAAGGTAAAAACATTAAATAATTCATAATTAAGCAAATTAACCAAATAAAAGATGAAAGAACCAAAAATCATAACTTCACTAAAACAAGCAAATTCAGTCAATCGTGCCCTTGATGATCCACCATCATTGTAAGTTTGTAACTACATCCACCACTGCAACATTATTCTGATAATCTGGCGAGGAGACAATAATGAATATTTGTGAACACAAATAATAAAAATATCACAAAACAAATGCTAACCTTTATTTCAACCACAATGAGAAGACAATAACCGAAAACCTAATCTTAATACACATGAATGTTTAGGAAGAGATATAGAAAAATAAATTGAAAAAAAAAACACAAAACAGAAACCTTAATTACCTTGATTAAGGAGTAGTGATAATCATGGTAACTGATATATCAAGCATGGATCTTGAATTGAATGAAATTGAAGCATGTTTGAAGGAAGGAAAATCTGGAATAGACATTTCATCAAAATAATGAATAAGATTTTTAGTGTTTCAAAAGCAAATATGTGGCATTCCCTTAATCTAATGGAATCTAGCCGAAAGAGGATTATAACAAATTAGCGGTGGTATGGGATATGAAACGAAAAAATAGGATCTATAAAAATTCTTTATTGTTAAACTAAAATTAATATCTAAAAGTTTGAATTAGATTTAACATGCAACTGACACGTGGTGATTTTGTTTTTAGAATTAATATGGTAACAACACGTGTCAAATTTAAAATGAAAGTTGTTGTGGTGATGACATGTAGGGAAAAAATCTTCTTTTATTATAAAGTATAGATATAGATATAAAAAAATTTGTGCCCCCTAAAAATAGGTCCGAAACAAGAGTCGGGTCATGTCATGAATAATTCTTTATGGGTAATTGGGTATGATGAAATTCAATACACGAAGGAAAAATACACATAAAATTTAAAACAACCAGACTCTCATAAATCATTCAATAATGAAAATTGCTTAAAAGCAACAACATATGATGCTAAACAATGAAGTAATTAATTAAGGTTGCTAAACGATAATTAAATAACATATGTCTTGCTTTGTTTTCTGCGTATGTCACGCACGTTGCGATAATATCTCATCTACTTCCACTTGTGTTGTTTTCTTGTGAAAATTAGCCATTTGCCTCCACATGATCCGGATTTGGTTTGCCTATCAACTATATGTCTATTCAACAAAAAATAATTAATCATATAATTAAATCATTACATAGGAACAAGTTATAAAATTTTGATTCATTTGAGATGTTAGATCTATATATAATATATATGAAATAATAGATATTGAAATAAAAGTAGTGCAAGAATCAGGAAAATGGTGACGAAAGAATATATGATCACCTTATCGGCTAAACCTCTTATCGGCTAAACCAGCAAGCAGAGCACAAAAGACACCAACTGAGATTACACTAAAAGGATTTCTCATGCCAGTATATAATGCGACTATGACTCCACCACCTAAACCTCCCACAATCCTACAATAACACACATATATTTCAATGCACAAACACAAAATAAAAGATCACATATGATATAATCAAATAGAATTAAATCACTATATATAAAACGTATAGCTTGTAGATAATTAATTATATTATATTATATTATATATAATCTTACGTACCCTTTCACCACATATGATTTCTTGCCCAACATTCTTTCAATGACATAGGATATAAAGCCAGCAGACGTACTACAAATAGCACCGGTACGACCGCATATCAAGGGGCTTGACATCAAATAGTAAAACAAAGGATAATAGGGTCCTGTGGCTCTCAGTAACTATAAAAAAAACCCGTAATTAATTATAATAATATTTGCTTCAATATATACGTATAAATAAATAATAATTTAATATTAAACAATTATATATATATATATATATATATATATAGAGGAAGGTTCATAAGAAAACCTTTATCTTTTAAGAAAACTAAGAAAACCAAAATCAACCAATCACATAATTTAAAATATTTTTTGATTTTTTTTATATAAAGGGCTTTTAAGTAAATTTTAACCCGCTATTTTAGGTAATTATTTTTTTAATTTAAAATCCCTTGATTTACTCTTCTTAGAATAGTCTTATAATTTTGAAAGATTCAATATTCCAATTTTCATAATTCAATCGTACATATACCATTAATTATATAACCACTTAATAAATCTTTTTCTACAATTATTCAATTTGTTGTTAAACTTCACTGAGTTTTTTTCTTGATGCAGGTTTTAACATCAATAAATAGAAGGAAAGATCAAATCGATTGGATTCAAACCAATTTTTCAGTGGAGGTTTTGATATATTATCATTTTTAGCAGAGGTTTTAACATCAACGATTAGAAGAAATAATTTGATAGAATTCAATCGGGAGACCATCAGGCCGCTCCTTTAATCCTCAAACCATAGCCAAAAGATGCATAAAAAAGGGAGACTATCGTTCCTGTCAAGTTTCTTTGTTCAAGTCGCCAGCCTCCTCCTTCTCGTCTTTGTATCCTTCCTCAACATCTGCCACACCTACGATTGCATTACCTCCGACCACCACCTCTACAATCAACTCAACCTCGTTCCTGTCCTCAAAGACTGTCATATTCTTATCTGGTGGTGTGTGATTAAGGGCTTCAAAATCGGTTTCAATCACAACACTTTTGTCTAAAATTCCATGCAAATGAGCGCCAAAAATATATTTTGCCCTATTAGTTGTTGCCGTCAATTAGAGGCACAAAAGAGAGGATCATATTGATTTTTTTTACGTGTATATGCACAATGTTGTTCATTGTTATTGCATATGCGTAAGCAACTTTACATAATCACAAGGTTGTTCATTGTTCTTTTTCCACAAGCGTATGATATATATGTATGATTACATATACGTAAGTGGGTTTCCATGTATGCTTACATTGTTCTATATTTTCTTGATTACAAATACCAAGTTACGTGCTTACATAATGTAATCAGGTTTGCATATATGCTTACGTATTCGTAATCAGGTTTACTTGTGTGCTTACGTATACGTAATCAGGTTTAATTGTGTGTGCTTACGTATATGTAATCTTGTTTACGAACATGATGATAAACATCTCTTTATTTTATATTCATATGTGTATGTTTTGTGTTTACATATATGTAATATGATGATATGTATGAACATTGTTACTTGATTGATTAGATATATGTAATGCAATATTAGTTGATGGTTACATATATGTAAACAAGTTTTCTTGCATGATTACAAATATGATTAAACACTATGATTTATTTATTATTTTTTTTGAGTGCATGCTTACATATATGTAATCAGGTTATATATGCACTTACACCTAGTGTTCCACGTCATTGTTTTTGCACCATGTATGATTACGTATACGTAATCAAGTTACATATATGCTAACATTTTTCGGTTTTATCGATTACATATATGTAACTAGGGGGTTACCCGCGCGTTGCCGCGGGTATTCCGTCACGATTCCATGTATTAAAACGTAAATATGTGTTGTTACTACGACGTAAAGCCTTAAGGGGTAACCATCGTAAATGTGCCCGCTATACCGATATGAGTACTTGATTATGATAGCGTTAACAACAGAACAACTCTCTTAAGATTAAACAAATATATCAAATTGAGTATGATTTTCTTCTCCCTTATGATTAAACAATTCGATCAAATTGAGTAAATTATTAGTACTATCTTAATACTATTATTAGGTAAATATTATTATCAAATCTAAATCGTTTATGAACTAATTACGGTCAAAATAATATATAAACGATACGAATATTCGATAATGTACGGACACATTATAGACTTGTTAAAAACGTGCAAAATTTTCGTGACCGTTTGGGTTTAAAATTTATATAAACATTTGTGAGGTCATTGCAATCAAATTAATATAATAATGATTGTTATCCGATAACTTAATGAAGTGTTAAAATCATGTGAACATATGTGAGTAAAGTGAGAGGGAGCTTTAAAAATAAGAGTTCAAAGTTTAGAGTTAAAAACAAAATATTCAAATTAATTCAAAACCTTTGGATTCAGTTACTGAAGCTTTTGCCGCGGTTTGCTTCTTTTTTTTTCGCGATTCCATTTTTTTGTAGCGGTTGCTTTTTTGCTGTGGTTTCGCCAGTTCAAACATATTTTTATGCCGCGATTCATTATTGGTTGCCGTTAAAACTAATTTTTTTGTCACAACTTTTTCCTCATAAACAACAAAAAGTTTTGAATAGAAAAGTATAATTACTGTTCACTCGAAATGATTGCAGTTCGTAAACGTATATATAGTAATAATAAAATAAGATGGTGTTTCCTAAATGCATATATAAATATATATAATGTTACAACAGTTGTCGCTCTGACACAAAACCTAAGATGTAGTCATTATTGTCATATAGCGACGACAACATGATAAATATCAAAACGTGGACAAAAAAATGGTTGCAACACCTGCTAAGTCATCATAAAACAATAAATCAGAACATCTGCAAAAGTTTTGACCAATAACAACAGCGGTGGAACATCACGGACATAAAAAAATATAACCAAAAACCGACCGCAATGACTATTAATTTGTTCGTCGGATTTTTTTTATTAACGTTAGTATTATATAATTATTTTCATTATTATTAGTTGTTATTAGTTATTATTATTAAAATTTATGTATCGTCTGCTACATTTTCAGACTAAAGGTTGAGTCATACCTTCCTGTCGTGATAACAACATTACGAATATCAAAGCGCAATTAAAACCGATCGCAACAAATACAATAAATCGAACTGTTTAAATAAGTTTTAACTATTAGTTAATTATTCATTATTAATTAATTAATATTATTATATAATAATAATTTATTATTTAACTATAAGATAATATTTAGTATAAATTAATATTATATAGTAAATATTAATAATAATGATATAAGTATTATTTAATTGTATTTATATTATATTATAATAATTATTATAATTATATCGGCCGCTATTTTTGACCCATAATCATATATTTAATTAATTATTAATATTTAATTACTATTAATAATATATAATAATCGTTATTAAATTATTATTAATATTTAATTATTATTACTATTTACTCGTAATGATGTCGTTTCATAAATGTATATATAGTAATTTGATCGAGATAATCCATTTGATAATAAAACATTTTTCTCCAAATTTTTCAATTAAAATTTTTCAATAGAAAATCCAAATTATTTGATATTTGTTTTTTAATGAAAAAAAATCCTCACTTTTTTGAATTAATTTTTTTCTTAAATTAGGAGAGAGAAAAGATGAGAGAGAATGAGTTATTTTAGGATGCAATTGATTTTCATGAGAGATAAAATTTTAATCTGGACTAATATATCCTTATAGTATTATATTTAAATCCTTTGATTACCACTTATTTACAATATTGCCATCATATCATCACAACCATTGATTACATTAATCAATGGTGGATCATGGGTTTTCTTAGTTTTCTTAAAAACAACGGTTTTCTGTGGAACCTCCCCCTATATATATATATATATACCGATTCATAGTCAGATAATGTAAACGGGAATATATGCTCGTGAACGGTTTTATGAAAGAAACACCAGATGAACATTAGCAAGCCGCAATAGAGTCCGTAGCCGGCAGCCCCCACTGGCAACCACTGTTTGTTAGCCCATTTCCTTATTTTGAGTCTAACATTCTTAAGAGTTATGGAATTATCAACTTCCGCATTAGACCCATCAGAAGAACCGGCCACACCATGAGATCTTTTTAGCAGAGGGGTTAAACCCTTATTATAAAGTGATACGGATCGGTTAGCACCATGTACCGGACCCCATGAAACGACGGGTGGTTGACGGATGTTGACAACGGTTGGACGTCGGCAATATGCGTTCGTGACAGTCGCGGGGAAAGGGATGCCGGACGATTTTAAGAGGTGACCTGTAGCCATGGAGATGGAAATGCATGAGCAGGGTTTGTGGTCTGCAAAGTGAGTGTTTTCATTAAATATATACACATGGTTTGGAACGTACTTATATATATTGAGTACCGCTACCGGTAGCGAAATTATAGGTACGATATCGTTATTTTCGGTGTTTTACCGATTTTGAACCCTTTTTAAACATTTTAGTTGAGATAAAGATAAAAAATATTAGCTTCCAAACTATTGATGATATCATGCGATAATTATAAGAAAAATCATAAAAATTTAGGAATATAAATGCATCATATTAACGCATCATAAGAAAAATCAAATTTACAAACTAGAAATTGTAAACAGAATAACACGTACGTACCTTCTTTTGGATTTTTATAGTATTTTTTATATTTAAGAATTAAAAAAATAATTAGGTATAAAACATTGCCTTAAATATTCTTTTTAACTACATTAAATTGACAAATAATCATATTCAAAACAAAAAGTATGCATATTTCGGTATCGGTACCAGTTCGGGAATTTTCGTTATTTTACCGGTACCGGTTATTACCGATACCGAAATATGAGAAAATCAAGTATCGTTACCGGTACCGAATCTACCGGTACGGTTTCAGTATTCGTTATTAAAATCCATCCCTAATTGAAATATTATCTTGGAAGATTTCCATATTAACAAAAAAATTAATGCAACATAGAATATGATCGAGCATTGTATTGCAAATCTTGTATTTTTTTCGAATTATATTTAAGTTTAAATAAGATTATAGCATTGTTATCAAATTCTAAACTAATGATTCGGTAAGTTGCTATGAGCTTTATTTTAATTAATTTTTTTTAATTATATTTAAGTTTAAATAGAGTTATAGCATAGTTATCAAATTCAAAATTTTTATTTATTGTATAGTATAGATTCTAAATCTAATGACTAATGATATTATATACTTTTTACATATAAAAAAAATAGATTTAATAAATTTAAAATGAAATCTATTTTATTAAAAAAACACACTTAAATTTGATATATACATGGTTTGGAACGTACTTATATTGAACGTACGAGCATTGTATTGCAAATCTTTTTTTTTTTTTAATTATATTTAAGTTTTCGTTAGGTTGCTATATATAAAAGTGAGCTTTATTTTAATTATTTTTGTTAATGATATAATAATCCTCATATTTTTATCAGAATTTAATTTCATATATAAGATGCAATATTCCGATTTAATTGTTTTTGAAGAAAAAATCCTTACGCATTCAGAACAATTTATATTTTTGAAAATAAATGTTACAAATTATGGTTCTGTAATTAGTAATAATACAAGTTAAATAGTGTTAAGAATCACAGTTCGTCATAATCTTTACGTTGCTATATATACAAATAATAGTTAGGTTTATTTCTATTATTGGTAAGGATATCTATAATCCCTAAATTTTTAACAAAATTTTATTTATATGATGTAATATTCCGATGTGATCTTTACAAATACAACCCAACACGTTATATAATATCCATATACTATATATGTGATCTCCCAGCTGCAAAGGATGCAAAGTTTGTATTTGTAAAGGTCGTTTTAAAAAACCTGTAATTTTTCCAGTACAAGATACTTCTATTTTTGAAATTAAATGGAACAAATTACGTTACTTTAATTAGTACAAGACAAGTTAAATTTTGTTACGTATCATATCTTATGCTTGTTGATCCCATGTTACGGTAATTAAACAAGATAATAAAAAAAACGAAGATCAATATTTTTCTTTTTATCAATTTAATTCATTGTAAATGTTATTATATTACATATTTTATTTTACCCTATCAAACAGATTTTAGTTTTTTTTTTTAAAAAAAAATTAACATGTATGTGAGAAGAACTTGAAAATGAAAAAAAAAAAAAAAAATACATGACGTATTCATACTTAATTCGTTGAAATTTTATTGTATTACAAATTTTATTTTATCCTATCAAACAGATTTTAGTTTTTTTTTTTAAAAAAAAAGACATTAACATGTATGTGAGAAGAACTTGAAAAAGACAAAAAAAAAAAAAAATTACATGGGGTATTCATACTTGAACGTGGGTCATAACTCACAACTCACAAGTGATGGCCTGATGGAGACAAAAACACGTAAAGGGATTGCTTGTTGTGACAACACACAACTAGACAGATGCTTTGCTGGGACCGTACACATGATTTTGACGTTTTTCTCGCTCTATCGATTAAAATTTAATTTAATTATATGTTATTCACACCCTCACCTCTACCCTTAGACTATTGGGTGTGCCAGGTTACCCAATCACTCCACGTAGGCGCCACATAAGCATTTATCACAACCACTCACCCCACTATTTTGGTGGAAATGTCCCATTACTCACTCACTCCACGTCATCATTCCTTTTTAAATTAAATTGAGATATAATTTAATAAAAACAAATTACAAATTAATAAAAAAAATACAAACTAATAAAAAAAATTAATAAAAAAATACAAACTAATAAAAAAAATTACAAATTAATAAAAAAAATACAAACTAATAAAAAAAATTACAAATTAATAAAAAAAATACAAATTAATTATCTCTAAAAAAAATACAAATTACATTTACTTACATTTGTAAATAATTTCTAAACGGTGATTAATTAGCAAAAACACAAAAAAGAAACTCCCCTATTTATGTATAATAAAATCTATGAAAAAAAAAAAACAAAGATTCGGGCAAAAAATGTCGGGTTAACACGGGTTAACGATATAAGGGAGGGTTAACATTTGAACCATCCCCAATTAGTTTATTTATGTAAACAATATATATTATTAATAACATTAATGATAGGCTTTATATTTAAAAAAAAATTATTTTTAAAATAATAAGAGAATGCATTTAACATTTTCTTGCAATCAATTATTATATAGAAAGATAAATAATAAGACTTTTATACACCTTATATAGGCCACATAAGCAGAGTATACGTGACCAATCCGTAACATTTCGTTTAATTAGGTAATTTCATTGATATTAATGGGAAATACGAAACTTTCGTTCTTGTTAGAATTCGTTAATATATATATATATATACAACAATAGGGAGAGGTTCAAATGTTAACCCTCCCATATAGCGTTAACCGCTTAACCCTAGCGTTTTTTGCCCGAATGTTAAAATTTTTTTTCATGGTTTTTATTATGTAAAAATAGGGGGGTTTCTTTTTTGTGTTTTTGCTAGTTCATCACCGTTTAGAAGTTATTGTAAGTGTAAATTTACTGCATCAGATACGGTTTTGTAAGTAAGTGTAAGTAACTTACACTTACAATAACTTCTAAACGGTGATGAACTAGCAAAAACACAAAAAAGAAACCCCCCTTATTTTTGCAAAATAAAAACCATGAAAAAAAAATTTAAGATTCGGGCAAAAAACGCTAGGGTTAAGCGGTTAACGCTATAAGGGAGGGTTAACAATGGAACCTTCACCTACAACAATAATACTAATAATATTAATCTGTATACATATACATATATATATATATATATAAATAGTAATAATAGTTCCAAGTTTTAAAAGTAAGATTTACAAATTTTATAAAATATTAAATAATTATTATATATATTAAAATCAACTGAAAAGAATAGCAAAGTTTTGTTTTTTCGATTTTGGTAACCAAAACTTTTATATAATATAAAGTTTTGTTTTTTCGATTTTGGCCACTAAACTTCTAAAGTTTTTTTTTGATTTTGACCACTAAAACTTTTATATATTATAAGGTTTTGTTTTTTCGATTTTTGCCACTAAAACTTTTTAAGTTTTGTTTTTTCTATTTTGGCCACTAAAACTTTTATATAATATAAAGTTTTGTTTTTTTGATTTTGGCCACTAAAAGTAAAGTTTTGTTTTTTCGATTTTGGTCACTAAAACTTTTATATAATATAAAGTTTTGTTTATTCAATTTTGGCCACAAAAACTTTTAAAGTTTTGTTTTTTTCGATTTTTGTCACTAAAACTTTAATATAATGTAAAGTTTTTTTTTTCGATTTTGGCCGCTAAAACTTTTTAAAGTTTTGTTTTTTCGATTTTGGCCACTAAAACTTTTATATAATATAAAGTTTTGTTTTTTCGATTTTTGCCACTAAAACTTAATAGTAAAGTTTTGTTTTTTTGATTTTGGTCACTAAAAATTTTATATAATATAAAGTTTTGTTTATTTAATTTTTGCCACTAGAACTTTTAAATTTTGTTTTTTTGATTTTGTATAATTTTATGTTTATATATATATATATATATATATATATATATATATAATACCCGTTATCGGAAGTCAACTGTGATAACCCGCCGCAACGCGCGGGTGGGATTAAACCTAGTAAAATATAAATCATCATCAAAATGTATAAATATTTTTATTTATATAAATGTTAAGATTTTTTTATAATTATAATCTCTTGATTTTAGTAAAATTTTACTTAGATTTTATAAAGTGTTTCATAAACTTTTTAATAAAAAACTAGGGGGACTAGTAATGTCAAAAGGTAAACTAATCTTTACAAGAAAAAGGTGTGAGACTGTTTCTAACATTACCCCAAACTTATATTTTTCTCCTACCCATATTCTTCCCCACCCATTAGGCTATGTGTTGTCGTCCGTGAAGGAGGCGTGAGGGGCACCGGTCATGCCCCAGTGGCGTTATCCCCTCACTACACAGGGGAGTGAGGGGCTCAGCTTCTCCTCTATGTTTCTTTCTAGACTTGTTTTCAGTTTATTGTCCTTTGTTTTTGTAACAATCGAGAAACTTACCTTGGAAGCATCAGCTAAATCAATTAACCGAACACTAACATACAGTTCATGATATTGCAGTGGTTTCACTGTGTGGCGGCATGATATCCCTAGAATTGTATTCCGTACAGATAATGAACCATTTTAGGTACAATTGAAGTATTAAATTAGATCATTTTTCGTTTAATTTACACTTTATATTGTTATTCGTACGTGAACTGCTACTTATGTATGTTAATTTCTATGCTTTGGATAAAGGTATCATGGTGGGATATAACTTTTTAAACTATATCTTTGTTTTATTAAATTTATGGTTCTAGTTTAATCTGCATTTAAAAGTTGTTTCTCAAAGCCGATGTAATGTTTGTAATCTTTATTGTTGTACATTCAAACATTATATTTTCTTTTATTACTTTACCAAAATTGGAAAAACATATACCGTTGGACAGTAGACTGTTTTAGCAAGAATTATTGTTATTCTTTTGTGTTTTGAGATTAAAATTGAATAATGGTCAAACACCATCTTATTGCAGGAAGAGATGAAATGTTTTGTTAAAAAATAGTCAATGTGATGCGAGAGGAATTCACTTTTCTTGGCAAGGTGACCCAATTATCATTGTGTAGGTTTTATTTTTAAGCTGTATGGTTTTGTTAGTTGTTTTAGAATCGTACATTCTTGCTACTCTATCTTTTGGTGGTTCTTATATTTACTTGACTGGATTTGTCTTTGAAATGAAATCCATATAGTAACTTATCCAGTATATTCCCATTTTTCAGTAGAGATGGACACAAATCTTACCCCTATCCCAGTTGGGATAAAGATGCTGCTCCGAAGTAGTCCCAGACTCGTAGTTGTCGTTTGAAGTTAATCATCCCAATACTTTTAACGTTATTTTCACATAATATGTAACGTAACATCAAAAGATAATTAGTTCAAATCAAGCTACTTGACAAGAAGGTACTGAAAAACCTTCTAAACATTCACATGATGCAATATTCTAGACGCCCGAGAGGTATCCAATTGACCAAAAACAAAAACCATCGAAGGCAATTCAAGTATTTTTGTCTCCCAGCATAGAAAATACAAGATCCGGAATGGTAACTTTGAGAGGGGTATTATTTACCAATAATCTCAATTTTAAAGATAATGCAGGGAACCTATCATGTATGTCTTTGAGCAGAATGGCCACATAAATATCCCACCCAAGTTTACCCCCAAACTTGATGATCATCTGGAATCAAGAAAAGTCAAACAGAAAACGATCGATCGAGCTAGGGGAAGGAAATGGAACCGGCAAACAAAAAAAACGCACTTACCTCTTTATTAGAATAATTGCATTCTTACTCTTACAAAAATGAATACCCTAATTTCTAAGACCACCACAAACCTAATGAGGATCTCCCCGAATCAAGTGAGCATGCAGCTGTCTCGCACCTCCAGGCTTCGTCTCAACACCGTTTCACTGTCCTTGAAACGTGACTACACATCACCGGAAAAACTAACAGCTTTTGTTGAAAAAGTACGTACGTGTGTGATATCTGTTTGTTTTAATTCGATCTTGGCTCTCTTTCTTTTACTTATTCTATCACCTCCGTCGTTAATTTTATGTTTTATTTTTTCTTCTGTATTTTTATTATGGTAGGCGCAGCTGTCTCACGCATCCAGGCTTCGTCTCAGCCACAATTCACTGGCCTTGAATGATGAAAACTCTCCTCCGCCGGTTCCAATGTTGCCGGAGAAATCATCGCTACGTGAATATATGTGTGTGTTTTTGTTCCCCCGTTTTTATTAATGATTCGATCATGCCTCTATTCCGTTTTAATCATTAACCCCATTAATCAATTCTGTTTTTTTCTTGATTCCGGCCAGATGGTCTTTGAGTTTCTGGTAACCCTTTCTTGGGAAGTTTACGTGGAAGTTGTTGTCAAAGACATACTGGATGCATTTCCTACATTCTCTGTGTTGTCAGCTCTTTTGTTGATTTTGAAGCGGAAGAGATGTGTTTGTATGCTAAAGAGCATCCTTGCCGTTGAAAAAAGGGTTAATGTCCAGTTCAAAGATAATCAACTGAAAGTCCGATCTATAATGATAAAGAGAAACAATCCCATTTCAATCCACGTATTTTTGCTAGCCAGAGCAGCAAATAGGAGATACAGAACGAAAACTTTGGGATTGTTTCTCTTTATCATTATAGATCGGACTTTCAGTTGATTATCTTTGAACTGGAAATTAACCCTTTTTTCAACGGCAAGGATGCTCTTTAGCATACAAACCCATCTCTTCCGCATCAAAATCAGCAAAAGTGCTCACAACACAAAGAATGTAGGAAATGCATCCAGTATGTCTTTGACAACAACTTCCATGTAAACTTCCCAAGAAAGGGTTACCAGAAATTTAAAGACCATCTGGCTGGAATCAAGAAAAAAACAGAATTAATTAATGAGGTTGATGATTAAACAGAACAGAGGCATGATCGAATTATTAATAAAAACAAAGAAACGGGGGGACAAAAACACACATATATTTACTCACACGTACCGATGATTTCTCCGGCAACACCGGAACCGCCGGCGGCGGCGAAGGAGAGTTTTCATCATTCAAGGCCAGTGAAATCGTGGCTGAGACAAAGCCTGGATGCGCGAGACAGCTGCGCCTACCATAATAAACACACAGAAGAAAAAATAAAACATAAAATTAATGACGAAGATGATAGAATGAGTAAAAGAAAGAGAGCCAAGATCGAATTAAAACAAACAGATAACACACACACGTACGTACTTTTTCAACAAAAGCTGTTAGTTTCTCCGACGTCGGTGGTGTGTAGTCACGTTTCAAGGACAGTGAAACGGTGTTGAGACGAAGCCTGGAGGTGCGAGACAGCTGCATGCACACTTGATTCGGGGAGATCCTCATTAGGTTTGTGGGGGCAAAGGTGGTCTTAGAAATTAGGGTATTCATTTTGTAAGAGTAAGAGTGCAATTATTCTAATAAAGAGGTAAGTGCGTTTTTATGTTGTATGTTATTTTGTATTCATGCCGGTTCCATTTCCTTCCCCTAGCTCGATCGATCGTTTTCTGTTTGACTTTTCTTGATTCCAAATGATCATCAAGTTTGAGGGTAAACTTGGGTGGGAGATTTACGTGGCCATTCTCTCAAACACAAGACTACTCCGCCCTATAGCCATTTCTCAAAGACCGAAGAACCATCAACAAAACCAGCACCGTCAACAAGACCAAAATTGGTTTTCTCAACAACGTGAGTATGTTGAGAAAACCGTTTTTTGTCACATGTGTCACCGGCACCGGTGCCGGTGATGATTTTTCAGACTTTAAGGTCATGGTTATTGGACGAAGTAGTCTTAGCGTGTGAGAGAGGCTTCGTAGGCGGGTCATGTGGTGATAAAAGGAACCTGATGAGATGATATTGAACATCATCAAAGAGATCTTTAGCTGGTTAATCGGTAACATCGACTTGAAAACAATGAAACAATTGGAAGAAAGGGTGTTCATGGTTCGAAGATGTGAGTGTTATAATATGGTTGGGGTTGTAATGCGTGTATGTATACATATATAAGAAGGGTAACCATATGAATATGTATGATCAATCGTACGTGAATAGGAAGGAGAATTGAAAACATGCTCCATGATCTCGATGTGTGCGTGTGTGTTTTTGGCAAGCAATTAAGAGAGTACAAATGACAAGCAGGGTGGTGGCATGCCTAAAGAGTCTCTATACGATGAACTTTAGTCACGGTTTTATAGAAACCATGTGTGTTCATAGACACACACATATATATAGGGTTTCTATTATATGAAAACTATATAAGAAATGTTAAAGACACCCTAGCAGGAAACCCGCATGATGTGGCGACGACTCATTTTCAAATCGCTAACCGTATCATTTTGCCTTTAAATGATAATTTGAAACACACGAAATTATGGAATCAGATTTTAAACTATTTAGGCATGGCTTACTTTCCTTAAGAAATGTAAACCTGCTTAAATTCATTTTTATAGAATACATGAAGAACTATTATAAACCTGGTTTATGTCCAACCCTAAATTGTTAATAAACCTGGTTTATTATTAAACAACGCAACCATCATTAAAAAATTGTCATGAAACCTTTTAAAAATAAACCATTCATAAAAAAAAATTGTAATTCATGCATGTTTTTTGCACTTCATGCGTATATGTTTGTGTTTCTTACCTTGATGTCTTGAGATAACCGCAAACCATCATTTTGACGTTTGTTTCTAGATGCATTCTTGTCGTAATCAGTTTTTAAGCTTTTAAGCAACAAGATCCTGGTCAGCACCTTCTGCAAAAATAATTACCATATGCCTATTATCTTTGATTTTTTTTCTATATATTTAAAAAAATCTCGTGGCTAAACAATTGCATAAACATCCTATGTTTTTATAATTACACCTGACAAATTGATTGTTACTAAAAAACAACAAAAAAGTAATCGTGAGCCAACCTGAACAACCAACGCAACATCGTATTGTCAACATTTACCACTATTTTGTTCCATTAACTTCACAAGTCCAATACAATTCTCATTACTCTTTTCCTCAACATTTGTTGCATCAATAGCGCTTTGAATCTCCTCAACAGCATTATCAAAGCCAAATGATTGATCGATATCCTGTAAATCAAGATCAAAGTGACAACTATATATTCAACATGTACAAACCTTGTCCCAACATGAACCAACCTTGTCTCAGCCTGTCCCAAACTGAAATCATAAAATTTGATATAATTCATTCTCACCCAACTAACAGCAGTTGTTTGTGCTGGTGTAGGTCCCAATCTAGCAACAAATAACAGTGAATGCAACAAACAAAATAAAACCCTAACTAGGTTTATGCGCGCGATGCGGCGCGTTAAACCGGGTAAAAAAATAACATTCTCAAGGTTTACAAAATAAAAAAAAAAATCCTCTAGCTAAACTTACCTTAGAGCGCAAAAGACTCGGTTAACCAGTTTTTTGTGCATCTCTACTCGCAACAGAACTGGAAAATACAAATCAAAAACCAACAAAAATTTGTAAGACTTAAAAAAAACACTAAATATGCAAATCGCAACCAGTCTCCCTCCTGAAACTATATAAGAAGTCCCTTTCTCCGTTTCATTTCTAGTTATTTTTGTTAAAAAAAGTTTGTAGTTTTTTGCTTAAAACTCTTGAGACATGAAGGTCTAGGGGATGACCCTACAATTATGACAATAACATTACAAAAATTCAACAAAACCAAAAGAGAGCATGCTATGAGTTTCAGAGGAGTAGAAAAACAAAATTCAATACAAATGGAAAATGGGTTGAAACATACCCTATTGTTTCGAACTTGAATACCATTATGCTTAATAGGTCCAAACTTTTTGAATTCCTCCTCTAGCAATGCATGTGTAGCATCCATTGGAAAACCCTTGATATATATAGAGTAGCCTTCAACTGTCCAAACAAAAAAAATATAAATAAAATGGAATCAGGCAAGAATACATAGAGAAACACGAAACATAATAATAAACATCTTCAAATACAATTTAAAAAAAAAAGGATAAAGATGTAAATATTTTAAAATAAAAGGAATAAACACTAACTGTATGTAACATACATTCCATCTTTTGCTTGCAAACTTTTCAAAACTTATCTTAGTAGTATTTAGTGGCTGCCATCTTTTGCTTGCAAACTCCAGACCCATTTGACTCAAGCATCCCAGCTGGCCCGGATCTATTTTAAATAAGGTTTATAAAATTACCCTTTTCAACTTTGGAGAAAGCATACAATTCATATCAAACCACTTCTAGACAAATCAGTAAAAGATGCAACCTCTGCAAACAGACAATAGTAAGAAGAAACCAATAGTTCAAGCACAAAAGATTCTCTGCATTGAAACAAACAAACTTACCTAATAAAATCTCACACTTAGCAAGCTATTGGTAAAATAAAAAAGTGTGTGGCATCCTATAATCAAAGAGTCTTGTTTCATCCAGCAGAGTTTGCATGATACTTAACAAACTATTTGCAAAAAGTGACCTGCCAAAGAGATAAAGATATTACAATGAAACATAAAAGAGAAACAAAATTCACCTATTAATAGGTATTTACAATGAAAAATGCCCAAAATTGCACTGATTAATGTACTATGCATGAAGTCACATTTGATCTTATCTTTTCATGAAATCAACAATCTTCTGTAAATTAACATAACAACTTTTGCAGCCTGAGAATTTTCATTTCATAATTCCTTATACTAACGATGTTCAAGGGTACTTGTAATCTGGATGTAAGATTAAGAAAATCAACTAATAATATGATATATAAAATTAACTTACAAATGCTAATTAACATCATAGGTTTGTTAATCAAATAAAAAAAATGACATCAGTTAGATCAGAAACACAAAATATACCTTTGGAACACGTAAAGGATTTCTCCCAGCATATTCATAAAAGCTTCCCAATCTTTCTATCATTTGGTTCTTCAACCTTTTTGAGATCAGAAATAAAAATGTTATATTTTCCATAAAAAATCTAAAACCTTCTAGTAATGTGCCTGGCTGTAAACATATTATGACATAAGAACCTTACCGGATTTCTGGGGAAAATATCTGAGATCAGCTTCTTGTACCGCTTCACAGGCTGTCTAGATCTTGAGTTCAATGCAGGGCAGAAGAAACAAAGGCTACCACATGCTGCCAAAACTCGAGATCTATATACCGCCACAGAAATACTCAAAAAATGGGTTAGGCTGTAGATTTATTACCTTAATACCACTAGAGAAAGAGTAATTTCGCCGGACTATCCGGCTAAACCCTAGCCGCCACGCAGGTTTCTGTCGCGGTCTCACAAGCCTCCACCATATTGAGACTCCTCGAGAGCCTATTCTCAACACCGGACCATCCCAACACCATGTAGACCACCGTAGCCGCTGCCGGAGGTATGGCATCGGTTGGTTCTTCTCGATCACTACTGTAACCAGGTAGAAAGGGTATAGACGGAGACATGAAGGGTTGTTCTCAACACCGGACCATCCCAACACCACGTAGACCACCGTAGCCACTGCCGAAGGTATGGCAGCGGTTGGTTTCTTCTCGATCGCCGGTGGCATCTTCTGTCGGAGTTGCATAGAATGGCTAGTGCGTGTGTGTTTTTCTTTTGAGTTTTAGGGTTTTAATTGTGCGAAAAATGATGCACAGGAAGATCTGTATGAAGATAGAGATTTTCTGTCTTCCACTCTTAAATTTATGGACCAAAGCATGCCACGTTTTGGTGTTCTTTATAAAATAAAGTGGTTGCCAAATTACAAACATGTTGAACTTAACTATTCCTTATCATGGTTTTTGATAATATAGTATAATTTTTACCTAATTTTTGCAGATAAAATCGAAAAACATTATTGTTTACCTAGCTGAAGAAAATAGAGATAGGTAAGGAGAGGTAGATGAAGCCGCTTCCCAGGGAATTTGTAGACGCCTGAAAATTTCCTCCGTCGAGTTCATGTACCCGTCGCAACCGCACCGTGGAACACCAAAGTCTCCTCTCTAGTGCAACCTCTCCCCGCAGCAACCGCAGTCACCGAACCCTTCACAATCATCGCCATGGTCGTCGTCCTCTCTTTCTCTATGATTTTAACTAGGTTAGTCGCTTTACCTCCCCCTTCTGCCGTCGAGGCTCAACAATGAAGCCACCAACCACAGCTAATATTAAGCCGATACCTGAATCGGAGAGTCGGAGGTGGTCGGGGAAGGAGGAAGATGCAGAAGCTGAGTGGGAAGGAGCAAATGGGAAAGAGTTTTGAGGACTGTTTGAATCTGAGGATACTTGTGAACTAAGCTTGTTATATACGTTGCAGCTACTTAGACTACTCCCATTAATGAACAAATCTATTGGTTTTGTTTGTTAATATTATTAAAAAAAACCTTTAATTCATAAAAAGTGGGCAATTAAGTTGGTGGACCAATCTTTGGTTGGTTGTTAAATTATTAATATTTTTATTTAATGTGACACATGTCAATTTTTAATTGGGTTGGAGTGAAAAAAATATGTTTGGTTGGGTTGGTTGTGAATGAAAGTAAAAGAATTATGTTTGGTTGGTTATATATGGAAGAAAGAGATTATTTTTTTAATGAATAGTTTAAGTTGGTTGTGAACGAGAGTAGTCTTAAAATCTAGGAAAACATCGTTCTAGTGAACGGTTCCCCTCCGGATATTTCCATTGAAAAGAGGGGTTAGACAAGGGACCCAATCTCTCCGTTCCTATTCATTATTGCTATAGAGGGACTTTCTCTTAGAGGTGTTTAACGGTTCGGGTTGCGGTTTAAACGTTTTATTTGGTTCGGTTTAAATGATTTTGTATTTTTTTTAACATAACCGTAAACCAAACAGTATTTAAGACGAGCAAAACCGAACCGAATTAAACCGCGTTAAATCGGTTCGGATTCGATTAATAACCGAACAACCCGAATTAAACCGTTTCAAACCGTATTCAATCAAACGGGGGAAACCGTAGCTTCATAAACCCTGCGAAAGAATCATTCAACTTTTCAAGGAAACGCTAATCATATAACCCACTAGAATTTAAGTTTAAGTACCTGTTCACACGAAAGAGACGAATGGAGTGGAGATGGAACGAAGCTCTGATCGAGCAGATTCACCACGTAGATCATCAAGACTGCAGATGGACCGGAGGTATGGACTGATTCTTTTTCACAGCCTTGACTTAGGGTATGCTGGTTGTAATGTTTTTTTGTTTGTTTTGCCTAAAGTAATGTTGGTAAACTAGAACCCTAAGGTTTGTAGTTGTGGAACACATGGATGGGTATAAAGGCTGTGGTATCACATATGCTAATGTTGAAATTTTCCATCTAAGGTAATGATCCCATACATATATTTGACTCCATTTGAAATTAAATGAAACGTTTGAGCAGAATGAAACTTTGGGTCTCAACTTCTCCCCAATGTTTCTTTCTAGCCTTGTTTTTAGTTTATTGCCCTTTGTTTTCGTAACAATCGAGAAAATTACCTTGGGGGCACGAGCTAATTCAATTAAACGAACACTAACATACAGTTCATGACATTGCAGTGGTTTCCCTGTGTGGCGGCATGATATCCCTTGAATTGTATTCCGTACAGATAATGAACCATTTAAGGTACAATTGAAGTATTAAATTAGATCATTTTTAGTTTAATTTACACTTTATTTTGTTATTCGTATGTGAACTGTTACTTATGTATGTTATTTCTATACTTTGGATAAAAGTATCATGGTGTGATTTAACTTTTTAAAGTATATCTTTGTTTTATTAAATTTATGGTTCTAGTTTAATCTGCATTTGAAAATGGTATCTCAAAGCCAATGTGATGTTTGTAATCTTTATTTTTGCACATTCAAACATTATATTTTCTTTTATTACTTTACCAAAATTGGAAAAACATATACCGTTGGACAGTAGACTGTTTTAGCAAGGGTTACTGTTATTCTTTTGAGATTAAAATTGAACAATGGTCAAAACACCATCTTATTGCAGGAAGAGATGAAATGTTTTGTTAAAAAATAGTCAATGTGATGCGAGAGGAATTCCCTTTTCTTGGCAAGGTGGCCCAATTATCATTGTGTAGGTTTTATTTTTAAGCTGTATGGTTTTGTTAGTTGTTTTAGAAATGTACATTCTTGCTACTCTATCTTTTGGTGGTTCTTATATTTACTTGACTGGATTTGTCTTTGAAATGAAATCCATATAGTAAGTAACTTACCTAATATTTTCCCACTTTTCAGTAGAGATGTCTCTCAAATCTTACCCCTATCCCAGTTTAGATAGAGAGGCTGCTCCGAAGGAGTCCCCGGCTCGTAGTTGTCGTTTGAAGTTAATCATCCCAACTGACATTTTCAACCTATTAATGTTTGAATGGTTCAATTCGGTTATGCTTGATCCCTAGCACGTACAATAAGTAACTAAACGTAAATTGATACTAAATGAAACGCCAAATGGGTTAAAAGTTTGTTAAAATATTCAAAAGAACTGACAGAATGAAATCCACTAAATGTTAATATGGGGCGTAACATTAAAAGATAATTAGTTCAAATCAAGCTACTTGACAAGAAATTACTGAACAACCTTCTAAACATTCACTTGATGCAATATTCTAGACGCCCGAGAGGTATTGTATCCCCATGACTACAATTGACCAAAAACAAAAACCACAGAAGGCAATCCAAGTATTTTTGTCTCCCAGCACAGAAAATACGGGATCCGGAATGGTAACTTTGAGAGGGGTATTATTTACCAATAATATCCATTTTTTTGTCTTCCAAATCAAGAAGACTGAAAGCAAAAATAATGCATGGAACCTATCTTATATGTCTTTGAGCAGAATGGATCTCCCACCCAAGTTTACCCCCAAACTTGATGATCATCTGGAATCAAGAAAAGTCAAAACGATCGATCGAGGGGAAAGAAATGGAACCGGCATGAATATGAAATAACAGACAGCATAAAAACGCGCTTACCTCTTTATTAGAATAATTGCACTCTTACTCTCACAAAATGAATACCCTAATTTCTAAGACCACATTTGCCCCCACAAACCTAATGAGGATCTATCCGAATCAAGTGTGCCTGCAGCTTTCTCGCACCTCCAGGCTTCGTCTCAACCCTGTTTCACTTAGGGGTGTGCGTGGTTCGGTTCGGTGCGGTTATGACCATTTCCATAACCAAAACCAAAACCGCAACTTCGGTTAATTCTAAATCCTTAACCATAAACATAACCAATTGATCGGTTAACCACTAATCGGCTAACCACCTGTTACGGCTTAGTTTCGGTTAAATTCGGTTAATAATGGAATTGTTGAAAAACTTGTAAATATGCTTGTGAATTATAGATATGTTAATGATGAAAACCTTAGTAAAGCTTGTAAAACTTTCTAGTTGCTAAAAATGTGTGAAAAAAGGTAAAACCACATGAGCTTTGATTCATTTTCTATTATGTTTAGTCTCACATATAATCAATAATATTTTTATATATTAAAAAGTAAAGATTCATCTTCTGTACTTGACTTGCACCATAACTTTTTAAAAAAAACATACAAACATATAAATATTAAAAAAACAAATATACATTATTCGGTTAATGGCTTCGCTTAACCATAACCGTCGGTTAAAGTCGGTTAAATCGGTTATGGTTCGGTGTGGTTATCGGTTATGGTTATATTATGCTCACCCCTAGCACTTTTACTGTCCTTGAAACGTGACTACACACCACCGGCGCCGGAGAAACTAACAGCTTTTGTTGAAAAATTACATACGTGTGTTATCCGTTTGTTTTAATTCGATCTTAGCTCTCTTTCTTTTACTCATTCTATCATCTCCGTCATTAATTTTATGTTTTATTTTTTCTTCTATGTTTTGTATTATGGTAGGGGCAGCTGTCTCGTGCATCCAGGCTTCGTCTCAGCCACGATTCACTGGCCTTGAATGATGAAAACTCTCCTCCGCCGGTGTTGCCGGATAAATCATCGGTACGTGTGCGTAAATATATGTGTGTGTTTTTGTCCCCCCGTTTCTTTGTTTTTATTAACGATTCGATCATGCCTCTGTTTCGTTTTAATCATTAACCCATTAATTAATTATCTTTTTTTCTTGATTCCGGCCAGATGGTTTAAGTTTCTGGTAACCCTTTCTTGGAAAGTTTACGTGGAAGTTGTTGTCAAAGACATACTGGATGCATTTCCTACATTCTCTGTGTTGTCAGCTCTTTTGAAAGGGAAGAGATGGGTTTGTATGCTAAAGAGCATCCTTGTCGTTGAAAAAAAGGGTTAATATCCAGTTCAAATATAATCAACTGTAAGTCTTGTTTGTGGTTTTTAGGAGCGATGCTCCTTTACCACTTTCTTGACATCTCTTATAATTAGTCGTTGGAATTGTTTAAGAAGTATAGCAATTTGTTTTTGTTTCTAGGCGAATGATTGATATCTCTAATAATTAGTTGTTCTAATTGTTAAGAAGTTTAGATTGATTGACATCTCTAATAATTAGGGTGCGAACGGGTACGGTTTTTCAGACAAATTAGAACCAGAACCGGGACCCGACCAAAACCTGAAACTGGGTATTGACGGGAACCGGTTCCAAAAAAAACCCGATTTGCGCACCTCTAGGTGCCGGAGTTGGCTCCTCTTTGTTTGTGGCACAAAGGAGTGTTGTGCTTTTGAAGAGCCGGCTATGAGTCATGTTTTGGTGATGAGCGGATATGATCGGCTTGATCAATTTGAGCTGGTTCGCCAGCTTGAAAGGTGCAGAGTGAGTGAGAGAAACTGTATTTATTACTGGAATGTGTGTTCTGATAGAATATAGATGGTATGATGATTTGTGCCTTTATTGTAATATATAAGCGCGCAAGATAATTAGGGCATCAATTACGTGATTGTGAATGAGAACCAAAAAGATCTCCAACTCTCTCTTGGTGTTTTTGTTCGGCAATTAATTAACGACTACAAATATATATACACACAAACATACACATCATCACATTCAGGATTCTCAAAAACCCTTCACAGTTGTGTAAATTAGAAAAAATTATTCTGAAAAAATTATTCTGAAAAAATATATAATTTGTTTGTTTGAGGGGTAAACTGTAAACCAAAGGATGAATCATCTGAAAAACAAAAGACAACATAATTAATACCGGTTAGCTAGTTGAGCAATATATATATATAATTATTTACGTTCTGATGAAACCTAACAAAAGAGACTATATAAACTAATGATCGATGAAACTAACTTAGCGAGATAAACAAAAGGAGACCATATAACCAATGATAGATGATAACCAAAAACATGATCAGAGCGTGCTTATAAACAAACTTATGCAACAAAAGCTAGGACACCCCCTAAAACAACCAACAAACGGAAGCAAACAAATGCCAACGCTTTGTTTGCACCGAAGAGTGAAGACATTAATTGTAGTCGTTAATTAATTGCCGAACAAAAACACCAAGAGAGAGATGGAGATCTTTTTGATTCTCATTCACAATCACGTAATTGATGCCCTAATTATCCTGCGCGCTTATATATTACGATAAAGGCACAAATCATCATACCATCTATTTTCTATCAAAACACACATTCCAGTCATGAATACAGTTTCTCTCATTCACTCTGCACCTTTCAAGCCAGCGAACCAGCTCAAATTTATCAAGCCGATCATATCCGCTCATCACCAAAACATGACTCATAGTCGGCTCTCCAAAAGCACAACACACCTTTCTGCCACAAACAGAGAGGAGCCAACTCCGCCACCGGCACCTAGAGGTGCGCAATTCAGGTTTTTTTTAACCGGTTCCGGTTCCAACCGGTTCCAGTTCCAGTCAACACAGTCAATACCCAGTTCCGGTTTCAGTTCCGGGTTTTGACCGGTTCCAACCGGTTTTTGACCGGTTCCAACCGGTTTTGGCCGGTTCCAGGTCGGGTTTTGGCCGGGTACAGGTTAAACCAGTTCCGGTTTTCCCGGTTTGATTCCGGTTCCGGTTCTAATTTGTCTGAAAAACCGTACCCATTCGCACCCTAATTATTAGAGATGTAATCTATCTAAACTTCTTAACAATTCCAACGACTAATTATTAGAGATGTCAAGAAAGTGGTAAAGGATCATCGCTCCTAAAAACCACAAACAAGACTTACCATTTCAATCCACATATTTTTGCTAGCCAGAGCAGCAATCAGGAGATACAGAACGAAACTTTGGGATTGTTTCTCTTTATCATTACAGATCGAACTTTCAGTTGATTATCTTTGAACTGGATATTAACCCTTTTTTCAACAGCAAGGATGCTCTTTAGCATACAAACCCATCTCTTACGCTTCAAAAGAGCTGACAACACAGAGAATGTAGGAAATGCATACAGTATGTCTTTGACAACAACTTCCACGTAAACTTCCCAAGAAAGGGTTACCAGAAACTTAAAGACCATCTGGCCAGAATCAAGAAAAAAACAGAATTAATTAATGAGGTTAATGATTAAAACGGAACAGAGGCATGATCGAATCATTAATAATAACAAAAAAACAGAATTAATTAATGGGGTTTACGCACACGTACTGATGATTTCTCCAGCAACACCGGAACCAGCGCCGGCGAGGGAGAGTTTTCATCATTCAATGCTAGTGAAACGTGGCTGAGACGAAGCCTGGATACCATAATAAAAATACAAAACACAGAAGAAAAAATAAAACATAAAATTAATGACGTAGATGATATAATGAGTAAAAGAAAGAGCCAAGATCGAATTAAAACAAACAGATAACACACACAAACACACACACACACGTACTTTTTCAACAAAAGGTGTTAGTTTCTCCGACGCCGGTGGTGTGTAGTCACGTTTCAAGGACAGTGAAACGGTGTTGAGGCTTCATGTTGAGACGAAGCCTGGAGGTGCGAGACAGCTGCAGGCACACTTGATTCAGGGAGATCCTCATTAGGTTTGTGGGGGCAAAGGTGGTCTTAGAAATTAGGGTATTCATTTTGTAAGAGTAAGAGTGCAATTATTCTAATAAAGAGGTAAGTGCGTTTTTATGTTGTATGTTATTTTGTATTCATGCCGATTCCATTTCCTTCCCCTAGCTCGATCGATCGTTTTCTGTTTGACTTTACTTGATTCTAGATGATCATCAAGTTTGGGGGTAAACTTGGGTGGGAGATTTACGTGGCCATTGTGCTCAAAGACATACAGGATAGGTTCACTGCATTATCTTTGCTTTCAGTCTTCTTGGTTTGGAAGACAAAAAATGGATATTATTGGTATTTAATACCCCTCTCAAAGTTACCATTCCGGATCTCGTATTTTCTGTGTTGGGAGACAAAAATACTTGGATTGCCTTCAATGGTTTTTGTTTTTGGTCAATTGTAGTCATGGGGATACGATACCTCTCGGACGTCTAGAATATTGCATCAAGTGAATGTTTAGAAGGTTGTTCAGTAATTTCTTGTCAAGTAGCTTGATTTGAACTAATTATCTTACGCCACATATTAACATTTAGTGGATTTCATTCTGTCAGTTGTTTTGAATATTTTAACAATCATATATGTGTATATATATATGGTTGAGAACTTGAGATGTTCTATTCATATCAACTTTTAACCCATTTGGCGATTCATTTAGTATCAATTTACGTTTAGTTACTTATTGTACGTATTAGGGATCAAGCATAACCGAATTGACCCATTCAAACATTAATAGGTTGAAAATGTCAGTTTTTACTATGAGTGCCAACCTTGTAGACGGTCCCAAATCCTCCTTGTCCCAGCTTATTAAGCTCGTCCCATTTACAATGGCTTTCTCAACAGTGGAATATTTGAAGTTTAACGAGCTATCAATAAGAATCTTTGGCAGTTTCTTGGCATCATCAGTGTTGCAAAAATCGCGATTAGGAGGCCGATTAATCGGGATTAATCGGTAGTCGGTCATCAACTGATTAAATTTAGGCTAGTCGGTCGAGAAATCGCTAGGCGGCCAAAGTCGGTCAAAATCGGACCTAATCGGTCAAAATCGGGATAATCGGACTAATCGGTCAACCAAAATTAGGTCTAATTCTTCTGATTTTTGACGTTTCGCGTACCTGATTGAAGGAATTCGCGGCCCTGGTTGATGGAAATCGTGTACCAGGCGACGGAAGATGAAGATTCAACTTCCGATTGAACTTCGCTCGTCCGATTGAACTTCGCTCGTCCGATTCCCTTTTCTGACTTCCGATGTAAATCGCGTACTGATGGTTCCAACTTCCGATTGAACATCGCCAATGCTAACTTCCGATCGCCTCTTGAAAGTCGATCCCACTTCGTCGGAGTTCGCCCCTCTCCTTCACTGAAAGTCGATCTCACTTTGCCGTTCTTAGCCTCTTAGGTATTCTCTGTTATTGGGTTTTGACTAATGGGCTGAATTTAAACATATGGACTGAACATATGGAATATGGACTGAGTTTAAAAAATATGGACTGGATTTTAACAAATGGGGTTTTTAAAATATAAAAATAAATAAAATAGATATTAATTAGCATATAAATTGTCAATTAAATGGTTAAAATCTTTAACTATTTGAAAATTTCTATATAAAATTTTGTATATATGTATATAATTTTGAAAAAATACATATAAAATTCCAATCCGATTAATCCCGATTAATCGCTAGTCCCTACCTCACCGACCGACTAGCGCCTAGCGATTTTTACAACACTGGGCATCATAAAAACCTAAAACAGTATGCAATCATTAGTTGTTTTCTCAAATTCTGCATGTTATGTATGCTTTAAAATTAACAAGTCCAGCAATGTTTGATACTTTAGAAACTATTACAATAATACATATGTTATGGTTTATTACTTTATTGTAATGTAATTATCTTTAGTGTTTTACCATAATTAGTAGATATGATTTGATTAAATTTACTTTGTAATTTTATTGATATATATATATATATAGGTGATCAGCAACACGTAACACCAATATAGAACATGACCCGAAGGCTGTAGAAATGTAAACCGGCTTATACCTTTTCTCTTCTTTTGTACATATCTGTGTTTCCATGCATATACACCAACATTGACGCAGCTGTGATAAGTGCCACATATCTGACAACAGAAACAACAATTGCAATTATCTTTCCCGCAAAACCCATAAATATTAAAACATCATATATGTTTTAAACCTTTTTTAACTATGTCAAAATGCTGATTTTACTTGTAGATAATTAATGAATTACTTAAGATGCCTAATATGGCAAGTCACATTTCCCCAATGCTCTTGTGGTAAAATCTCTATGATATTGAGTCTGAGATGGTAAAAAATGGCTTCACTGTTTCTTTCAGTTGGTAATATTAGTTCTTCCTTCTTATCTCTTGATAACTCTGAGTTTCTATATCTAGTTCTACCATTCACCATTCAGGTTTCTCAAAAACCTTCATAGTTGAGAATATACATACATATTGTGTTTCTTCTATTTTTAAACACACCATGACTGAATTCCACCACAAATAGACTCATCACGCACCACCATCTTGTCTCCTAAAAATACTCCTTTGTTAGAAAAGAAAGATGTTAAACACACCCTAGAAGGAAACACGCATGATGTGGCGACGACTCGTTTTCAAATCGCTAACCGTATCATTTTGCCATTAAAATGATAATTTGAAACACACGAAATTATGGAACCAGATTTTAAAATATTTAGGCATGGCTTAGGGGGTGTTTGTTTGGATCTGAATGGGTCTGAATCTGAATGGTTCAGATTCAGACCGTTTGTTTGGAAGAAAAAACACACGTCTGAATGGGTCCTCATGTCTGAACCAAGGTCTGAATGGTTCAGACTTGAGATGAAGTCTGAATGGGAAAGGAAGAGGATGGGGAACCTCTGAATCATGATCGGCTGCTCCTCCATCACCGGACCACCACTGCTCCTCCACCACCGCTCCACCATCGCTCCACCTTCGCTCCACCGACTGCTCCTCGACCGAAAGTTCCTCCACCGCCGCCGCTCCACCACCGCTCCACCACTGCAAATCGACGAGCGAGGCTCCACCATCGCTCGAATCGAATCCATGCTACACCGCAACCATCGATGTATAAAACCGAGGCTCCACCATCGATCGAAACGGCGGGGGAAGGGGCTGCGACCATCGACGACCGAGGCGGCCGACGCGACCATCGACGACCGATGTAGACAGATGGCGATGGCGATGTAGATGTAGACAGCGGTGGTGATTGCGATGTAGACGGCGGTGGTGATGGTAGGCGAAGGCTGAGGCTGAGGCGGAGGCCCTATTGGGGGCGGTGGTGAGGCCCTGTGTCTGAATCATCGATCGGTGGGGGCTGGGGGTTGGTTCTAGGGTTTTGAAGAAATTAATTTTTTTTTATTTGTTATTTTCATTCAGATGTGGAAACCAAACGGTCTAAACTGGTTCAGCACTTAATGATTCAGACCCTCTTAACCATTCAGACATCTTAACCATTCAGCACTTAATGATTCAGACTCAACCAAACGGCCCCTTACTTTCCTTAAGAAATGTAAACCTGCTTAAATTCATTTTTACATAATGCATGAAGAACTATTATAAACCTGGTTTATGTCCAACCCTAAATAGTTATTATTAAGCAAC
Source organism: Mikania micrantha (assembly GCA_009363875.1). Classification (NCBI taxonomy): domain Eukaryota; kingdom Viridiplantae; phylum Streptophyta; class Magnoliopsida; order Asterales; family Asteraceae; genus Mikania; species Mikania micrantha. The sequence goes on along the minus strand of CM018694.1, from coordinate 76,886,930 downwards.
GCAACATCATTAAAAAAATTGCCATAAAGCCTTTTAAAAATAAACCATTCATAAAAAAATTAGTAATTCATGCATATTTTTAGTACTTCATGCGTATATGTGTGTCTTTCTTACCTTGATGTTTTGAGATAAACGCAACACATCAACCCATCATTTTGAAGTTTGTTTCTAGATGCATTCTTGCATAATCAGTTCTGCACCTTCTGTTTAAATTCATTTTTATAGAATACAACAACAACAACAAGCGTACCCAGTAAAAAAAATCTCACTTAAAGTGGGGTCTGGGAGGGGAAAGATAAAGACACACCTTACCCCTATCTACAAGTAGAATAGAGAGACTGCTTCGTTAGAGTCCCCTGGCTCAAAGATCCCAAAAATTTTTTATTTTTTTATTTTTTATTTTTTTTAAAACATGTAACGAACAGTAGGAGCGTAAAGCATAAAGATGAAGCACTAACGTTTTAAATGTAAACAGATAAGCAGGTAAGCACCAACCACATAAGTCATCGAGCCAGACTAAAACAAACCAACGGAGAAAACCAAACCCATAACCCATTATGACATTTAAGCAAGCAAACAAAAACAAGCATGAAGTATCATACACAAACAAACATACCCCCATCCCACAAGCATGCATATAACACATATAAACTCCTATCCTATGTCCCAAAAGCAGCAAAGATTTAACCACAACCCACGACCCCTAGGGAAGGCTAGAAACCCCCAACCCGCAAGCATGCATATAGCACATATAGGCTCATATCATATATCCCAAAACTAGCAAAGATATAGCAACAACCACGATCCCTAGGAAAGGCTCTATGTATCTTGCACCTTTATTCTTCGCCTCCACGTACTCCTATCATAGATCATGTCCTCAGAGAGGTGTAGCTCTGTCAAATCCTAGCGAATCTGCTCATCCCATGTCAACCTCGGTCTACCCCTTCCCCTTTTACCCTCCACGATGAGAAGTTCTACTTTCCGAACAGGTGCCGACTGGCTTCTTCTCCTCACATGCCCAAACCATCTCAATCTTCCTTCCCTGACCTTGTCTGAGATGTTTGCCACCTGTAATCTTTCCCGGAAGACTTCGTTCCTTATCCGATCAAGCCTTGTGTGGCCGCACATCCATCTCAGCATCCTCATCTCTGCTGTCTCAAGCTTTCTTGCTTGGTTCTTCTTAATCGGCCAACAATCTGTGCCGTACATCATTGCTGGTCTGATCGCCGCTCTATAAAATTTACCTTTGAGTTTTTCTGGAAACTTCTTGTCACATATGATGCTCGTTGCTGCTCTCCACTTTTTCCAACCTGCCTGGACCCGATGCGCTATGTCACTGTCAATGTCCCCATCGCCTTGTATAAACGATCCTAGGTACTTGAACTTTGTTGTCCTTGGCACCTCTTGGCCTCCAATAGTCACCTGATCATCTTCATCTTCCACGTTTGCTCCGCTAAACTAGCAATGTAGGTACTCCGTTTTTGTCCTACTTATGCGCAAGCCTCTTTGCTCTAAAGCGGTTCGCCACTCTTCTAAACGGACATTTAGCTCCTCTTTTGTTTCTACCACTAAGACAATGTCATCCGCGAAAAGCATACACCAAGGGATATGACCCTGGATATACCTCGACAGTTCATCTAGAATAACCGCAAAAAGGAAGGGGCTTAATGCCAATCCTTGGTGTAGTCCCACCTCCACTGGGAAGAAGTCTGTATCTCCCACCGGTGCTCTGACACTAGTTTTAGCAGCTGCATAGGTATCTTTGATGACCTCAATATACCTCTGAGGAATACCTCTACTCTCCAAGCTATCCCAAATCACCTGTCTTGGTACGCTGTCGTACGCCTTCTCAAGATCGATGAATACCATATGCAGGTCCTTTCTCTTCTCCCTATATTTCTCCATTAATCGCCGCAAAATGTGTATCGCCTCCGTTGTCGATCTTCCTGGCATAAATCCAAATTGATTTGCCGTAACTTGGGTTTCTCTTCTCAATCTTGTCTCGATTACCCTTTCCCAAAGTTTCATAGTATGACTCAGCAGCTTGATCCCCCTGTAATTTTCGCAACACTGGGCATCTCCCTTGTTCTTGTATAGGGGAATTAAAATACTACTTCTCCATTGGTTTGGCATTTTACCAGTTTTGAGTATAGTGTTGAACAACAATGTCAACCATCCCAATCCTTCGTCCCCCAAACATCTCCATACCTCAATTGGGATATCGTCAGGTCCCACCGCCTTTCTCCTTCCCATCCTCTTGAGAGCTGTAAGAACCTCTTCTTTGGTGATACGTCTACAATAACAGTTGTTTCTAGCTGTTCCCGTGTTCGCGGTGTTCCCTCCATCTTCTTCTTGATAGTTGCTCTTGTTGAACAGGTCATGGAAATATGTCTGCCATCTGTCTTTAATTTCATTCTCTTTTACTAAAACACGTCCATCCTCACCCTTTATGAATTTCACCACTCCCAGGTCCTGTCTCTTTCTCTCCCTAGCCTTTGCGATCTTGAACATGGCATGTTCTCCCTCTTTATTTTCAAGGCGTTTATACATCTCAATGTAAGCTTTGGTTTTCGCTTCTGAAACCGTCTTCTTTGCCTCACGCTTGGCCTCTTTGTACCTTGTCTTCAGTCGTGCCCTCTCTGTGGTTTCCGTACAACTGGCAAACTCCCTGAACCTTTGTTGCTTTTCTCTAACCTTGAGCTGCACCTCTTCGTTCCACCACCACGACTCCTTCTGCCCTTTTTTGTTACCTGTTGTCATCCCAAGTGTCTCCTTTGCCGCTCTAGTCACCTTTTCGGCCATTTCATCCCATAACTGATTTGTGTCTTCGCATATGCTGATATGTCTCCCTTCCAGAACCTTGTTACTGAACACCTCTACCTTGTCCCCCTTCAGGGCACCCCACTTAATCTGAGGGTTCTTCTTCTTCTCATCTACTAGCCTCTTCCGCATAACAATATCCATTGCCAAGAGTTTGTGTTGCGACACCACCGTTTCTCCCGGAAATACCTTGCAGTCCCACCACCTGCCACGATCATTTCTTCTCATCATGAGGTAGTCAATCTGGGTGTCACGTCCTCCACTGCTGAACGTGATCAAATGTGAGTCTCTCTTCTTAAAAAACGAGTTTATGATGCCCAGGTCATGAGCCACCGCAAACTCTAAAAGAGTGACCCCACTCTCGTTCCGGGATCCGAAACCGAAACCCCCATGTGCCATGGGGAACCCGTCTTCCTTCTTCCCAATGTGTCCATTGAAGTCTCCTCCTATGCAGACCTTCTCATCTCTTGGGATGTTTCTCATTACTTCATCCATGCCATCCCAAAACTCTCTCCTTTCATTCTCTCCCAACCCAACATGTGGTGCATAGGCACTCACCACTGCAATCGCCTCCTCCCCTATCACCATCCTCAGCATCATGATCCGATCATTGTATCTTCTTACTTCCACCACCTGGTCCTGAAGTTCTCTACTAACTAAGAATCCCACTCCATTCTTTACTCCATTGGATCCTGAGTGCCACAACTTGTATCCATTATATTCTGCTCCTTTTGTTCCCTTCCACCTTGTCTCCTGCAGGCATGCCACTTTGACTTTGCGCCTTCTAAGTGCATCCACTAGTTCCAAAACTCTTCCAGTAAGGGTTCCAATGTTCCATGATCCTATGTGCAAAATCTCACCCGTCCTAATATTCCCTCTACCCGCACCTCTCCTCCCTGGACATGATCTCAGAGTATCATATTGTGCTCTCCCGTCTATGTTGCCAAGTTCAATACCAAAGATCAGAGATACAAGTCACAACAAGAGGTCAATAATGCACACAAAGAGGTCAACAATAAAGAAATACGTGTACAAGAAACCGAATCATCACACAGAGTATAGCCCAAGGTCACACAACCATCCCAAAAACTCCCAATGCCAATAAAACGATCCCACCAATCCAACAAAACAATAAAGCAATAATATTCAACAGAGCTCACAAATGCATAGACAATAGCCACTTCCTCTATGGTGGTCCGATTGTGACTGCAGCGGTGGAGGGGGGGTGTAGGTCGTTTCAGTGGTTGCGGTGGGGATGGTTTGTGGTGGTTTCAGTTGCAGCGATGGTGGTTGTTGGTAGTTTCAGTGATTGACCGGCTGGTTTATGGTTGCAGCGTTAGGGTTTGGGTTTAGGGAGTTCTTCAGCGAAATTTGGGGTCTGGTATGTTTTCCCAGCCGGCCAGCTAGAGGTGGGAGGTGACAGGTTCGAAGATGGGAGAAGGCAGCGAGAGGAGAGAGAGAGAAGGCAGAGAGAGAAGAGAGAGAGAGAAGCGGCGAGAGAGAGATAGAGAGTTACCGTAATCGTGCGAAGAGAAGAGAGAGAAGGATGGGCTTTGGTCGGCCGGCCGGCGGGGGTGGTGGCGCGAGTGGCGGCCGGCGGGGGTGGCGGTGCTAAGTTACCGTTTCCTTTTTGCTTTTTGCTTGTACGAAGAGAAAATCGCATGAAGAACTATTATAAACCTAGTTTATGTCCAACCCTAAATTGTTGTTATTAAACAATGCAACCATCATTAAAAAAATTGTCATGAAACCTTTTAAAAATAAACCATTCATAAAAAAAAATTGTAATTCATGCATGTTTTTTGTACTTCATGTGTATTTGTGTGTTTCTTACCTTGATGTTGTTAGGTTTACGAAGGCCTTAGGGAGATTAGGGCAGCCGGCCCTAGTCTGGCCCTATGTCCGGCCTGTTAGTTGTTTAACCTAAATTGTAATCTCTATAAATACCCGTATCATGTAATTGTAATCTTTGGTCTGAACTTAATGAAAAATACCTAGTTGCAGCCCGTGGACGTAGGTTCCCCACTGGAACCGAACCACGTAAAATTCTTGTGTCGTATCGTTTATTATTTTCTCGTCTGCGTGAGTATTGTGTGTTAGTGTGTGTGTGATACCCAACAACTGGTACCAGAGCTGGGTTCTGAGTTTCATCACTAACCGCCGCCGGCCGCCGGAGTCGCCGCCGCCGGAATCGTCGCCGGATTCCGGCCACATCTGCCTGGAGTTGTTCAGATGTTCCGATTGAACTGGATCTGAAGGAAGAAACGCGATCTAGAAATGTTCGTCATAGCCGTCGCGTTTGCTGCTACAACCGCTGTTACTCGCGATTAGGGTTTCGGGGTTGCCTGATTGGTGAAGATTACAGCCGTCGCTGCTGTTGCTCTTGCCGGATTAGGGTTCCGGCGCCGTCACCGCCAGATTAGGGTTCCGCCGCCGCCGCCACCGCCTCCACTGCCGGATTAGGGTTCCGGCGAACCTGATTTGACCAGAAAAGTCCGATTCCGACCTTAAACGTTCTGATTGCAGCCGTTTTGCTGCTGTTCGGGGTTTATTCGACCGCTTCCGCTGTTGTTTGGGTCAGGTGTGTTCGGGTTTGATCGATCGGGTTCAGTTTGGGCATTATTGGGGTTTGATATCGCAGGTGAAAGTTTTTTTTTTGTTTGAGTACCGGGTTAAACTCTTGAGACGGTGATTAGGGTTTTGGTTTAGAAACTCTTGGATTTACCGGGTTAGAGTTTGTTTTTCTGTTTCGTTTGACTCATAATCAACTTAAAAAGGAGGAACCGGGTTATGTGAATATTCAGCATTCGGGTGAAGATTTGTCTGCAGGAGATCATCAGGTAACTGTTTGAAGTTTGTTCTGATTATCGAGTTGTTGCAGGAGCAAATCGGTTTTGATTGACAGGGTTCAGTAGAACAGCCGTCAAGTTCAGGCCCGTGCCATTGCTGTGTCTGTTCACTGTTTTTTCATTTTCGTTCCTGCTTGTTATTGTTATAACTGAAAACAGGTTGAAATCGAAATGTTCGTCGGTTGTGGATCTCGGTTGATTGGTTTGTCAAGGAACTTGGATGTGGTACAAACAATGGATAAAAGCTTGGAGAAAATGGAACCAGTGAGTATTTGAGTGTGCTGGTGACGACATAAGTGAAAAAGGAGTTTAGTGAAAGTCATGTGAACTACTGCCGTTCGGAAGATTTTTCGGTTAGGGTTTGGGTTAACTGATCGTGTGTACGGTCATAGAACCCTTGGTACCGCTTACTTTCCATGAAAGTTCTACTGTTGTTATAACCGTTTGCCTGTTAGCTGGTTTTGAACTGTCTTGTTCAATGGTGATCAGTGGTACAACATTTGAGGTGATCTGGGATCCGATACTAGGTGAAGACATTTGCCGTGGAAGTACGTTTGGGGATTCATCTCATGGAGTGTTGGTTTGGCATGGGTTGGGATAACAAGGACAGTGGGAGCTTGGCATAGTTGACTGCTTGACTTGGTAGAGCTGCATAGAGGTGTGGACATTATTTAGAATCGATGTCCAAAGATATTTGAATTCTGCGTCTGAAAATGTGTCTGGGCTTGATGCATTGGGATTCAGTGGAACGCAGTGAAGACTCTTGGTTCTGAGATTCTGTTTTGCTTCATTATATTGTTACCTACTTCAATGAAGCATCGGTGAATCTGTTTGATTGAAGACTTTTAGGAGATATGGGATTACGTATCACCGGAAGAAATGGACCAACTTCCGAGTAGTAAAGTCTTGGCTCGTTGCATCGGGTAGAGCTAAGTGGATTCGTATTGCAAGCATGAATCCTGGAGCCACTAGGATGTCAGCTCGAGCGTATTCGGAGGTTTAAACCTGGATGAGGATTTGGCAACAGTGGGAGCACGAGGCGTGTTTCGGGCACAGTTACTTAGTGACATTGGGTTTTGAGACCGGAGTTCCAAATGGAAATTCTCTCCATGGGTGCTTGTATTTTTTTTTGGGGAGTGTTCTTTCCTCTGGAGTCTCTGGAGCCGGTTATTCGAGTAAGTAGGTGCCGGTTGAGATTGAGGATGAGTCATTGGCTGTTTTTGCTATGACTGAGTCTGTGATGACTGTATTGGAGCAATGGGTGCTTCAATGGGCCTTTCAGGTTACTGATGAGAAAGGCCGCTGCAGCTAGGTTGATTAAAGATACATGGTTTGAAGTTTGGTTTGTTCTTGGGAGCTGGACCTGAAGACTTCTGTTCCTGTATGGTTTGAAGATTACTGAAGTTACTGGATGATGGGGTTGCTATGTGCTCTGGATGGCGGGCTTGATTCTATCGCAAGGCCTCCGAGTGGGAGATTGTTAGGTTTACGAAGGCCTTAGGGAGATTAGGGCAGCCGGCCCTAGTCTGGCCCTATGTAAGGCCCGTTAGTTGTTTAACCTAAATTGTAATCTCTATAAATACCCGTATCATGTAATTGTAATCTTTGGTCTGAACTTAATGAAAAATACCTAGTTGCAGCCCGTGGACGTAGGTTCCCCACTGGAACCGAACCATGTAAAATTCTTGTGTCGTATCGTTTATTATTTTCTCGTCTGCGTGAGTATTGTGTGTTAGTGTGTGTGTGATACCCAACAGATGTCTTGACAACAACAACCTTACCTAGTATATTCCCACTTTTCAGTAGGGTCTGGGGGGGAAGGATAGATACAAGCCTTACCCCTATCCCAATTGGTATAGAGAGGCTGCTTCGAAAGAGTCCCAGGCTCAAAGTTATTGTTAATAACCAAGTATTGCAAAAATGAAAGAGGTTCTGAACAACACATGAATGATTTTGCAGCTTAATCCATGTCATGTCTTAGAATTATATATATATTTTTTAAATTTACTGGATGGCTGGGATCTGATTATACCTTGAAAGTATCTGATCTTGTTCTTCTGCAAATGAAACACCAAGAACTACATTCAGCAAATCCCTGTTAATGTTGACAGGAACCAATCTCATGGGGTCAGCCACAGGTTGTGCGCCTATTGGTAGAGCTGAAGCCGGGGCCTGTGGGCCCCCACCTATTCTGTAAATAGCCAAGTCACTGAAATTTGCAATACTGGAATGCAGTGAAAGGTCATTTGAAAGACCATAGAAGTATTCCCTTTACCTTGATGTCTTGAGATAACCGCAAACCATCATTTTGACGTTTGTTTCTAGATGCATTCTTGTCGTAATCAGTTCTTAAGCGTTTAAGCAACAAGATCCTGGTCTGCACCTTCTGCAAAAATAATTACCATATGCCTATTATCTTTAATTCTTTTTTCTACATATTTAAAAAAATCTCGTGGCTAAACAATTGCATAAACATCCTATGTTTTTATAATTACACTTGACAAATTGATTGTTACTAAAAAACAACAAAAAAGTAATTGTGAGACAACCTGAACAACCAACGCAACATCATATTGTCAAAACATTATTCACTATTTTGTTCCATTAACTTCACAAGCCCGATACAATTCTCATTACTCTTTTCCTCAACATTTGTGCATCAATAGCATGTTGAGTCTCCTCAACAGCATTATCAAAGCCAAATGATTGATCGATATCCTATAAATCAAGATCAAAGTGACAACTATATATTCAACATGTACAAACCTTGTCCCAACATGAACCAGCCTTGTCTCAGCCTGTCCCAAATTGAACCATCGCACATTCAAAGCCGTAGGTAAGCTTACAGCAAATAAAAAAAAGGCAAATAAAAGACTGGAAAGCGGAAGCGGTTATGGAAATTTCACAGCAATATGAGCAGGGGCAGCCACAGGGCTTCCAATGTAAGCTTAAAGCAATTATCAATGAAGAACAAAACAAGGACTTCAAACAAAAATAATAATGTAAAACAAAAACATAGTGTCCTTGTTTGAAATAATGATAGGTGCAGATCTCCTTTCTTCATATGTACGTAAACATGTATTACAAAAAGAAAAGACCCAACAGTTATCTCCATCAAAAGATTAGATTGTTAAAAACTTAAAATACCTAGATTAAAAATAACCATAAATAGGTAAACATAATTACATGTATATATAGAAATAAATATAGAAAAAATAGAGAGTATATGCACACTAACCACTTTCTTTAGAATCAGTTATCACACAGCACAAGAATATTCAATGTCTTGATCATTGTCATAGAAGTACACAAAGCTGGAAATCTTTGTCAAATCACCAAGACAAATAACTGTTCAGATAACATCCCAGAAATAAGTGTTCTAAGAACAAGTTTCTTGTTCTCAATAGATTCATTTGGTTTGTTATTCTTGATTTCTCCAAGACATGCCTGTGTATATAAACTTAGATTGTATCATACGATCAAAACAACTAAAGTGCCAAATTTCCTATTATAAAAAAGCTCTATACATGTGAAAGATGTAAAACCTTTTCTTCACCAAGCACTACATCGAGCAGCTGACTACTTTTAACCTCAAACACCTGAAATTATAGAGATATAATATATTGCAACAAATGAATTGCCACAAGAGTAGAAAAAAAATGGTACAAATATAATTAAAACAAATACAATCGGATTATTAGTCTGTTGCAAAAAATATGTAAATATGTTTAGATTTCATATGGTGACTACAACCTACAGGATGCAGAAATTCAAATAACTAAACAGGTAAACAGACAAACAGTTCCAGTAGCTATGAAATCAACATACAAAAATATATGTTAATTAAACCTATTCACAAGCGCTGGTGCCACCAAAGACAAGTTGCTATTATCTTTCGCAAAATATAGCTCAGCTAGGGGTGTAAACAAATCAAACCGGCTCGTGAAATATTTGTGATCAGATTGGTAAAAAGCTCGAATGAGCCGAGCCTAAACGCGCCCGAGCCCAAAAATATGGCTCGTTTAGTTATCGAGCCCGATCCTTACATATCGAACTCAAGCCGGCTCGCGAGCCTAAACAAACTTTTATTTATATAATTTTTATTTATTATATTAAGTGTAGGGGTGTAAACGAGCCGAGCCAATCCCAAGCTCAGCTCGTTTCGACTTAATAAGGCTCAATTTGAAGTCATAATGTACCTCTCTCCAACCATTTGAATTGAGGATAATTGGTAGTCAAATAATATAATTTAACAAAAAGAATCCTCATGATGATTAGAAAGTACCAGATAGAATTTGGCCTTCTACTTGTTTTTACAAGGTAAAAAGGTTAATAATATAATAAAATGGGTGATTATGGTTGTGCCTCTCTACTAACGATGCATATCTCCTGATAACTCTGAGTTTCTATATCTGGTTCTTCCATTTTGACCATTCAGGTCTCTCAAAAACCCTTCACATTTGAGAATATACATACATACAAATATATATTGGGTTTCTTCTTTTATTTTTAAACAGACATGACTGAAGTCCACCACAAAGAGACTCATCACGCGCCACCATCTAGCCTGTCATTTGTAGTCGTTCATTCATTGCCAAACAAAAACACTGAGAGAGGGAGATCTTTTTTATTCTCCTCATTCATGTACATATTATCGATACCCTGCTTATATATGATACATACACACATCACAATACCAGTCATATTCTAGCACACACATTGCAACCATGAACCAAATTTTTTCATTTGCTCCGATGATTTCAAGCTCATCTCATTACCGATGAAGCAACTCAAATTCAATCCGATGATCAAAATCATATCCTTTCGTCAATACATCACTCGAAGCCTCCCAAACAACACATGACTACTCTGCGCCTTAAAGAGCGTAGAACCGGCAAAACCTGAGACCAAATGCGGTTTGCTCAAATACCAAAAACGCCCTTACCTTGTTAAGTAAACCGCTTTTGGTCTCATGTTCCGCCGGCGCCGATTCTTCCCTCTTTAAGACACGGAGTTGTTTTGCGTTATTGGAGAGGCTCCGAGTGTTGTGATGACGAAAGGAGATTATATTGATCATCGAATTGAATTTCAGTAGCTTCATTGGTAATGAGATGGGCTTGAAAGCACCGAATCAAATGAAAGAAATTATGTTCATGGTTGCAGTGTGTGTGCTAGAATATGGCTACAATTGTGATGTGTGTATGTACCATATATAAGCAGGGAAGTTAGGGTATCGTCGTATCAATAGTACCTACGTGAATGTGAATGAGGATGAGAAGAATAAAAAAGATCTCCATATCCCTCTCTCTCTCACTTTGTGTGTGTGTGTTTTTGTTTGGCAATCAATGAACGACTACAAATGGCAAGCAAGATTGTGGCACGTGATAAGTCTCTTTATGGTGGACTTCAGTTATGGTCTCTTTAAAATAGAAAAAGATAAATAATATATATATATATATATATATTATCAAACTATGAAGGGTTTTAATAGACATGAATGATGAATGGAAGAATGAGATACATAAACTCAAAGTTATCAGTAGATAAAAAATAAGACACACAGACTATCATCTTTTCGTAGTCTATGCATCGATAGTAGTGAGGCACAGCCATAATCACTCATTCGATTATATTATTAACCTTTTTAACTTGCAAAAACAAATAAAAGAGACCTCGGCTAAATTCTATCTAGTACTTTCTAAATGTAAAATCAAGATCAAGATTACTGGTTTAACATTATCAAAATTTTTTACTTTTCATTTATGTGGCTAATTCTGATTTAACATTATACTTTTTAAATGATAACTCAAGATCAAGATTACTGGTTTTGGGTGTCCTTTTCATTTTGTGTCATCATTATTGTCATTACATTTTTTTACATGAGTGTAAATTTAGCATGCATATATATGTGTCCCACACGTTAGAGAAATGTAATGACCCATTTCGCGATTGATTATATTTTAATTGATCGAGATGTTATTTCAAGTCAAATGTTATTTAACTTTGTTATTAGTAAATAGGTTAACTTGGTTAAGTTAGATGACAATGTTTTCATAACCGGACCAAACGTCTTACTGGTCATTGGACGGACCCGTTCAACCGGATGTAAGAACCGGAAAATGTCCCACAGAAAAAGAAGCTATGCTTTGTCCCACATCGCTACCCATATCTCTACCAACACAAAGAAATCAACTGGTGAACAATGAGAAGTTTTGTGCCTTTGTCCCACAGCTTACCCACACAAAATAATCAATTGGTGAAGAATTAGAAGCTTTGTGCCTTTTTCCCACATTGCTTACGACACAAATTCATCAATTGGTGAACAAATAGAAGCTTTGTGCCTTTGTCCCACATTGCTGCCCACACACAAAAACCCAACCCACACACCTCTATATAAACAAAGGAGCCATTCAACCCCATGACAAACACATTTCCGGTTGGATCCGGTTAGGTTGATAACCGGTCGATTCGTTTAGTTATGGTTTTCTAGTCCAAATTAAACCGCTCATGCTACCGGTTTCCGTTTCAACCAGTTGGACCGGCCGGTCCGATTTTCTAAACAGTAAACATTAGATGTAAATTAGTTAAAAGTGAAAAATGAGTTGAAGGACTAATTTTGACATTTGAAACATAAAGAATTCTCTCTAAAATTTTGTGTAAACATAAAGGACCAAAAGTGCAATTTACTCCGCAATCTTGTTTACTTATTTTTGAGTAAATGTCATTTGGTCCCCATGGTTTGTCAACTTTTGCCATTTTAGTCCAAGAGTTTAAATTCTGTCATTTTGGTCATTATGGTTTCATTTTATCGCCATTTTGGTCATTATGGTTTTCATTTTATTATCATTTTAGTCAAATTAAATTTAAACTTTTGGACTAAAATGGCAAAAGTTACTAAACCACAGGGACGAAAATGACAATAAAATGAAACCATAATGATCAAAATGACAAAATTTAATTTATTAAACTAAAATGGCAAAAGTTGTCAAACCACAGTGACTAATGGCATTTTACTCTTTATTTTTTTGAACATCATGTATATAATTTTTATTAAAAAAAGATGTTATTTTCAAAAAAAGTTTTTTTTAGAAAAAAGTTTTAAAAAAGCTTATCGGTTTATAACCATTTAGATAAATAGTAAGTATTTGGTTTGAGATAAATATTTTTAAAACAATGATAAATCATATTTATATAAAATATATAATAATAAAACTTGGGTTGGGTTGCTATTTGCTAATGTGTGTGGAGCTGGCGATTAAGCAACATCCAAAAACTCTAAGAACAGTATCGTATGCACAAGCACAAATAGAACCTAATTCTCATTTTCAAAACAAAAACAACACTCATCTCAGCAAAATCAAACAAAAAAAAATACAAAAGCATATCATGTACACAGCGCAAAGAACTTACAAATTTATACAGCAGCGCAAAGAACTTACAAATTTATACGGAAGACGAAAAGGAAGCTTAGGTCATAAAATCATTTATACTGTTTGAAACTAAAAAAATCAATTAAACGATTCTGAAATCATAAAATTTGATATAATTCATTCTCACCCAACTAACAGCAGTTGTTTGTGCTGGTGTATGTCTAAATCTAGCAACAAATACACTGAATGAAACAAACAAAATAAAACCCTAATTTTTGCAGATAAAATCGAAAAACATTATTGTTTACCTAGCTGAAGAAAATAGAGATAGGTGAGGAGAGGTAGATGAAGCCGCTTCCTAGGGAAATAAACGACGCGGTAGATGAAGCCGCTTCCCAGGGAAATAGACGACGCCTGAAAATTTCCTCCATCGAGATCATGAACCCGTCGCAACCGCCACCGTGGAACACCAAAGTCTCCTCTCTAGTGCAACCTCTCCCCGCAGCAACCGCAGTCGCCGAACCCTTCACAATCATCCCCTTGGCTGTTGTCTTCTCTCTTTCCCTATGATTTTAACTAGGTTAGTCGGTTTACCTCCCCCTTCTTCCGTCGAGGCTCAACAATAAGCCACCAACCACAGTTAATATCAAGCCGATACCTGAATCGGAGAGGAGGAGGTGGTCGGTGAAGGAGGAAGATGCAGAAGCTGAGTGGGAAGGAGCAAATAGAAAAGAGTTTTGAGGACTGTTTGAATCTGAGGATGCTTGTGAACTAAACTTGATATATACATTGCAGCTACTTAAAATCTGGGAAAACATCGTTCTAGTGAACGGTTCCCCTACGGACGTATTTCCATTGAAAAGAGGGGTTAGACAAGGGGACCCAATCTCTCCGTTTCTATTCATTATTGCTATGGAGGGACTTTCTGTTAGAGGTGTTCAACGGTTCGGGTTGCGGCTTAAACGGTTTATTCGGTTCGGTTTAAATGGTTTTGTAATTTTTTTTAACATAACCGTAAACCAAACCATATTCAAGACGAGCAAAACCGAACGAATTGAACCGCGTTAAATCGGTTCGGATTCGGTTTATAACCGAACAACCCGAATTAAACCGTTTCAAACCGTATTCAGTCAAAGGGGGGAAACCGTAGCTTCATAAACCCTGCGAAAGAATCATTCAACTTTTCAAGGAAATGCTAATCATATAACCCACTTGGTTTTAAATTGCGCGCAATATGCACACAAGATGCGCTGTTGCGAGGATGCGATGGTGAGGGCGCATCGCAACCCTCGTTGCGTTGCTATTACGTGATGCGTTCATATTGCGGTAGATTCCGCGTATTGCAATGCTCGAATGATGCGCGCAACTGTTGGATTTTCGTGTTTTTTTGTTTTGGATCTGAGTCGAGCAAAGAAGAAATTGAAGGTGAAGGCTGGTACTTACCTGGATATGATATAGGTCGAAGAAACCTTGGAGAAGAAAGCTGGGAAACATGGAGTTGAACCATGGAGAGGACCTAGAAGACGTTGACGGCTGTTTGCTAAGAAAACCCTAGTTTTGTTATACCAATATTTACTTCAAATTGGTTTTTTATTATTAGTATACATAAAGACATAAAGGAAAGGGGAAAAACAGCCTTCTACTTGTAAAAACTATAGGTAAAGCTTTAACATTTATTTATTTATTTATTTATAATATCGCATAGACTTCTTGTACATTTAAAGTTAGGCTTATTTTGGTTGTAAATAAAGCTTCTTTAGTGGTACCTAGAACTTTTTATTGTATATATTTATAATTTAAATTTCTTTTTTTTAGTATTTATAAGCAAATAAGTTAAAATATTATCCATAAATAATTTTTTTGTATTTTTATATAAAAAACGCATTGCATACGTGATGCGCTCGCATCGCGCAACAGATTTTGAGACCAATCGCATCAGAGCGTATTTCGCAATTTAAAACCAAGATAACCCACTAGAATTTAAGTTTAAGTACCTGTTCACGCGGAAGAGACGAATGGAGCGGAGATATCGAGCAGATTCACCACGTAGATCATCAAGAGTGCAGATGGACCGGAGGTATGGACTGATTCTTTTTCACAGCCTTGACTTAGGGTATGCTGGTTGTAATGTTTTTTTGTTTGTTTTGCCTAAAGTAATGTTAGTAAACTAGAACCCTAAGGTTTGTAGTTGTGGACCACATGGATGGGTACAGAGCTGGCCAATGATAAGAAATTTTAAGCCCCCTTTGAGCAAGCCCACTTTGAGCCCCCATCCTAAGTTCCTACCTAGGGCCCCATTTATTTCCAAACTCCAGTCCAAAACTCCAAATACCTAAGTGGAATTCAAAATGGGTGTAGCTAGCCACCTAAGGTTTCAATTTCAAAAGTGACCACTATGAGGAAGACGAGGCGACGTCTTCGCAGGAGACGAAGGGGCAAAGTGAATCGGTAGATCTCGAAGAGAAGGAGGTCCCCCAAATCAAACCCACTTGAGTTCATGTTGTCATTAGTCTAAAAATTTGGTATTCGCCAAATCCATTGTTCTGGTTGTCCGACTGTGCGTGTATTCGACAAATCAACAAGACCTTTGAACCTTTCACTTGGTATTCGGTGGTTGGTCTGTTGGAAACAACCGCATTGAGAACTCGCCGGCTGCCGCCCTAAGCCCTTCCCCTTTCAGAGTTTTCGTCAGTACTCCGTACTCGGTGTCTTGGTGGTTGGATTTTGGAAACAAACGCAATATGGCCTATGCCCTCAACTCTTTCATTGGTTGTTGCCTGGAACTTGAAAACAACCGCATAGGATTTGCTTGAAGGAAGGTGGTGTTGTAGCCACTAACTCTTTCTCTCGTTGGTGAGCCGGTTAGGTAGGTACATAGTGCATACTTACACTTGTTTGTTTTGCCTAAAGTAATGTTATTAAACTAGAACCCTAAGGTTTGTAGTTGTGGACCACATGGATGGGTATAAAGGTTGTGGTATAACATATGCTAATGTTGAAATTTTCCATCTAAAAGTAATGATCCATACATATACTTGCCTCCATTTGAAATTAAATGAAACGTTTGAGCAGAATGGAACTTTGGGTCTCAGCTTCTCCCCTATGTTTCTTTCTAGACTTGTTTTCAGTTTATTGCCCTTTGTTTTTGTAACAATCTAGAAAATTACCTTGGAAGCATGAGCTAATTCAATTAACCGAACACTAACATACAGTTCATGACATTGCAGTGGTTTCCCAGTGTGGTGGCATGATATCCCTTAAATTGCATTTCGTACAGATAATGAACCATTTAAGGTACAATTGAAGTATTAAATTAGATCATTTTTAGTTTAATTTACACTTTATATTGTTATTCGTACGTGATCTGTTACTTATGTATGTTAATTTCTATACTTTGGATAAAAGTATCATGGTGGGATATAACTTTTTAAACTATATCTTTATTTTATTAAATTTATGATTCTAGTTTAATCTTCATTTGAAAGTTGTATCTCAAAGCGATGTGATGTTTGTAATCTTTATTTTTGTACATTCAAACGTTATATTTTCTTTTATTACTTTACCAAAATGGGAAAAACACATACCGTTGAGACAGTAGACTGTTTTAGAGAGGGTTATTGTTATTCTTTTGTGTTTTGAGATTAAAATTGAATAATTGATAATGAACAAACACCATCATATTGCAGGAAGAGATGAAATGTTAATAAATAGTCGATATGATGCGAGAGGAACTCTCTTTTCTTGGCAAGGTGACCCAATTATCATTGTGTAGGTTTTATTTTTAAGCTGTATGGTTTTGTTGTTTTAGAATTGTGCATTCTTGCTACTCTATCTTTTGGTGGTTCTTTAGGTTATTATATTTACTTGAATGGATTCGTTTTTGAGCAGAATGGCCACGTAAATCTCTCACCCAAGTTTGCCCCCAAACTTGATCATTTGGAATCAAGAAAAGCCAAACTGAAAACGATCGATCTAGAGGAAGGAAATGGAACCGGCATGAATACAAAATAAAAGAGAACATAAAAACACACTTACCTCGTTAAGCAAACCCTTTTTGTTCTCAGCTGGTTTTGCCAGTTAGTTAGCTGAGCAATATATATAATTATTTACGTTCTCATGATACCTAACAAAAGAGACCATATAAACTAACTTAGCGAGCTAAACAAAAGAAGACCATATAACAAATGATCGATGATACCCGAAAACATGATCAGAGCGTGCTTATAAACAAACTTGTGCAACGGAAGCTAGGAAAATCCCAAAAACAACCAACGTGAGGAAGCAGACAAACGTCAATGGTTTGTTTGCACAGAAGAATGAAACAAATGTCTTCACAAAAGATAAGTTTAGAAATTCATCCTGAATGTCCTTGACCAGAATGGCAGTGTAAAACTCCCATCAAATTTGTCGGAGCTTTAGGATGGGAGTTTTACGCTGAATGTCCAGGACCAGAATGTCAGAGTAAAACTCCCATCCTAAAGCTCCGACAAATTTGATGGGAGTTTTACGCTGCCATTCTGGTCATGGACATTCAGGATGGATTTCCTAACTTATCTTTTGTGAACACATTTGTTTCACTCTTTAGTTCAAACAAACCATTGTCGTTTGTCTACTTCCTCTCGTTGATTGTTTCAGGGGTTGTCCTAGCTTCCGTTGCATAAGTTTGTTTATAAGCACACTCTGATCATGTTTTGGGTATCATCGACCATTTATAATATCTCCTTTTGTTTAGCTCGCTAAGTTAGTTTATATGGTCTCTTTTGTTAGGTATCATCAGAACGTAAATCATTATATATATTGTTCAACTAGCAAACCGGTAGTATACGTTGGAATATATAAACTTAATTATTTTTAGCATGTTTATTGAGCCGTACGTTGTATTAATTATGATATCTTTTGTTTTCCAGATGATTCATCCTTTGATTTACAGTTTACATCGCAAACAAACAAATTATATATATTTTCAGAATGATTTTTTCTAATTTAAAACGAATTCACATGCTAATTTGATACGTATTTGGTGTAATTTAGTCAAGTTCATTCGATCAAACAACCAAATAGAATTTTGATATCCTAATTTTGATGCCATCGTGTGTGGTTTATTGGAGCCATGCTCCTATACCACTTCATTGACATGTATTAGTTGGAATGCTTAAGAAGTTGTGTAGTTTTTTTTTAATTTATTTATAAGGAAATGATTCATGTTTTTGGATACGATAGTATCATCGTCTTGACATGTTTATAGCGAGCTAGCTCGGGTTCTAGCTACTCTCCTGATAACATGATGTCCATCTTTTTCTTTTCAAAATTAACAAAGGGACGGATAACATGATGGTAGCAAGAACAACTTTAACTATAAATTGAAATGTACAAACTCAATGATAATGGCCGAATAGTACTTTTCAATTGCATACATCAAAAAAGAACATTACAGACGACTCCAAAGGCCCGGACTTTAGCTAACAAACAAAGTCAGCTAGTTATTCAAACTTAACTAGAAATTAGGAAAATATCAAACGTTCATAAAACTCAAACGGAAACATGAGACCCATTCTCCATGACTTAGAATCATACTTAAATACCCATTCTTATAGATTTTTATTATTTTATTTAATTCTACCTTTCCAGATTCCAAAATTTATGGATGCTCTTGCATTAGAGTATTTTTACGTGCTAACTTTTGTGAAAGACATGCAAAAATTTTCCCGAAAACATCTTTCGTAAATGGTTTCCTCCTCTATAAAAGAAGTCTTGTTTCTGTTTATGGTCTTCTTCGTTGCAATTAGGGATGCCAAAAAAATTCACAATCCAAAAAAATCCGAAATTTGAATTGTATCCGAAACCCGAAAAACCGACCCGAATTCTTTTTCGGATATAGTAGTGTTGGATATCCATTTTTCTAGTTCGGATTAGATATTCGAAGTCAACCCGAAAAAAATCCAGTTTATTCCGATGTAAAAATCAATCTTATTCGAGTTACTCGGATAGATTCAGATTGGATAAGCATATGTGTTTTTTGGGCCTAAACTGAACAAATCGTTATCCAACCCAATGAACACCCTTAGACTCGCAATGTTTGCTATTTGGACTTGGCTGCATGATAGCAGCAATTGATTGTTTAAATTTGTTTACATTTGTCAATGTTTTTGTAAAAATCAATCTTATTCGAGTTACTCGGATAGATTCAGATTAATGTTTCTTTTGTTAAGCTAATTTGGTTTGAAATGAGTAGAATGTAAATCATTTATATGATGTTTTTGGGTATTTTAATGTTTGCTTTAATGTTTACATTCAGAACGTTCCAAGCCAAGCCACTAAACAAAAGAAATATTAATGATACTACGATACCCAACAGTATATATCACAAAAACATCAACAATTGCAAAGAAACTATTATGATTAGTTGATGCAGCCATGCAGCAAAACCCCAATAACAAACATTACGAAGAAGAAGACCATAACTAGGATCAAACTTACTTTATAGAATAGAGGAAACCATCTACAAAAGTAGCGTTAAAAGAAGTAAAGAACTCTAAAGCAAGGGCAGCAATACACCTCTGGATCTTAAAAGAAAAACATTAAATAGAACAACAAAAATATAAAAGAAAAGAAGAAAAACTAAAGCAGAAAATTAACGACGTGACGAAATATTTAAAAGAAAGAGAACCATGATCAAATCAACAATTAGAAATCCAACTAATTCTAATTTATTAGAACTCAATCTAAATACAAAGACTCAAAACCCTAAAACAGTCATCTGAGTCTCAAATCTGAAACATATAATACCATACAAACACATAACTAGCTATAGATCGAAGATTATACTACAGATCTACATAGACAGATTCATGAAGACATTAAATCTTAGACAATAACAGCAAGAACAAATAAATAGAAACTCCTAGAACTGCCTATTGCAAAGAGAGAGCAAATACAACAAAACAAAAATAATAAAACAAAAATAATAAAAGCTATAGATCGAATGATGTTACCTGCAGCGGCTGCCGGCCGGAAAAGCCGTCGTCGACGCCAAGATACCCACCGGCCGGTCGCCCTACTCGCCCCTATCGCCCTCCTGACGGGCAGGATACCAGGTGCTATCTCTCTCTCTCCCTCCGTCTCTCCCGTCCTCCCCTCTCTTCCCTTACATCCTCTAGCTCCGACGTAACCCCACCACTCCAGACCGGCCGGTCCGAAAACCTAACAAGTGCCCGCTGCTCAACCAGTATCCATGAAAACCACCTGAACAGACGTAGCCCTAACCACCTTCAACCACCGCTCCTCAACCAGTAGCCCTAAAGCTTCGCCGGAGCCCCCAAACCAATACATCTGGCCAAGAGAAGTCCAGTAAAGGGTAAACTCAGTACACACACGCAACACACGTCCCAGATCATCTCGATCTTATAACCCATCATTTACTAAAATAGTCCTCCAGCTTCTTTTTCCTTACGACTTCAGCCCTTATATCCTTTGCTTTTACACATTTAACCTTATACAAAAATGACTTAACTTTACTAACTGAACCTTTTTAATGGTATCGTACAACGGAGGTGGCGTGCGTGATTCTTTTTGGTGAACTTCAGTCATGGCTTGTACAAAAATGGAAATAAGGTTTTTTTTTATTTTATTTTTGGAGAGATTTGAATGGTAGTCAAGACTAAAGAGGTAATGGAAGAAGCAAGATCAACAGAGAGTTATGAGGTAGGCTGTATCCTACCCTCTTTTCTTAGCCTCTGCTTTGTAGTAGGTATAGCCACAATGATAATACCACTCCCTTTCTATTAGTTAATAAAGCCGTATCTACGATGCATATAATGTGTATATGTGTGACCCCTTAACGGACAAAAGTAAAAGTGCACTAATTTTAACGTTATTTTAATTATTTTGTGAAAATAACATTAAAATCATTGGGATTATCAACTTCAAACGATAACTTTGAGTTGGGGACTCTTTCGGACCAGTCTCACTGTCATAATTGGAATAAATGTAAGGTTTGTATCTATTCTTCTCCCAGACCCTACTGAAAAGTGAGAATATATTAGGTAGGGTTGTTATTATTTTATTAGTTAATAATCTTTTTACATTGTAAATTCAAATAAAAGTTTTCTTGTGTAAACGCGTCGAATTGAGTCGATCTAGAGTTCGTGAAGGTTTGAACTCGACTTGTTTAGATAAAATAGGGTTCAGTTTCCGCTCGTTAATAGTTTTATTTCGATACTCCAACTCAACTCGTTATAAAATTTGTATATTCAAGCTCTGCTCAGCTCGTTTGTATTTTAATTATTTAATTTATTTACTTTAGTTACGAATTTAATATATTTATAATTTAATTTTTCAAATTTAACACAAAATAAATATTTATATATATTCAATCATAAAAAACTCGTTTAAACTCGCGAGCCGTCTCGAGCTGGATATATAAAGTTCAAGCTCGGGCTTGATAACTAAACGAGCCATATTTTTAGGTTCGGACTCATTTACGCTATGCTCGTTCGAGTTTTTACAAATCCGATATCGAGTATTTTACGATCTGACTTTATTCATCTACACCCTTATGTAAGTGTCACATACATATGTGTAAGAACTAGGCATTTAAAATTATTATATCGAGCAATATATTTACTTAAAAATAAATATGCATTTGTCACACCTTCCGTCGTGAAACAAAGGTACTCGAGTTAGGTTTGTAATTCCTTCAGACCCTTGTTACTTGTTGTTAGTTGAAAGAAGAAGAGGATTTCTGGGATAAGTTTTATGTTAAGTCTCTATCGTTTGATCATTTGGTAAATTGTTAGATAATTTTGTTATGTTTTGACCTATTTAGACAAGTTTTATATAGTTTTGCCGTTTTGGTATGTTTTGACCATTGGTAAATCGTTAGATAATTTTGTTATGTTTTGACCCATTTAGATAAATTTTATGTTGTTTTGGTTTATTTTGACCATATGGTAAATTTTTGGATAATTTTGTTATGTTTTGACTCATTTAGACAAGTTTTAAATAACTTCGATATGTTTTGACCATTTGGTAAATTGTTAGATAAATTTGCTATATTTTGACAAGTTTTAGATAATTTTGATATGTTTTGACCATTTGGTAAAGTGTGAGATACCTTTGTTATGTTTTGCCAATTTAGTAAAGTTTTATATACTTTTGATATGTTTTTACACATTTGGTAAAGTGTTAGATAATTTTGTTATGTTTTGACTCATTTTGTAAAGTTTTAGATAACTTTGGTATGTTTTGACCATTTATAAAGTGTTAGATAATTTTGTTAAGGTTTGAATATTTGGTAAGTTTTAGCAAACTTTGTTACATGTTGATTCATATGATATAGTTTTAAACCAACTTTGGTTTAACTTAGGCTCAAGTTACAACTTTGTTTCAAGATCCAATTTTTATGTAATAACTCTCACAATTCTTTGCTTAACAAAAGAAGCTACCCAATACAAATGACGAATATGATTCGGATGTAGGAAACGAATGAAGGATACAAATGATTACAATTATTTGGTTTATGTACTCGAACTTCTATATGTTTTAAAGGAGATAAAACTGCGGATTATTTTATGTGTATTATAAACACGGTTCGAATGTTCAATTAGGTATTTGAATTGTTTGAATGCAATTTCAGGCGACGCAAAATCAGGAAATGAAAATTTTAATTCAGTTTCTTTTAAATGTTTTTTTTCAATTAGCGGTGACATTTTAGTTTTAGTGGCACAGTCGCCGCTAATGATGCATCCAGTGATCCAGATGGTAGAACACACTATTAGTGGCGACATTATTAGCAGCGACATTGATCTTTAGCAGCGACACAATAACGACGATTAATATCCATTAGCGACGTGTTTTAGTGGCGACCCTTTAACTGTGATTTGATGGGTCTTTAGTTGCGATTGTTGTTGCCGCTAAAGGTGGTTTTTCTTGTAATGAATGTAATATGAGGGAAGGAAGGTCGGGTCAAGATGTCTATTGAACCCTCACTTATTTGGCTATGTGTAGCGGGGTGTGAGCAGCCGATTGAAGGGGGTGTCACACCCTTCCCACCACTACAGCTCTGGCGTGATGACACCAGCATGAGCCGAATCACGGCGTGAGAGGAGAATAGAAAGGGAAAACGAGGAGTGGTGATGTTTATACATGTGTATGTGAAAGTGGGTGATGAGAATAATTATTTTTATAACGCCTACATGGCAATTACGTGGAGTGAAAAAGATGTGATGGTTACACGTAGCCTAATAATTTTTTCGATTATTATGTAAAAAACTGAGTCTTATGAAAATAACAGTTTGTAGTCAAGATCATTATGAAAATTACTATACTTCACTGTTGGTAAAAACATGTGCTTGCGGCCCACTCACAAATCATCTATATGATAATAAAAAAATAGCTAGCTTGAACACATGTCATTTTCTCATTAACTATCGAAAAATTTTCCTCTCTTATTAAATATTAATTATCTTTTATATTAAAATAACAATAAATAATTTTAAATAATTAAATTATACAATTAAATATAAAATATATAGATCTTCTTATCTTAAAATTTAATTAAAACTTAATAAATCATCAGAAAACTTCAACTATATAATATCTTAAAATATAATTCTAAAATTCTTTAATTTCTTTATTTGTAATTTGTTATTTTTAAACATTCATTAGTTAGTTTTTTATCAACAATTAATAATATTAAACATACAAATCTTCACAAAAAAATTGTTGCTTACAATATGTTAGATTTATTAAACCATGTTAAATTTATTAAACTCATGTAATACATGAGTTTCTAACTTAATATTGTAATAAAATTATGCAAATTGTCACATTTTCTAATAGAAGTTAGGCAATAAATCAAATTTATTATTAGACAATTAAATCTACTCCAGTTATGTGCTAAAAACAATCCTAAATTGTTTGGAAATTAAGGCAGATATTAATGTGATTGTTTTAACTCCAAAACAACAAATAATTAGAAAATTAAACCTTAGGATATTTTATTAAAAAAATTGCATATGCTTCTAAAATTGTATATTTCTATAAAACATAAGTTTTTAATGCATAATGTATAATGATTTTTGTAGATAATATTAAGAAATATGTAATTTTATAAGTTTTGAAGAAATGTTTTTAATTGTTCTTTTAGTTTTTTTTTTAACATAATTTGTTCTACCTCTATAACCCGAGTTCTAGCCCTTTTGTGACATGATTTCAACCGTCATAGTTGTTTGATACGTCAGGCCAGGCTTATACCGAGACCACCATAATAAAAAACTTAAAGAAAACCCTCTACTCTACCGACACATGAATTCGAACATAAAATCTTTAAAATAAAATGTCAAGAAATGCCGGTTTAAACTATATATAAACTCATTGACAATTGGTAACTTTATAGTTTAATCAGAATTGAATTAGTCATAGACTTTCCTTCTACACAAGCCAATATTATAAAATTACATCTGTATCATTTAAAAATAAAGATAAGATCTTTATACATGACCCAAAAATTGCTAGTTGCATTATAACTATTATTTGAATAATAATATTAAATTCTTTTCATATCCTCCATCGAATGGCTAACAAAACAATGACTGATAGAGAAACTCAAAATATTGCCTTTGAATACGACAAAAGATTTAAGGAACTCCAATTTAAAGCGAATATAAAAAAAGCAAATGAGGTGTGTGTGTATATATATATATATGTAGTGTATAGATAACTTGAAAACTCTCTTTAACGTGAAAACTGTGAGAATTATGAAAATCATGTAAGAAAACGTAGTTTTTTTGAAATTTTTATAAAAAAGAAATCAAAAAAACGCCACCAGATATTTTTAAAAAATATATTTATAAAACTGTTTAAAACATACGTAACAAAACGTAAAAAGATTTCGTCAGATATGACGCAGCGTTACGTATGTGTTTACAACGTAAAAAAATATAAAAAATATTTTTTTAAAAAAATATTTGGTCGGCGTTTTTTTTGATTTTTTGCCTAATTTTCACGATTTTCACACTAAAATGAGGTTTTCATTTTATTAATTCCCTATATATGCATGTATATATAGGGTATAGTTCAAAAGAAAACTAATCACTTTAGATAAACTAAGAAAACTCTTACTAACCAATCAATTTTAAAAAAAAAAATCCGTGATTTTTTGTTATTAACTTAGAAATGTTATATATATATATCACGAAGTTATGTGTATGTAACATAAAAATATAATAAGACTACGTCTTATTATTTTAGGCCCACATTAAACTAAATCTAAAGGTGTATGTATTTTTTTTAATTAATATAGGGTCAACTTACATTAATAAAAAAATAAGAAAAAACATACACCTTTATATTTAATTTAATGTCAGGCCAAAAGTAATAAGATATATTTATTCGGATATCACGGGTAACATTCGAACCATTCCCTATATAGTTCAAATAACAAGTAGTAAACCTCCTTAATTGCGGCATCTCAATAATTTTGACAAAAAATGCCGGAATCTTTTGTTTTTCCATGGCCTTTATTATACGTATTTATGTATGTTTCTTTTTTTGTGGTTTGCTAATTCACGAGGCAAATCGAATTTGCATTAGTGTAAAAGTTTGGCAATTTTAGTAATATTTATAAACCGACCAAAATTTTACACCAGTGCAAAATCGATTTACCTTGTGAATTAGCAAAAACACAAAAAATAAATCCATTTAAATATGTATAATAAAAGCCATGAAAAAAATCAAAGATTCGGGTATTTTTCGTCAAAGTTATTGTGTTGCCGCAATAAGAATGAGTTAACAAAGGGACCATCCTATATATGTATATAGGGGAGGGTTTAAAAGAAAACTCCTCACTTTGGAGAAAACCAAGAAAACTTCTACTTGTCACACCCCGACCGACTGCGGAATACGTCGGGGCACGATTTTGACTGTTCATTAGCTCATGGTGCTATTACAATGTTTCATATTTAATGCATCCATTTAATAATAATCAATTCATTCAAACATCATTTAAATAGTCATTACAAGAATTCAAAATAAATAAACTATTACATTGAAAGACTATACAATTGTTTCAAAGTTTAGACTAGGTCACTAAGCCTATCTTATGTATTCATCATGCTTCCTTATCATGTTACACATGTAAAATAGAGTTTGTCAACTATTTGTATAGTTGGTGAGTTCACACACTAAGTTTAAGTAATAAGTATAAAAAGGATGCAAACTATAGCCTAACTAGAATACGTATCATAAGCATAGCATGAATACAAGTTTGAATAAATTGAATGAATGAATGAATAGCAATAGCTTGTGTCCAAACAAGTATCCTTACAACATGTTAATTCAAATATGGCCATACTATAAATTAACAGTTATAATTTCAACAAGTTTGGTATGTGCACTTTTCACCCTTTTCACACAAAGGCAAAAGCCATTGCGAAGATAATATCTAACCAAACATAGAATCACACATAGAATCAACACATTTTATAAGCTTAGCATTTAACACATAAAGCTAACTAGGTCTAAGGCTTGCATCATATATTGAATGAATAATAGAATGAATAATGTTTTGAATAAGACATGTGTAACATCCCAAAAACAAAAGTAAAAGGGAGTGTGAAGAAAACTCACATTAATGGTGCTCGAGGAAACTAGGATAATGAAGAAGAGTCAAGATCAACAGTTGTATCAAGCTGGATGAACTTGCGTGGCCAGACAGCAGCTCAAAGGATCAAGTATACGATCTGAATACAAACATGGTTCAACCTAGTCAAACAAATGCAACGAGGATGGGTAAACGTTATGCTAGGCATAGCTAAATGAACGGACATCATAGGTCGGACTCGGTGGCTTAACGAGCCTCTAACTCTAAAGGCGACCTAAACAGGGCAACCTAAACGAGCCTAATGCCAACAACTAATAACCTAAGCTCAACTACTTAGACTAGGAAAAATAAATAAATAAATAATGAAAAGAAGAAAATGAAAAAGAAAATTAACTCAAAGAAACTTTACAGACGAGATGATCTCGAAGCACAACACCTCCTCGCCAAGAGCAAAAAAAATAAAACTACGACGTTCAACATCCCAATGGGTGTTGCACTTGTAGAACCACCAAAATTTGGTTATTCTACTTGTTTATACTCAACTAAGAGTTGAAAAGCTATAAGGGACCAAGCAAGGATATTTATAGGTGTTTAAAGGGGGAATTATTGGTTTCTTGAGAGATGTGGGATGAGTTTTATAAAGAATTCGCGTCTGCCAAGCATCAACAAGCATCAAATTTGTTTTCGCGATTCCTGCTTCGTTATAAATCCGTTTTGCGCACGGTTTTCGCCCACGTTCATCGTTTTCAGAGTGCTATCATATGGAAGAGAGTAATCCAACATTAATGGTGTCGAGAATTGGGTTTAAGCATTGTATCTTGGCGTGAATCAAGGGTTACGTTCTTAAACTTTTGTTTGTGATTTTTTCTTCGTTTGGGCTCAGTTTTATACACCGTTTGAATTTAGTTTCTTCTTAGTATACTATTATATCTAGAAGATTTGGGTGGTCCAAAATGTTAGTTCGAGGATGAGGAAATGTTGGCTAAATAGCAACCTGAAAGATATCTTATGTCAAAACTACGAATACAACTATCCAAAGCATGTTATAAACTTTATTTTATTATGTATGAATATAATTATAATTCAAATAGAAAATTGAAAAACCACGGGGATCACTGTAACATCCCGTTTTGAGAATATAAATTAACTACTTTCATTTATAATTAAAATGATATTATTTAAAAATATAATAATAAAACGGTCAATTGAATTATAAGGTCTCGTGTAAATATTCAAGATAGTTATAATTAATTTATAAAACATGATTATTCGAGGAATTAATATTAGAAATGATCGTTTAAGATTTGAAGCGTTTGTTTAAAACGAATAACTAGAATATAACACATGAATATTTAATTTATAAAAAATATATTGTGCGATATTATAATAGTTATTTTATACACATATGTGACACTTACATACTAGTAAGTAACGAGTAAAATGATTATTAAAAAGTTTTGACATACTTATTCGGTTAGTTGATATCATTAGGGGACCGCTCAAAATTAATAAAATATGTTATAATTAAACTTTCTCCGTTTTTAACGAAACTTGTGTCAAAACGTAGAGAAAAATGAGCTGATCCCAGCGGTATTTTTAGAATTTTATAAAGCATCATATTTTAAAAGTTATCAAAGAAAAACGAAATTTGAGCTAAATTAATTATAATAATAAAATAATAAAAATATCTTTCAATCTCAATTTGGAAAAATTGTATGGATGTTACGTGTAGGACTCATAAAGAATTTACGATGCATCATCTGTTCGAATGAGAAAACACGTAGATAACCTATATCTATAAATTCCTTCGACATTAAGTTTTAGTCGTCTATATAAACTCACAAATTGATTACAGTTACAAATCACTTCAAAAATATACACACACATATTTGAGAAAAAGATGAGAAGCTATGAACGCTAGGAGGTGCTGATCAGTATAAAAGGGTCAAGATTAAGGAGTCAGTTCAGGTATATTATCTAATTTCTTAGTTAAACTTATAAATTTAGGAATCTAATATAATAGGGTTAAGGTTAAGCTCCGACCCTATACATATATTAAAATTTCTAGTTTACTTAAAAATAATAATAATAAAATAAATCATGTGGCATGTAAAGTGCATACGTGTATGATTTATTTGAATAAGAAAACCAATATTTATCCATTTCTATACATCACAATTAAACCGACGTTCTAAGTCGGTTCGTATATAAAACATAAAAAGTGAGCAATAAGAATTTCATCAGATTCGTTGCAACTTCAACTCTTTGAAGGTTATTAGGTATGTATTTTAAATTTTATGTAAATTATAAATTAAGGTTTCTTGATAGTAATTTATAGGGTTAGGATTAAGATTCGATCCTATGTATAAAAATACTATATTGAAATCACGATCTATTTTAGGAGCAGAAAATAAGCGCATCAGGAATCATCCTTGCAAATGATAATAAGGATAGATTAAGCAGAAATGCTGCCCAAATTTATATTGAGAAGTTCTAAGCTGTTACCCAGCCAATCAAAAATTCAGGTGAATACATCTAACTTGTTTTTAAATTTATAAATGAATTTTTATGAGCATGTATGTTTAACTTTGACGCATAAAGGGATACTATTAGACCAGCATTTAGGCCATTAGTATACGCATAATTTGCAAATTGTATCCACTATGGGTGAAATTCCCATACGTGGCTGGTAACGTGGGCTGGAAGGTTATACGTAAGACGCACTCCGCAGGCAACCTAACCAGTGACGGGCTGTGGGCTGGAGGGAACAATTGTAAGACGCAGTACGCTGTTGTTCCTAACCAGTGACAGTACAAGCCAGGGTATGCAGTGGTTGTATCGATCAGTGAAATAACCTGCTAAATGTGTAGTATGGCCAATAATAATTATGGTTAAAGGACCGAACATGCTATGCTTACATATCGAGTCTGTTATTTGTATTCACCAACATTATGTTGACGTTTTATTTTCAAAAACTTTTCAGGTAATAATGAAATGTAAAAGAAAAGCAAGATTAGAGATTCTGGGTCTATGATGCCTTGAATAGGATCTTGTGGTAAGACCATGGAGCTATTGGAGCTATGCCTCCAAGTCATGTATAAACCGGATATTATAAAATGAATTGAAATTTTGTGTTTGAGAAAATCCGGTTTACAATAATATGAAATGATGGTGTTCATACCTATGCGTATGAAATTTTATAAAATCCTGAAAAGTTATTTTGAAAATTATTTACAAACGATGAAATGTGATTCTTCATACCCATGCGTATGAACTTTTTATAAATCATGGAAAACGGTGTTCACATCTATGCATGTGAATTATTTACAAAACTATGAATTAATGAACAACGCTTCCGCTGATTAAAAAGAATAATGAATCTGACCGAGACAAATCCATGCAACCAATTCGGGTCGCAGCGACCGGGCCGTCGAGAGCCCGGGGTGTGACAATCACAATTGTCACACCCCCAAATTTCCACTCGTGGTGCCAGTCCACGTGGGTTTGACATGACCAGAATTACAGCTCATGGTCATATATAACAACTCTATATGCATTTTCAAATACATGTTCAAAAATACACTTAATAAAACAGTTTGCAGCGGAAATGATAAAGTAATGCAGCGGAAATAAATATTTTTGATAAATGCAGTGGAATTATAAATGGTCAGACAATATAATGTAATAATACATAACATAAGTTGAAATTGTTTGATTAAAATGACATGACATAATAAATGCAAGTCCTATGCTCATGTTCTTAAGTGCATCCTGATCTCCCATAGCATATCAGTTACATGAGATTACAAGTTTAAGAAAAAGTGTCAACACAATGGTTAGTGAGTTCACAGGTTTTGATAGATACATATAATAATAAAACGTGTGTCATGCTGTTTATCAAATATTAGCACCGAGCCCAAGGCTCCAACTGTTAGTGCGTCTCTACCGAACTAGACTTGTTTGTCCTTGCCTCCATTGTGTCTCTTGCACACAACAAGTTAGGTCAGAGTTTCACGGGTTATGACACTCAGTCAATATTGTGCCCCGTGGGGTTAGTCACACCCAAACGAATCCATCCAAACCTACCACATTGTTCGTACATTAACGGTAAGACTTTGTGAGGGTTTATTACGACTTCAACACTTAATGTTTGTCTAATAAACCAGCATACACCAAATGTTTGTAATAGCAACAATGTTTGACTCGATTCAACTAGTATTCTCCCCCTATTTGAAAGCGTTTAAAAAGAGTAAAGAGGGGCCGTAAACTCACCTTAGTGAAATGAACAAATGTAAGCGTAAGCTCCTGAAGTAGTAAGCGCGTCGGTCACCGGCAACCTATATCGTATACCGTACGTGAGTTTGTGTAAGTGACCGTGTTTGACCAGAGTTGACCGTGTCAAGTCAACAACCCGTTGGTGAACCGTGTGACGGTTGTGAAACGTGTAACAATCGTGTATGTGCTCGTTGTGTGCAAAACACGCAAGTCGCGTCTATGGTCAACTTACTAACTAAAGTAAGTTTCCATTTATGGAAAGTTCACAAAGCATAACGGTTTTCATGTCCTAGCATGCTTGTTAGTCCAACGTGATCATGTTAACACATAATACATCATCATACAAAGTCACATAAGTCAATTACATCATGTTTGCACTTAAAAGTTTCCTAGAATGGAAAGTTTCCATTTATACCATACTCGATATCGGAAACCATCTAACTTAGCATATGTTCATCATAATAACACATAATAAACCATTTAGCATGCTTAGATCATACAAAATATTCATAAGTCAAGATTTCTAAAATTAAAGTTACTATAAATAGTAACTTTGTGGTTTCGCATGAAAATGACCATTCTAACATTTCTTAAACCATTTTTATATCACCAATCATCATAACATGCCATTTATCATCACTTGAACATACTCATTTAACCATAATCATCAACTATCAACATTTACTTTAAAAAGTTACTAAATATGGTAACTATGTCAAAAATGACCATAACCAACATCTAAATCATATTCTAAGCATCAACATCATTCTAAATACCTTCAACAACATAATCATATACATGCATGTTCATCATTTTCACCAAATCAAAATCTTGTAACTAAAAAGTTACTAAAAATGGAAAGAATCCAGTATAATCACATTTTAACCATTTTAATCATAACTAATCATGTAGATCATTATCAACAACAGCTATAATCATATAACAATATTCAATATTATCTAAAATGACTTAGATCGTGCATGCATGTTATCATCTCATCAAGTTATGACTAAACCAAGTATTCTAGTGACACACATTATCATGGATCGTCACAAATGTAACATCAAGTGCCAGATCGTCCGGAAAGTCCGTGCGGTACGTGTACTTTCCACAGTAACTATGTGTACATACGTGATTGTAAACAGTACTTGTATTAACAGAATCCTAAATACAAGAAATCGTTGTACGTATTTTCGTGTAAACTTAAATACATTAAGTACAACGTACAATTGAAACATTAGTTGTGTTTATTAAGTGAAAACTTAATTACAGTTAACACAACAAATCATGAGAAACGACGGTATTCAAACAATATTCAGAAACAAATCGGTTGCGATCTGATGTCCATAGATGACAGGAATCAGATGGCCCAAAATTCAATGTGAAAACAAAGTGAAAACAGGATGTTTAGTTGAGTCCGACAGTGAGGAAACACAATTCAAACACAAACGCGGTGTTATTTCAGAATAACAAACTAACAGTGTGTTTGCGTGGGTGACGATTCACACAAACATATCTGTGAGTTTGGAGTTCTGAAATAATGACTGAAAAGTAGAAAACAAAAGTCAGAAAGCAAAATCATCGTCGTGTTCGTTCGAGTGACGATTCGAACGAATACGCGCGAAGGCGACGCGATCTGACGAAACGAAAACACGACACGATCGAAATTAAATTAATAAAATAAAATATATAACATTTTACAATTTTGAAACTCATCAAAATAATTTAATTAACTTCTTTTATTTATTTCGTTTAAATTAAGCGTAATTTTCCGGAAACGTAACGAAAGCGCGAACCGAGCAACGAAAACGAACCCGAACACCCTCGGGGTATAAATACACTTAAATGAGTCAAACTTACTCACTTCCCATTTCATCTTCCTCACCAAAAAACTCCATTCCCGGTTTTGAAAACCCTCCTCATTTCCGACCTTCAATCCACCATAACTTCCTCATTTCTTAACGAAATCGAGTGATTCTTTCGCCTAAACGAAGCTCTTGATCTCTACTACACGAAAGTACAACCGATCTAAAACGAGAACCATCTGAAACGAGGTAATCTGTGGTGAAATATAGCGAAAATGAGGGTTTTTATGTTTATTTGTTCCAATCTTTGACCTAGTCGGTTCTAACTCTATCTTCTTCAACCCTCATCCTCTCAAAGCCTGTTTATAACACATATCAACACCTAAAACCACCATCAAACCTGGAAAGGGTTGGGACATGAACACCATACGGTGGCCGACTCACAGCCCCACGAATGGACAGCTTCGGCCGAATGGCCTTGAACCATCGAATGAACACATTCGACCCCCACTCAATCGGGCTAAGCCACCCTCATTCGGCAAGCACCTTCAATCGCCAGTTGCTCATTCGGCCAGTATCCCATTCGCCAGGTCCTAGTCGCTTGGTCAGGACACCTCATTCAACAGTCATGCTATTCGGCCGGTGCAACCATCCCATCTAACTCCATCTGGTTAGACCCATGCCCCACCCCCTTTAGACTTCCGTGATACTCATCCAGTCAACACACAACTACTGCGACTGAAACTATGTCCTTCAAACTGGATAACATCATTTGGCCCAACAGTAAATGAACAGGCCCACATGCAGCTCAATTCGGCCCACTTCGGGCCCAACTCTCTCAATTCGGCCCAACAGCTAGCCCAACATCTTACTGTCTTGGCCCAAAAGTATTTTGGCCCAGACCTTCTGTTTCAGCCCAGTAGCCTTAGTAGGCCCAGGGTGGTTGACTAAAAATCTTGTTTCGGCCCAGATCCATTAGGTGGCCCAAGGACTAATTTAGCCCACACTCAATTTCAGCCCAAAAGAACCAGGCCCAGTTTTGCCCAAGACCTATTTTTCTTCGGGCCTTGATGAAATCCAAGGGGCCCAGCAAATTCAGCCCGAGGCCCACAGAAATTGACCCCAAGGCCTACTTTTAAGGCACTTGTCCTAACTTTGGGGCCACTTTGCAAATGACTTGGCCAATAGCCTACTTCTGGCCCAATTATGGTTCCTACAACCCATTGTAACTTCAGGCCCAACAATTCTTGCCTGGGCCCACCTCTGGCCCAACAATAC
The DNA here is from genome assembly GCA_009363875.1 of Mikania micrantha. Lineage (NCBI taxonomy): Eukaryota > Viridiplantae > Streptophyta > Magnoliopsida > Asterales > Asteraceae > Mikania > Mikania micrantha. Next base: position 76,852,933 of record CM018694.1, on the reverse strand, counting down.
CCTCGTGGCCTAATAAAGGCCCACAAGGCCACTTGATTACTAGGCCTTGTAACACTTGGCCGGGCCCTTGTAATTCAACAGCCCATATCATTGGCCACACATTCCAAATAGGCCTAACAACTCTCAATCGTTCAAGACTATTCCAAGGCCCATAGGTTTGGGCCCAAGGCCCAACTTGTTACACGGAGGCCCAACAAGTAACTTGGTCACATTGTTCGATCCACATTCAATTTTAGGCCCACCTGGGTTTAATACATTTCATAAGATCAAAACAATATATGTCAAAATAATGTTTGTTTAATTAATTCATAATTATGCAATAAATGTTCAAAATGTACGAGATCAACAAAGTGGAATTGGAAAATAAGCACTAAGTCTTTTATCAAAGCAAATGGATTATAACTAATGACAAGAGGTGCAAATTTCAAGAATAAATCAAGTTCAAACCTACAAGATGATAACTTATAATGTTATTGACTTAAATCAAATATACGGGACCGAACGGGGATCATGATCAAGTCTTACGCGTGTTAGCCAACTTTAGGGCTAACACCTACACATACACACACAAAACCCTACAAACTTATACTTACAAGTTACAACAACGTGAAATCAATACAGGATCATGAAAACAAACTCAATTACAACTCAGAGCGCGTGCATTCTTTCGTTTAAGCTAAGTCAACCCAACAACTACAAGGTGAGTTCATATGCCCTTTTACTTTCATCTTTACTGATTTTAACTCTCGGGGCTGAGAAACATGTTTACTTTTAATTATTTAAAAGTTTTACTTAACATGTTAGTTATACTCTGATTAAATGATATTAAATTGTTATTATCATATATCATTGTATGCATGCTTGTATGATTATGAGATAACAGGGAAACTCAGATGATTATGATAATGAAATTTCTTAATCATCAACATATTAGAATAACTTTGTTATAAGATGATAGATTATAACACTTAGTTATTTCCACATGAGCAAATACCTAGACAGTTTACACATAATCACATAACGAGAATAATCCCACATTGAGACTTTGGGATCACACGGATTACAGTAAATGATGATCATGATAACGTAACTTCATGGGATTCTTATCATTTACAGTAAATGATGATCATGATAACGTAACTTCATGGGATTCTTATCATTTACACCTAATTAACATGATGTAATAAGACAAGTTCTTATTCGACCTTGTTAATTTCACGAGAACAATCCCACATTGAGACTTTGGGATCACACGGATGACAGTAAATGATGATCATGATAACATAACTTCATGGGATTCTTATCATTTACAGTAAATGATGATCATGATAACGTAACTTCATGGGATTCTTATCATTTACACATAATTAACATAATGTAATAAGACCAGTTCTTATTCAACTTTGTTAATTACATGAGGACAATCCCACATGGAGACTTTGGGATCACACGGCGGAATACAGGTGAATGAAATGCATTGTAATCTGATCACGTGAGGATTACAATGGATTTCATTTGGGCTCTATACGTTGCATTAAGATTACATTACAATTAGTTAACTAACACTCTTATTACATAAAAGTGAATAACAGTTAACCCCACAAGTAATAGAATAATACAAGGATCAGATTTAATTAATCTAAGTTCCTTAATTTATCGAGGGTCTATCAATACTTCGGTTTGATAACTAAACCCCTCTTACTGTATTATTCTACATATGACTACACATCGGACGAGTTGGATAATTGGGAAATGGATATCTTTAGTTGTATCGCAAGTGGTGTGGAACTTGGCTGAGTATGTGGTGGGATAGCGTCTGGGCTTGACCCTTACGTGATTCCCTATATATAAGCATGCTTAATCAGGTGATACACTACTTGTACATACAACTAAGGAGAGGCCATTGGGTGGAACAGATGAAACAGGAATTACAAGTAACAAATACGACATTGTGGATGTGTGCATGATCAATTCAATGGTTTTCAATTTACTTACTTATGAACTCACCAACCTAGTGTTGACTTTGTTTAAATTATATGTTTCTCAGGTGATGAACAGGTGTAGATACTTATATGCAAGAATTAAGCTAGTGGACTTTTAGAAGACCTAGCTTTATTTTGTGTTGCATGCTTTTCGGAACAAGAACATGAATCATCTTTTGTATATCCTGTACAGATACAAGATATAGTTACATTGATTCTTTTTGGTAGATTTACTTGATTAAATTATGAACGATACGGTGTAATTTAATCTTGTAATTCTATATCATGGATGTGTTAGCAATTTCTCAATTATTTATCATGTGCTATGTAAACAATCTGATCATTTGATTATCACTCAAAGATATCGCGCCCCGGGAAACTTTCCGCCCGACGGGAAAACACGATCCGTTCCCGCCGGCCCGGGGTGTGACAACAAATCACCATTTAAACATCATAGATCATGAAGGAACTCATTGAAATTAACAAACCCATAAGTGAATCTCATGCATGTGAAGGATATGTGCTTGCATGGGTGTTTAAAGACATGCATGTGAGTGTTATGGTGTTCTTATGCTACAAGGGTCGTAGGACTACCTTCTAGTGCTTCTAGAACTCTGAGATGGTGAAGAAAACAGCTGCTAAACATCCTGCTTCGTGATGCTTTGCAGGAGCAAGGAGATGGTGTGGTAGTGGTCAAGCTCCAATCTCTTTTTCAAGCTTCTAAAGCTTCAAAATGGCTTCAATGGCTTCCAAGAGGTCAAATCAGAGTGTTTCAGTCGTTTGGGAAGAAGAGTGGCCGAATGGTGGAGTGTGGAGTCGACTAAAATGATGAGAATAGGTGTGATGATGATCTTGGAAGTTTAAAAAGAAAATATGCGAATCCAGGTGTCAGGCGTATCTCCTGTCGTGGCTTGCCGGCGCCAGTCCTTGCGCGCGGAGCCACTGGATGAGGCGCCATCTTCTTCATCCGTGCGGATCGCCAGAGGTAGAAGCTTCGGGTCAGGCGTACCGCCTGGCCCACTTGTCAGGCCCAATAAGCCTATTTTGTTGTTTTGGGCCCGTTTCCGCCCGTTTCTCGATTGTAGCACATCGTTCGAGCGTCGTTTGGACTCAATTATTAACCATAATTGACTTGTGAAGTGTTTTTTGTGCCTAATTGTTGTGACTTTCACCAACGTTCGTGATTTTGACACGTGTGTGTGGTTTCTGATAATCCCTTGGATTATCATGTTGTGCATCAATGCTCGTACTGTCGTGCCACGTGTCACACTAAATTAATCTAATTCTAGTGCCACGTGTACAAAATCATTTAAATAAATAAGATGCTGACCTGGAAATTACGGGGTGTCACAACAGTCTCCCTACTTTAGGAAATTTCGTCCCGAAATTTATTTATTTAATAAGTATTGTTGTCACGAGTGTTGATTGTTGCTTACTATTCTTTTGTCTTGTCTTCTTGATGATTTTTTTTTGAACAACAAATTTTTCCACCTTTTGTCCACTATGGGACTAGAACCCTCAACCTATTTTAGGGAGGACACCTTTAACACACCTTGGTACCATTGGGACAAATGCCCTTTGGTTCTTGATGATTATTTAATTAGAATTATAGAATAATGTCTAAATTCATAGACTACTATTTATAATATCCAAAGATATAATTGTAACACATTCTTTTTTTATAGGGTTTGTATACATTTTGATCACTTGCTAAGGAGATTTCGATTTAACGATATCTTATCTAACTAAAGATAAGGATTATGATTGATATCCTTGATTTAACATGGAGTAAGAATACACATCAAATACTTATTTATTAATAACAATTAATTTGATTATAAATCTTGATTATGGCCTCGTTTTCACGAATATAACCTTATAATAAAACAAAATATAAAATCAAAAACGAAAAACGAAATTGATTAATAACAATTGTGATTAGTTTTCTAAGTTTTCTCAAATATGAAGGTTTTTTATGGAACTTTCCCCTATATATATATATATATATATATATATAGGGAATGGTTCAAATGATAACCCTCCTTACGGCGCTAACCCATTAACTTTGGCAAAAAATGGCCGAATCTTGAATTTTTTTTTAAACATCATTGTAACACAATTTAAACCCCATGTTCAGTTTTGAGTTTTGGCTAATTCATCACCGTTTGGGCTCTTACAGTACTGTAGGTGTTTAAATATTTAAAACTTACAGTACTGTAGCAAAAACCTTACAACGATGATATTTTTTAAACGGTGATGAATTAGCCAAAACTCAAAACTGAACATAGGGTTCAAATTGTGTTACAATGATGTTCAAAAAAAAAAATTCAAGATTCGGCCATTTTTTGCCAAAGTTAATGGGTTAGCGCCGTAAGAGAGGGTTATCATTTGAACCCAATCCTATATATATATATATATATATATATATATATATATATATATATATATAGGGCATGTATAAAATGGAAACCCAATTTGCTAGTTTTAGAAATTTTTTTTTTTAATGTAAATGAATGAATCTTAATTCAATTTATATTTAAATTAGTTCTGTAATGTTGGGTATGAGACGGGTTTGGGATTTGTTCATTTACCCGTTTACCCGTCCTGATTATATATACCCGTCCCGTGTACTTGATTATAAATTCTTGTTTATGTAGATTTGAAGTAAATAAATTTTGTTTCTTTTTTATTCCTTTTGAAATTTAAAAATTGTTCTTAGAATTTTTTTTTCTTTATTTTTTGTTTTTTTGGCAACTGTAATATTTTTTTTGAACAATTTTGTTAATAATTGCTATTTTTTGGTTTAATTATCTTGAACGATGATAATCAATTTATAACATTTTGAAAGTTCATGTTATTTGATGTAGTAATAGTTTGTTCTTAACATATTTAACATATAGTTTTTGGTTATAAAAAAATAAGTTTATTATTTGCTACCCGATATTCGACGTGTTTGATGTCGACGGAGCTTAGCTAATAAATTAACTAAAAACCGACTCTAAAATAAACACAAAGTAATAAATCTAGACTCTCTAAAACCTAAGCTACCGACAGGCAAGTGTACCTATCGTATGTAGCAGAGCAAAGCAAGTCCGGATATCGAATCCACAGACTTCTACAAAATGTACTAACTAGACTCTATTACTTATCTATACAAAATTTGCACTTAAATAAAATAATATTAAGGAAGGGGGGTTTTCTAAGAAAACTAAGTATAACTTAAATGAAGACTAAAGAGAAGACACCAAAATGAACGAAGATAGAAACGAAGATCAGACGAAGACAAAACACTACCTAGGCATGAATCCTACACATGCTCAACAAAGAATCTATCGGTAAATGGAATCTATGTGATGCCGGGATCTTAGAATATTAAACTCTAAGGAAACCTAGAGCACCCTCGACCCTTCTCAAGGATTGTCAACTAAGATTCCTAAAAGCCGTGAAACCACCGGTTGAATGGATTTCCCTCACAGGTCATCCAATTATACTCAAAATATATCCACTAGACAATCTACCTCACGGCACGATAATCTCAAAACACCTAAGAATTAACTGTTGAACAATCTACCTCACAGCGCAAAAGTCACAGTTTACTTAAATGCTAGGGATAACTTGGGTTTTCCTATTGGATTCGGTAAACACAGATATATGACGAACTAGAAAGATCTTCTCACAAAGTCTCTAAACTAGTCAATCTAAAACCATAGACAAACCGACAATCTCTCACCTCACGGCTATCAAGATTGGTTGCACATCTAATATCTTTATATCAGGATAATAACTCCTATGGTAAACTCGTACGCAGGAAACCATCCAATAATCAAAAACACACAGTAATTGATCTAGCATGCACCTATTACATGAAAGACATTCACCAAGGCAAACAAGGAGTAAATCATCAATCCATAAACAATCATAGACACACATAAACATCCAATAATCCAATCCAAGTTTGTTACATCATGAGTTCATCACATAAACATAATCCAAAACCAATAAACCAATGTTAAACATGTGCAATCATCAAAACCTAGGTAGTTCTAAAAGATTAGCCAAGAAACATCATATGAATATAATCCATAATCTGCTTAAAGTGAATGAGAAACATAGAAATCAAAGAAAACAAATAAACAAAGAAAACCGAATGAAGAACACCCGAATTCCTTGATCCTAGGCCTTCAATCTTCAATCCAATGCTTTCCCAACCTTTGAATCACCTTAGAATAGCTTTTCTTCGTCCTCCTAGTCGCCTCCAGCCGTTCAAAAACGTATATCTCCCTAGGGTTTTCGACTTTTTGGCTTAAAACTGATTTTCTGCGATTTTAAGTCGGTGGCGTAGCGCGACAGATACCTCTAAATCTGTCGCGTAGCGCGAGAGAATCAGAGGGTATTTTGGTCTTTTCTGTCACACCCCGAGCCGGCGGGATAGGATCGGTTGTCCCGTCGGGCGGAAGGTTCCCGGGGCGCGATATCGGGAGTGATAATCGTGATGATCAGATTGTTTACATTGCACATGATACAAATGAGAAATGCTAAACATAATAGAATTACAAAGTTAAATTACATCAGTATTGTTTATAATTTAACAATGTAAATCTACCATTAACATCATGTATTTCTATCTTGTATTTACACAAGATATACAAAATAATTTGCATGATGATGTCTTCAAAAATAATGCAGGTCCAAAAGCTAAGCCTTCTATCTGAAGTCCTAGTACGAAAGGAATAACTCCTTAGTTGACCTGTTCGTCACCTGAGAAGTCATGCAAAAAGATCAAGTCAACACATGGTTGGTGAGTTCATATAGTTTAGTATTTGAAAATGATTTGGAAATGGTATGATAATGATTTGAAAATGACTTGATAATGATTTGAAAACCTCTTTTGGTAAAGACCCTAACCTCATTAACTCCACATGTAATATCCACATCGGTATGCTTATATATAGGGAATCACGAAAGGGTCAAGCCCAGACGCTATCCCACCACATACTAATATGTATATGACACTGTTGTTAATGATAATTAAGCATTTTTACCCAACACCTCTAATTTAGATCATGATATTGAAATCTGATATGCCTTCGATTTATTGGGTTCCTCATAGATATATGATTTCCCAAAAAGACAGTGATAATAGTAAAATGTCAAATATTTAATTTATTAATTAAATAAAACATTTAAATACAACTAAGACATGATGATTGGGTATGATTTTACTCAATCAGTTAGACTTAGTTGTTGGTGGTTGTCCAAGTTGTAACCTCTCACACGTGACCCATGTCAGGCATAACTCACAAGGAGTACACCTGAACTGAGCGGGATTTTAATGATTTGCCCGTTACAGCTTGACCCAATGGTCTTCTGCATCTGAGTGGGACTTTAATGTTTTGCCCGTTACAGCCTGACCCAATGGTCTTCTGCATCTGAGTGGGACTTTAAGGATATCCTGTGATTCTTGATCTCTTGATTCTCATGATTTTGACTTTGATATTGATTTCATTTGATCGTTCATGTTATTGCCCGTTACAGCCTGACCCGAAGGTCTTCTGCATCTGAGTGGGACTTTATATGTGTGTTACACGTGGTCTTGATTCCATATACAACTGACATCCACCTTGACTTGAGTATTAATGAGTTCATTAGATCATAATGATTTCATTATTTCAATGATTTACACACATTTATGATTTATGATTTCCTGAGTCTATTGATCTTGATCTTTTGAATTCCCATGATTCACAATGATAATTGATTTGATATGATTCTTGGGTCTCAGATCACACACTGAGTTATGATTCCCTCGAATATGATCTCTTGATTATGTTCATTTGATTTCACTTTGAATTTAGATTCTTGAATTTGAACTTGATGGACTAAGGGCTGATTTAGAATTTAGATTTAAGGTATTACTCAAAAGAGTACTTAAATTCAATTGATAACTTGATCTTGTTTAATAATTTCCTAGACAGGAGTCTAGGAGTATCAACAAAACATATATATGTAAAACATATAATAAATAAAAGCATTTAAATAAACAGTTTAAATAAAACAGTTTACGCATGCTTCTCAGCCCCGCGTTTTAAAACAAAAATGTTTAGAAAAGGGGCAATGAACTCACTTGTGTTGCTTTGTATAGAATTACCACAAATGCGCGCTCGTTGTTGTAGCTTATGTGTCTTCGGTTCCTGAGTTGTTTTAAACGAATTCGCATACGATAAGTGTATATAATAGACGTAGTAACTGGGGTTTGGTCTCAGTGTGCAACTAAGTGTCCTAGATTACTAACGTGCTTCTAAGACTTCATCTAAATTAGTCTAATTCATTACCCGTTAGTAACCCATATCCCCAATTAACCCTTTAAAGACTTTAATCATATCATGTTCTAATTATTTCATTCCAAGTTAATTATTTAGAAAACATTACTTAGTATAATTTAATAAAGTTTATGGATCTTTTACTTTTACTAAAACCTCATTTTGTTTATAAAGACGTAAAATTTAAAGGTGATGGGCCTAAGTGGAGCCCATTGGGCCTTTCTCGGCCCCATTTATAAAACTTTGATTTTTCCAATGTTTTCTTTTCAATACATAGGTTAACTATGCTAAGATAGTTTAAGTAAAACCACGTAATTTAGTTGTATGTCTTTATACATTTTTCCTAGGGTCTAAGTGTTAATGATTTAGTTAACACTTAAACTTTAGGTTCTTATTTGATCCATATGATTTCTTGACAATTTCAAATGTTTTAGCTACATTGATCCCGACACACTTGATTTTTGTACAAAATGATCCATGAAGGTCTTTATTTATAAAAACCCTAATGTATCCCCATGCTTTCATGTGTCTTCCTTGCGCACACACACCATGCATACGTATAAGATGTGTGTGTGTGAGTGTTTTAATCTACCCATGCATGTGATGTGTTGCAAAACACATCTGTTTTTCCATTTGTTTCTATTGAGTTTCTGTTTAGTTTACTAGTTTTTAGAGTCGATTTATGCTGGTTCTTCACAATTTGGTAATTTCATGCTTGCAGGTAATAAACATGTCATTTTAGCACAAAAGATCAAGAAAACGAGCTCCAGGTTGGACGAGAACAGACCCGAGAACAAAAGAAGACAAAAGCTGGATTTTAGGTCCCTCGCGTATCGCGAGGCCCTCATGAAACCCTGTCGCGCTACGCGACAGGTGGAAATTACCATTTTACCCTTTTTAATGATTGCGGGTTTGACCCGACTATTTTGTCGGGTAGCGAAACCCGTCGCGCTACGCGACGGGTGTGTCTGTGTGTGTCGCGGTACGCGACGCGGGGAAAAATTCAGAAAAACGATTTCTTTTCATTAAAACGGCTGGAGACGGGATTTTTAGGTTATCATCGAATAGGAGAGACGGCAGAGGCGACCAAGAGGTGATTTTGGAGGTTTTGGAAGCTAAGGATTGAAGAATCAAGGCTTAGGATCGAAGACATCGGGTGTTCATCATTCGGTTTATTCGGTTTCTTTGTTTTTATTCGATTCCTATGTTTTTCATTTACATTAAACAGATTATGGTTTGTTTTCATATGATGTTTAGTGGCTAAACTTTTAGAACTATCTAGGTTAGAAGATTATGCATGTTTGATTTTGGTTTGATTCGGTTTTGGAACAATATGATGTGATGGATTTATGATTTAAAGATTTGGTTTTGAATATTGGATGTGTATGTATGTCTTTGGTTGTTGAATGATTGATATTATGTTCCTCATGTATCTTGGTGATTGTCTGTCACATAATAGGTGCATGCTAGAATCAATTACTGTGTGTTTTTGATTAGTGGATGAGTTGCTTTGGCCGAGTGATTCATAAGAATGTTTTATTATGATTTAAATGATTAAGATGTGCAACTTGCTTCAACAGCCGTGAGGTGAGAAGTTGTCGATAAGTCTTGGTTTTTAGATTGCTAGGTTAGAGCCTTCGTGAGAAGATCAATCTAATTTGTCTATTAAACCTTGTTTATTGAGTCCAATAGGAAAATCCAAGTTGTCCCTAGCATTTAAGTGAACTGTAACTGTCGCGCCGTGAGGTAGATTGTTTAACGGTTATTTCTTAGGTGTTTTGAGATTATTATACTGTGAGGTAGATAATCTAGTGGATATTTCATAAATAGTTGGATGACCTGTGAGGGAAATCCATGTATCCGGTGGTTTAACGGCTTGTAGGAACTTTAGTTGACTATCCTTGAGAAGGGTCGAGGGTGCTCTAGATTTCCTGTGAGTTTAGTATTATAAGATCCCGGTATCACATTAGTTCCAATCCTCGATAGAACCTTATCAAGCATGTATATGATTCAAGCCTAGGTAGTGTTTCTTTTTCTTCTTTGGTTTAGTCTTTGTTTGCTCGTCTGTTTTAGTCTATTTAAGTCATTATTAGTTTTACTAGAAAACCCCCTTCTTTATTATTATTTTAGTTAAGTACAAATTTTGTATAGATAAGTCCTTGAGTCTAGTTAGTACAGTCTGTAGAAGTCTGTGGGTTCGATATCCGGACTTACTTTTGTCTTGCTACATACGATAGGTACACTTGCCTGTCGGTAGCTTAGGTTTTAGAGAGTCTAGATTTATTACTTTTTGTCTAGTTTTAGAGTCGGTTTTTAGTTAGTTTATTAGCTAAGCTCCGTCGACATCAAGTTTTTGGCGCCGTTGCCGGGGACTTATTAGTCGATTGTGCCAACTAGTTATTTTTCTTGTCTGTGCATATTTGTTTTTAGTTTTACTTATATTTCTTTTTATTCTATTTCTTTTTGATTTTGCTTCTATTTGTTTGCAGGTTTGGTAGTGTATGCCACACCTACGCTCACACGGACCGCCACCTGAGCTTTCATTGCCATCAAGGAGCGATTCGCGGGACTTCTCTGAGGGTTCTACGAGCGAGGTAAGTATTTCTACTCCCATTTCTGTTGATCTTTCTGAGCACACACCGTCTTCTTCTTCTACTTCTTCTACTCACTCTAGTCCACGCGTGCCTTTTGATCCACAAATGGCAGCACGTCGTACTGTTCACCAGCAGGCCACTGCGGGTTTCACGGGGCTTAATAACCCCATTTTACTGCCACCTATCCCGAATGAAAATTCATGGCAGATTCCTTCATATATCATGAACGCTATCAATAATGCTCAATTCAGCGGTCGTGATGATGAAGATGCTCCCGCACACCTTGCTAAGCTCACTCGTATCTGTGGTACCTTTAATCTTCAAGGGGCCACTAATGATGCGATTTTTCTACAGCTTTTTTCCTTTTCTTTGTCGGGGCGAGCAGCCACTTGGCTCGATTCTCATCCTCCAGGCACCTTCACTACTTGGGTTAGCCTTCGGGATGCTTTTCTAAAAAAGTACTTCCCACCTGCCAAGGCCGCCCGCCTGAGAGATGAGATCCATTCATTCCGAATGGCCCCTGATGAACCTTACTATCTTGCGTGGGAAAGGTTTCAAAATCTTCTTAGCCGATGCTCCCAGCATGGTTTGTCTGAGTGGGCCCTTGTAGAGAAATTCTACAATGGGCTCACATATGAGACTCGTGCCAGATTTGACACTTCTGCAGGAGGACACCTCATGGGTAAGAGGGATGTGGCCGAATGTAATGATCTTTTTGAGAGCTTCGCTCAGGCCGAGCATGAGCAGCGGTCATCAAATAGGAATTCCACTCCTATTGCTAGTTCCTCCTCTTCTACAAGAGGAGTTCACCACGTCAATGTGGACACTAGTGTTGCTGCTGCTCTTGAGTCTTTAGCTAGGGATGTCAAGGAGTTGAAGATGAGAGTAGACAGATGTGAGATCTGTAGAGGTGGTCATGCCACTTCTGAGTGTTTGGTGAGCCAGGAGCAGGCTAATTTTGTAGGCGGACAGGGTAGATTTGGGCAATCTCATAACCCCGGTTGGGGAAATTCTCAGAACCAAACCTATAGATCTTCAGGTAATCCCCCTGGTTTCCATCATAGTTATTCTCAAAACCAGGGGCAGGGTCAGCCTCGTGGTAGTTCGGGTAGTACTCCAGGTAGTGGTAGTGGTTTGGGTAGGATAGAGGAGTTATTGACTCAGTTAGTGGCTAAGGATGCCACTACACAAAAGATCCTACATGAACATGATGTCCTCCTCAAGAACCAACAGTCTGCATTCCTTGATTTGCAAAGAACGGTTGGTGATATCGCCAAACGGTTGGATGAACGGCCTCAAGGCCAGTTCCCGGGTCAGCCCCAAACCAACCCAAACGCCCACGTTAAGGCGGTCACTACTCGTTCTGGAGGAGGTAGAGGAGAGGTGTTCATACCACCAGTGTTAGTTGAGGTTGAGGAGAGCGAGAGAGTGATTCCACCGGTTGATGTAGATGAGGAGGAACCGGTGGATGAGGAGATTGAGATGGAGACTCCTGGGAGGGTGCAAATGAGGCTAGTCCCAGCAAGTACCGCACCTAACAGTGAGTCTCCCGTTGAGAAACCGGTAGTTGGGAAGAAGCCGGTCATGTGTAAACCTACACCGGAGATTGATCTTACCCGTGTTCCTTACCCCGCGCGCTTAACTAATCAAAAGCACGCGAAGGAATACGGGCACTTCCTTGATATGTTCAGACAATTGAAGATCAATCTCCCACTCATTGATGTCCTTCAGCGTATTCCTAAATATGCTAAGTTTTTGAAAGAGTTGCTGAAGAGTAAGGATAGTTTGGTAGGGGTAGCCAACGTACCATTGAGTGCGTGTTTTTCTGCGGTGATCTTAAACAAGCTTCCCGAAAAGCTTGCAGATCCGGGAATGTTTACTATCCCGTGCTTATTTGGAGACGATGTAAGGAGGTATGCTCTGGCGGACTCAGGGGCTAGCATCAATCTGATGCCACATTCTTTATACGAGAAGCTAGCCCTTGGTGACTTGTCCCCCACACGCATGACCTTGTCGTTGGCGGATCGGTCGGTGAAGTGTCCACGGGGGATTTTGAAGAATGTCTTAGTAAAAGTGGATAAGTTTGTGTTTCCCGTAGATTTTGTTGTGATGGACATGGAGGCGGACACGGTGGTTCCCATCATTCTTGGGCGCCCATTCTTGCGCACCGCTAAGGCTATCATAGATGTATATGAGGGAAAACTCACTTTTAGAGTGGGTGATGAGAGCGTTTGTTTGAAGGTAGCAAATTCTATGAGAGCCGGCGGTGAGTTAGTCCATCGAATGGAGGGGGTGATTTTGGCTAGTGATGATGTCGGTGTGCATGAAGTTGTGGGAGGAGGACCATGGGATGTTGGTGATTGTGGTCTCGATGAGATTGTAGGGGAGGAGATCTCTTTGGATCCTCCCATCTGAGTTGATGATTTTGAGCTCTTGGGTTAAACTCCCAAGTGTATAGTTGTAGATTTTATTTTTTCGTGTGTTCATTTTCGTTTGTTTGCTTTCGTTTTTGTTTGTTTTAATTTGTTTTGAAGGTTTTTAATCAATTTGATGCCATAATAATGAATTGGAGCCACCAGGTATGTATTTCTTGGCTTTAGAAGGGTTTTGGATGGTTGGGAATGATTTGGGGTGAAAATGTTGGCTAAGGCATGAAAAATCCGGAAACTTTCTGGAAAAATGACCCCGTCGCGCTACGCGACGAAACCTGGCTTACCTGTCGCGCTACGCGAGACATTTGGTCAACTTCGCGGGTCAAACTTCTGTCGCGTATCGCGACGGCCATTCAAAAATCTGTCGCGGTACGCGACGGGTCCTGGAATGTTTTTAAATGTTTAAAAACCCTAGTTTTCAAATTTTACCCCTAATTTAGCTCTCCTACATCGTATTCACTACATAGGAGACTTCCTAAATTCATTTTTGTTGCATTGAGTTGATGTTTTTCAAATTTTTAGTTAGTTTTTAATTTTCTTTGTGTGATTTGTTTTTCTTTATTTATTTTAGTTAATTGGTAAGGTCGGTTTGTGGTTGGGCTTAATCATGGTTATCATTGTTTTTCTTTGGACGTGTTAATGCTTGCTTGATCTTTGTTTTGTGTAGATTTTTGTTTGCATTGTTTATAGCCTGCGGAGCAAAAGTTGTAGATTGTGGAGCTTCGTGGAAAGATTGGCACTCGACAGTTTTCTCGTTAACCAGCTAAGTCATTTTCAGTTTTTAGTTTTTAGTTTTCTTTTGGTTTTCCTTATTCTCTACATTGGGGACAATGTAAAGTTTAAGTGTGGGGATGGGAAACTTTGTTTTAGTCTAGTTTTCTTTTAGTTAGTTTTTTAATTTTAGTTTACTTAAGTTTTTGAGTCAAAATTTTTGAAAATTTTTGAAAATTTTTTTATTTTTATTTTGTTTTTACATCTTTAGCTTAGATCTTTCTTGTCCTTGTTTAAGTTGGTTGCAAAAGCATGATGGGAAATGATAGAAAAGATGGGTTTTGTGGTTTCTTTCATGGTTAATTTGTTGGTTTGGGTTTTATGTTTTGGTTATGGGATGTGTAAGTAGGCTCAATTGGTTGTTTTGTTCCTTAGAATTGGTATAATCTTACTTAAATACATGATTTTCATAAGAAACATCTTGGGCATTTGGAATTGATGAAACTGATTTCTAGCTAGAAATGAATCTTTGCATAATAACAAATGAGAGTTTTGAAAATCTGATTTTTGCATTGGCACATAAGTACTCTTTTTATGAGAATAAATCCGAGTCTTATGGTGCTTCCATTTCACCAAATAAGCTGAGTACAAAGAAAAAAAAATGAAATAAAAGAAGTTGGATAAAAAACTTATGTGTCACACGCCGGGTTGCAGCCTGGTTGAAACACCACTAAGTTAAATTCAATGGATTGAAAAATAAAAGAAAAATGCTCACGCTTCCATCTGTTTCCATTTTAAAAATCTGATTTGAGAAATTTCTTGTTCGTTTATATGTAAAGATGACTTGAAAGCTAGAATCCAGGATTGATTTGATTTTAAATTTCCAAAGTGTGGGTCAAATGAAATGAAATGTAGAACATGAACTAAATGATCCATGATTGAGGGACAAGAATAATCAGTATGGGTTTAACAGGATAACAATACTTGCAATCTTTTCCAAAGCGTTGAATTTTAAATTGACTATGTTAATTGTGTAGAAACTATCATATTTAGCTATGATCCCAGATTTTTGCATAAGCCTTTTTCAGGGACGAAAAAGAGATAAGTGTGGGGATGTGATGTGTTGCAAAACACATCTGTTTTTCCATTTGTTTCTATTGAGTTTCTGTTTAGTTTACTAGTTTTTAGAGTCGATTTATGCTGGTTCTTCACAATTTGGTAATTTCATGCTTGCAGGTAATAAACATGTCATTTTAGCACAAAAGATCAAGAAAACGAGCTCCAGGTTGGACGAGAACAGACCCGAGAACAAAAGAAGACAAAAGCTGGATTTTAGGTCCCTCGCGTATCGCGAGGCCCTCATGAAACCCTGTCGCGCTACGCGACAGGTGGAAATTACCATTTTACCCTTTTTAATGATTGCGGGTTTGACCCGACTATTTTGTCGGGTAGCGAAACCCGTCGCGCTACGCGACGGGTGTGTCTGTGTGTGTCGCGGTACGCGACGCGGGGAAAAATTCAGAAAAACGATTTCTTTTCATTAAAACGGCTGGAGACGGGATTTTTAGGTTATCATCGAATAGGAGAGACGGCAGAGGCGACCAAGAGGTGATTTTGGAGGTTTTGGAAGCTAAGGATTGAAGAATCAAGGCTTAGGATCGAAGACATCGGGTGTTCATCATTCGGTTTATTCGGTTTCTTTGTTTTTATTCGATTCCTATGTTTTTCATTTACATTAAACAGATTATGGTTTGTTTTCATATGATGTTTAGTGGCTAAACTTTTAGAACTATCTAGGTTAGAAGATTATGCATGTTTGATTTTGGTTTGATTCGGTTTTGGAACAATATGATGTGATGGATTTATGATTTAAAGATTTGGTTTTGAATATTGGATGTGTATGTATGTCTTTGGTTGTTGAATGATTGATATTATGTTCCTCATGTATCTTGGTGATTGTCTGTCACATAATAGGTGCATGCTAGAATCAATTACTGTGTGTTTTTGATTAGTGGATGAGTTGCTTTGGCCGAGTGATTCATAAGAATGTTTTATTATGATTTAAATGATTAAGATGTGCAACTTGCTTCAACAGCCGTGAGGTGAGAAGTTGTCGATAAGTCTTGGTTTTTAGATTGCTAGGTTAGAGCCTTCGTGAGAAGATCAATCTAATTTGTCTATTAAACCTTGTTTATTGAGTCCAATAGGAAAATCCAAGTTGTCCCTAGCATTTAAGTGAACTGTAACTGTCGCGCCGTGAGGTAGATTGTTTAACGGTTATTTCTTAGGTGTTTTGAGATTATTATACTGTGAGGTAGATAATCTAGTGGATATTTCATAAATAGTTGGATGACCTGTGAGGGAAATCCATGTATCCGGTGGTTTAACGGCTTGTAGGAACTTTAGTTGACTATCCTTGAGAAGGGTCGAGGGTGCTCTAGATTTCCTGTGAGTTTAGTATTATAAGATCCCGGTATCACATTAGTTCCAATCCTCGATAGAACCTTATCAAGCATGTATATGATTCAAGCCTAGGTAGTGTTTCTTTTTCTTCTTTGGTTTAGTCTTTGTTTGCTCGTCTGTTTTAGTCTATTTAAGTCATTATTAGTTTTACTAGAAAACCCCCTTCTTTATTATTATTTTAGTTAAGTACAAATTTTGTATAGATAAGTCCTTGAGTCTAGTTAGTACAGTCTGTAGAAGTCTGTGGGTTCGATATCCGGACTTACTTTTGTCTTGCTACATACGATAGGTACACTTGCCTGTCGGTAGCTTAGGTTTTAGTGAGTCTAGATTTATTACTTTTTGTCTAGTTTTAGAGTCGGTTTTTAGTTAGTTTATTAGCTAAGCTCCGTCGACATCAGCATGCAATACCCTTTGTTCATGGTTACTGTTTATAACCCACTCTCAATCGAAGTGGTCGTAACCCATGCATCTTGGCCGAATAAGGTGGTAGTCGAATGAGTCTTGGCCGATTAAGGATGATGGTCGAATGAAGCCTTGAGTCGAATGAGAGTTGGCCGATCGAATGTGGGGTTGGCCGTATGTGATCTAGGTCGAATAAGAGTACTGGTCGAATGGCTATTGCCGAATAGGTTGTGTCGAGCGAATGGGCCACTTGGCCGATTGGTTGCACCATCGAATGAGGCTAGTGGCGAATGGGATCGGGTCTGGCGAATGTGGCCCAAGGCCATTCGCCGAATGTGGATGCTAGGGTCATTCGACCATCTGATGGTGGGGGTCATTCGGCCGCGCGACCACCCACCTGTGCAGCCATGGTTTCGAACTATTAGACCAAAGGTTTGAGTGAATCTTGTTCCTACACCATTCTAAGGTATCCTAGAGTGAATCCTAAGGGTTAGAAATTTGGTATGACCGGCTCTAGATGGGTTCGATCAAAGGGTTTATAAAACCCTAAAAACCGAACTTGAACATGATCTTTACCTCGAATCAAGCGGATCTAAGCCCCGATCTGTTGTACTTTCTTAATCTACATGAAATGGTGGTGATTTTGACACCAAGAACACGCAAAATGGTGAAGTTTTGAGCTAGAGGTCTTAGAGAGAAGTGGTGGGTTTTTAGAGAGAGAAAGCTTGAGGATGAGGGTGACGAAAATGGAGTTATGGCTGGTAGATGGTGGTTGTTGTGGCATTAAATGCCACAATAAATGTGGGGAAAATACCCGGGTTTGTTCGGGTTCGTTCGGTTTCGCGTAGAAACATCGCTTTCGCGTATTTTTCGTAACGAAACGACTCAGTTTTTAAAATAGAATCATAAAATTTATTTTAGATTGTGATTCCTAATAAATTAACTAAATATCTTTTAATTATTTAATTTACAAAATATTTATTTAGCGTTTAAATCGAATCGCGCGGTCATCGCGCGTATTTGTTCGAATCAAATACGACGATAACTACACTTTTCAATATTGTTTTCTAATTATCGAATATCATTCAGAACGTTAAACTTTTAGATTTATTCGTACAGATCGTCACCTATACGAATAATCTGTCGGTTTAGCATTCACTTAACGGTATTCGTGTTGTTTTGTCCTGTAAGGCCTCACATACGTTTATACATAATAAAATCCTAACAAATAAATCACATGATGATTCTGTGTTGCCAGATAATTATCTGACTCAAGAATCATTGTTCTGAATTGATTTCTCTGAAATGTCTGTGAATTCACTGTTTTGTTAGCATGAAATGATACTGAGGTTTGATATGAACATGAAATACACTGAATTACATGAAAATTGTACCTGATTACTGTTCACGCACTGTTACGATCACTGTTCCGGTGACGGTTCCGGCACTGATGTTACATTTTCCACCTCTAGCGTAGCGTGACGGGGTTTGCTGTGGTTGTCGCGTAGCTCGAGAGGTTCCAGATTTCAGTTTTCTTCTTTTCTTCCTTCCAGGTCCGTCCTTACCCAACCGTGAGCTTGTTTCTTTGTACTTAATCACCGAATATACGTGTTTATTACCTACAAGCATCAAATTACAGAAATGTGAAGCACCAGCTTAAATCGACTCTAAAACTGAATAAAATGATACTGAAACTTAACCAAAACAAATGGAAAAATAGATGTGTTTTACAACACATCAGTGTTTTCAGTCAGTTATTCTCAACGAGTATATTTAGTTAACTAACGGGTATACCTGATACCCGGTAGAAACCTGATGGGTTTTGGGACAGGTATGAGACATACTTTTATAAACAGGTATGAGAATAAGATTACTCAAACCCGTCCCAAATCCGACCCATTGTCATCCCTACTTCAAAAATGTATTTGCCATAAAAAAAATTCCCGTGTCTAAAAATTAATGTTTCTAAAAATTGAGTCTATTCTTCAAAACTGTATTTGTCATAGAAAAAAAAATTCCCATGTCATTATCTTGGCCTTGAATTTTATATCTTAGGTTTTCTAAAGATATTCTGCCATCATCGTTGCAAAATACTTTGCTTATATTTGGGTTAACGAAGAAAAAATTATGTTTATCGTCATGGATACAATATCTTTATTATACAATTCACTGTAATTTTAATTAGATTTCATTTTAATTTATTTATATACATATTACTTATTGTAAAACAAATATAGGATGAAATTGCATCTTATGATAATTGAATCGTATAAAGTTAACTTTTAAACTTATAATTTATCATCAATTTTAAATGTTAAAAAAATGTCTGGATATTATTAAATCATATTAAAGTTGATCTTTTATTTTAATTCTTTTTATTCTAAATAAAAAAAAAAAATCAATCTTTAATATGAACAGTATATATTCGTGTTTTACAAAAGTATCTTTGAGGACTCTTAGAGTGATAAGGTATTCTCTCTAATTAACCAAATGACGAAGGTTTGAGTCTTTGATGATGTGTTACAATTAATACATATTTTGCTTATAAAAAAAGGTATTAGAAACGTATGGTCTTTGCATAATAATTGAGCGATCTATTTGACATTACATACTTTAAATATTTCATTATGAAACTAATTAAATTTCAATAAATTCGTTTGAATTTTTTCATCATTGTTCATCAAGTAACATGTACATTTTTTGGATTACATATGACAACTTGTAGATATAAAAACATAAAACAAAAATTTATTCTAAAAGTAAAACTCTGCTAGAAAATTTACAAAATAATAGAAAAAAGACTACAAATACCTCTGAACTCGAATCAAGATGCTAACAAAAGACATGAGGAAACTGATTGGTTGATGAATAACTATAGGATGATGACTCCATTTTATACCCTCCTAAATCCTCCAAACCCTCAAAGAAATCATCATTAAAAACCATATAATCTTCATCATTAACTCGAGGAATCATCGTATGTCCTTGATCAATATTGACACATTTGTTGTAGAACAGTGTCTCCTCTTTAATGTTTGATTGCTGGAGGATTTCATCTTCGATAGATGAAGCTGAAATGGTCGGTGGAGAAGAATGAAATGGTGAAGCTTTTGATTTAGTGACCGGTTTACCGACATCGTGATTGGTTGGACTCTTTGGTGTAGCTTTGAACCGGCTACGGTTGATTCCGGCTAAAGAATTCCGACGAGTTGGTTGTGGGTGGTTGTGATCCGCGGTGTAGGTTAAAATGTAGATGCTTGAATCCGTACAACTTTGCTCGACTTGTCTCCTAGCCAGACAAGCTTTTGAGCTGCTACATCTATAATAGCTCCTGTTGAATTTAAACATTAGATAAAACCGTTATACTAAGAAAATAAGTGCAAAATCAAGTGAAAAAACACTAATAATTCGCCTATTTGTGACCGGACTAATAAGCTATCATGAATACATATATAACTAACTACACTTAATGATCCGTTGAGTCACTAGAAACAGTGACCATTTTTCACATTTGTAGCTACAAATTTTGCAGGCGTAAACAAACAAAACAAAGAAACATACCCAGTGAAATACCACTTAAAAGTAGGGTCTGGAAGGTATAGATGAAAAAAACCTTACCCATACCCTAGAAGGGTAGAGAGTCTGCTTCAGAAGAGACCCCTGGCTAATGTACGTAGCAGGCGTAAACAAAAAGACATGTATATATGTATGTACCTAGGATAGATTGAGCCTTTGATTGGTTTTTGACCATATTTACGCCAAGCCCATGGATCTGAAGACAAACCAGCGGCTGTTACTTGAACCACTACTCTCTTCTGCTGATTCTTCCTGTTACACACAGATCAAGGTGTCACTAATTAATAACTGCAATATGTACACACACTAATCAAACATCACAATCGATGACAGAAGTAACCAGCTTTAGTTATGAAGAAAAAAAGTTTTCCAAGATAGAGAATTTAATTTCTCTAGATTTATAACCTAATATTCATATCGATCTGTGAATAATTTTTAATATTGAATTACTATATATAAAATATATGTTATATTTGAAGAGACTCACGAAAAGCAACAATATTATCACAAATATGATAGAAGGTAAGCATGCTATAGCTATTAATTAATCTTACAGTAAAGCTTAAACGCTACTTAATTAATTATGAGTGGGATGTATGTATATTTGTTTCATAAATTTTCATTATCACATGTGGTAACTCAAGAAAAAAGCAAGAGTCACAAAAAGCTCACCTTTTTTTGAGCTTTGGTGCAAGTTGAGAGGTGTTGGAAGAAGACCCACTAAATTTCTTGATTTCTTGTTCTTGATCTTGAAATTGTTGAATTTCTTTATCAGGGTCAAGATAATTTTGATGAATGATGTGAATATCAGAAGCATTAGCAGGAGGATCTGGATAGAAAGGCTTGTAAAGCTGGTCTAGTTCATCTGTAACGACTGGTTCCATGGTGCTTGTGGTTGCATGATCATGTTCATGTTCATGGTCGACAGGACGATGATGATCATCATAGAGGTGATCAGGGAAGTAAAAGAGAAGGGCTTGATCATATTCTTTCTTGATATCGATGGATCCAAAGCAATCGTCATGCTGATAATGATGCGGATGTTGTTGTTGTTGATGATGATGAGATTCATCATATTGATCATTGGGTCCGATGATAGCCTGTAAACCCCATTCCGCCATTGTTAAGATTTCTTAAAGATAATAAATTAAAAGAGTTGAATATGAAGACGAAGATGATGTATAGAAGGTGTTGACCTTTTATAAGTAATTGAAATTCGTGATTGGGAAATATCTCAGAAGCTTGGTTTATAATGAAATTTTTTAAGCAAGTGTGTGTAAAGCAAACAAGTGGGATGTTGACTTTGGTGACAAGTCAAAGATGGCCCGGGGGGGGGGGGGGGGGTAGGGATAGAGGGGGTAGAGAATAACGTAACACGGCATGCGGTTTATACTCGCTTCTCAAACTCAAGCTTGACCAGGCATTTGCATGCTTTTTTAGTTTATTTGCTTCTATACTACTGCTTTGTATAAACGTACTCTAATAAAATAGTATTTTAAGAGATACGTGTTGTTTTTTTGGTGAAATTTGAAATATTTCCCACCTCTATCTTTTAATATATACTAATAATTTATAGTAATTATATTATATAACTAAATATTAAAGAAAACAAATCTTCTTTTTCTAATACTTTAATAATTTTTTTAAAATTTAATAAATTATAAGAATATTTCAATTATATTTTATCTCAAATAATATAATTTTATACTTATTAAATATTTATTATTATTTTGTATTGATAAATTATATATTTTTTTCACTACTACAAAATAAGCATAATGTATCTTTTTTTTCACAAAATGTTGCATTAGCTGAAGTTCCATTAGTTTAATGCAACATTTTTCAACTTTTTTAAAAAAGTTGCATTAGGAAAAATAAAGTTGCATTATGTAACAAAAAAAGTTGCATTATATGTAATGCAACTTCAGCTAATATAGTTTTTTTTTTAAATATAAAAGTTGTATTAAGGTGATTTTTGTATTAGTGTTTATTATTAAACCTAGATTTTTTAATTATTCAAAACACATGCATGTACTATACGGGTTTTTAAGCTAGTATATACATATATAATTAATAAAATAAAAACCCGCATTTGTTGTGAAAACCATGTAAAAAAGTTTTTTTTATAATTTTTTTTACAAGTTTGTTACATTATTTGGTACATTCTTATAAAAAAATTAAAAAAAATGACGACAGGTTTTTTTAAAAAAAAAATTGTAAAACATATGTAACGTTGCACACATATGTTACGAAATATTTTTACATGGCGTTACATATGTTTACATGGTTTTACAAAATATATTTTTTTAAAAACCTCTCGGTGCTTTTTAATTTTTATTATAAAAATGTGTCAAATAATGTTACAAACCTGTAAAAAATTTCCAAAAAAACATTTTTTATATGGTTTTTACCATAGTTTTCACAGCTTTCACAACAAAAGGGGGTTTTCAAATTATCCTAGGAGTTTCAAAAGAAAACTCTTTATATACACATATATATGTTTATACAGATGTCGAATTAAAAATCCAAAGTGGTTTTACGTGGGAATTGTAAAAAAGCCTACAAAATACAATTATACAGATGTTTATTGTTTTTGCGTTGAGTTAAACATCTATACGTAAAAATTTTATTTGTAGGTGATAACTTCGTGTTTGCATTATATTAAAAAAAATTATCACACAAACCTCGTGTTTTTTTTTAAAAAAAAAAGAAAGAAAAAAAAAACTTTGTTTTTTAACAACATTTTTATGGGCATATGCAAATAATATATATAATCTAGAGCTTTGAAATTATGTTTATGCATGATAATTATTCGGCATGTAATAAAAAAAAACTGGAAAAACTTTGTGTTAACCATCATGCATACATGCAATAATACATATAATGAAGAGTAAATTACGGTTTTGACTCATTTAGTTTAAGTGTTTTAATTATTTCGGTCATAAATAAAATCGTTTATCAATGCAACCCTTGTGGTTTAGATAACTATCGGTTTTGGCCCATCAAACTTAATTATTATAACGTTTTTGACCCAAAATCTAACTATGGTTGGGGGCCAAAAACGTAATTTTGTCTAAACCATAGTGTCTGAATTGATAGAATATTATATTTTAGACCAAAATAATTAAAACATTTAAACACATGAGCCAAAACCGTAATTTACTCTATAATGAAATTTTAAAATATACGATAAGTGTCATGAAAATTGCTTGGAATATGTATAAAGTAGGCTGTGTTTCAATTTGCTTTTATTTTCAGTTCTATACATATTTGTCATAAAATAAAAAGATTTTATTACAAATCGTTTCCTAATCACTATATACATATATATATATATAGGGTAAGGATCAAATAAAAAGTTTATTTTGCCTAAGAAGGCTAAAAAGGATTTTAAAACCATAAAAACCGACCCAAACGAACTCCGATTGAATTCATTTCGATGGCATTGGAACCGTCTCATCAAACCCTACAATATTTGCCTTTTCATTTTAGCTTTAACAACTAGTTTTAGAGTTTGGATTTTATGGCATGTTTTTAAGCTTTTAGGTTATATCTTTATGTTTAGTGTTTGTTTTTACAATTTTGGTTTTATGATTAGGGTTTATTCTTTATGATTTAAGGTTTAGGTTTTAGGTAATTGCAAGCCGGTTCTAATGATGTAAAAATGAATTCAATCCGAGTTTGTTTGAGTCGGTTTTCGAGTTTTTAAAAATCCTTCTTAGTCTTCTTAGGCAAAAAAAACTTTTTAGGGGAACCTTCCCCTATATATATATATATATATATATATATATATATATATATATATATATATATAGTGTCTTAGTTATAGCAAAACCAGAAAATTTAGATGGGCGGCCGACCACTATACATGTATCTATAATGTGTCCATACTATCACTTTTTGTTTATATAAATTTAGTGTTGGTTTCTTTTGACAATATGGAAATTTTGACTTTGGATTGTTTTCTATAATTAATTTTGAGTGTACAAGTTTGCATGAGTTTATTAATTTTTAGATTAGATTCAAATTCGAGACACTGATTTCTAGTTTTCATAATTACGTTATTAATTTTATGATTACTTTTATGATGTAACGTTGCCGTCAAAGTTATTGTTTGAATAAAGTGTTCCCATTGGCACTTTTAAAGTTAAATCAGCTTTTTGAACGTTCAAAAGGTAGATGTATTTTTGCTCTTAAAAAAGAAAACATACCAGCACCTACTCTATTTGGATAATATTACCGAAAATGATATTATCGACAATATACTTTGATTATTAATTTTAAGCAAAATATTTATTAATATTTTCTAAATTAAATTTTTGATTTTTTACAAATGATTAAAACTAATAAAATATACTACTACAACACTCATAAAAAATAGGTTTATCTCGTCTGAAAAAAATATATTTTTAATATATCTTTTACTTTATAAAATGTAATTTCTACCGTATGAAATTTTAGAACGATGTTTCTGTCCGTGCTAATATGTTGACACAAATTTTTTTGTCAACACTAAAGTAACATATGTGGTCTATCTCTTAGTTTTCATTAATTGTCAATGGTCAAAATGATGATAAAAAATTAAAATGAATGATTATTTTGTTTAAAATAGGGGGTCCGGTAGATTGATTATGTGAATTTTCCTGACATTTCTACCGAAAAAAAAATCAAACGAAATTATTTTGTTGTTCCTTAGTTATACAAAATAAAGAAGTAACTGATTTTATATTATGTGGTATAAAATAAATGGTAAATATACAGTAAAAATGAATATTGAACTGTCTAAGTAATAAATATATATGTGTGTGTGGATGTGAAAACACGATCTAAGAAAGAAAACCTTTATAGTTTATACCCTATCCGAGTCATTGATTTTGAATCTTGAAAATGAACATATGTTCCACATTAAACCACATTTGTTTATTTAAACTCTATTTTTTTATTCAGCTTTAATGCATACCACATATTTATTTCTAAAATTTAAAATCAATGACTTCAAGGTGATCTTAATCACCCATAGGTGAACTTACTCGCACATAATTGAACTTACTTATATGCAAGTGAACTTGATTATTGCAATATGAACAACTATCCGCGTGTGGATAATTCGTCTCCGAGTGAACAATGTTATAACATGAAAACACCCAGAATCCTAATTCTACCATTTTCAAACCATATTTAACAAAACACATAAAGGCTTAATCTTTTTTACATTAAAATTTGTTAGAAATCATTCTTTTACATCTTATTAAAATTTGTGGATAATTTTTTTTTTTGGAGACTTGTAAACGATCCGCATCTTTTATAATGGTGTTAAAATATGAAGTCCCAAATCATAGTTATAATGAAAATGAACACAAGATGGCTATTAGGGTATTATGAAGTCCCTAATCATAGTTATTACACTTGTACGTACCCCTATTTGACACATTTATTTAAACTTTGCCCATAGCTTCATTATATAACCAATTACCCCTATCATTGTTGCAAGGTCATCAAAAATTGAGGAGTTATTTTATTATTATTATTATTTTTTGAAAATACGTAAATAATAATTTCTTTTTATTTATAATGTAAATTCAATACAAAGCTTTGTATAGATCTTTTATATAAATTGTAGTGTAAATTTTATTTGAGTTGGTTTCTTTGCAAGCAGTTTTTTTTTCTCGTGTATAGATGTAAGATCTGTTTGTATCTTATTCTATTCAAACCTTACAAATAGTTATGATACAAATAAGATTATTCGTGTGTGATTGATATGATGTAGTTAAAATTTTATGAAAACTTTTACGTATACAGCATTATGTTTTTTCTTTGTATATTACTTCTCAACTCACATAATCATGCCGGTACTTTTTATAATAAACGTATAGAAAGAAATTAAAGTAAAATAAT
Organism: Mikania micrantha; assembly: GCA_009363875.1. Classification (NCBI taxonomy): domain Eukaryota; kingdom Viridiplantae; phylum Streptophyta; class Magnoliopsida; order Asterales; family Asteraceae; genus Mikania; species Mikania micrantha. The sequence goes on along the minus strand of CM018694.1, from coordinate 76,826,555 downwards.
TTTTTACTAAAAGAATAAATTATGTATGAAACTTTATGAAAATTATTTTATTTTATTTTTAAGTTCTAACAACTTATCTTATTCTATGTGAAGATTTATCCTAGCTGGTCCCCTTCTCTGTTGCATCACTTTATAACTTAATAAATTAAGATAATATTTTATAATTAGGTTAATGCTTAATTTTAGTTAACAAAGTCTACAATTGGTTTTCTCTTATAAAATCTTTATAAATTGTGAAGCGGATTGTTTTATGTGTGACTTTATCTTTTTAATTACATAAGCCGTCTCTTGAGTATTTACGGCATGTTTGGGATTGTTTATTTAGTTTAAAAGGACTTTTTGTAAAAAGTGTTTATTAACTTTTGTGTATAAAAAGTGTTTACGACATGTTTGGGATTGTTTATTTAGTTTAAAAATGTGTTTAGATTAGCCTTTGTGTATAAAAAGTCATTAAGTCAATAAGTTGTTTAGATATGTAAGTTCTCACAAAAATTAACAGATTATAACCATTAAGGCCTTGTTTAGGATTTCATTTAAAAATAACTTATTGGCTTTTTCAAAAAGCCAATAAGTAAATAAGTTGTTTGTGAAACGTAAAAGAACTTTTGAAAATGACTTTTTGTAAAAGAGTAATAAGTTGTTTTTTAAAAACTAAAAATTCTAGCTTTTCAAAATGACTTATGACTTATTAATATAAAATTACAAATCTACACCACTCTTTACCCTTTACCTAATAACCTTATAATGATGTCAATAAAAAAATGTCCTTTTTGGTCATTTTAAAAATTTATTTTGAAAAAGCTAATCAAACACATATTTAAAAACTTAATTTCAAAAAGTTATAAGTTGATAAACACTTTTAACAAAAAGTCATTTTAAGGTTAAATAAGTAATAATCCCAAATAGGACCTAAAAGTTAAAAACCATTTCTAAAAACCACAAAAAGTGGCTACTTAAAAACAATTTTTTAACACTACTCAAAAATTTAAAACCAAAAGTCCAAATTACCAAACATCTAACTTATTAACTTTCCCATCAAGTCAATAAGGTAAAAGTTGATTTCAAATGAAACTCCAAACATCCACTTAACTAAACTACTATCATTATTAAGAAATATTTTTAGTTTGTGATACACATGTTTTTAATCACATCAAACAAGGACTATAACTTGTGTTATAGTACTTAATAACTTCTTTTTTATTTTTTTTTACTTTTACATTAAAAATGTCTTGTATTGATGTTTTGTGGTCAATAATACGCTTTCTTCTGTCAAAAATACTAGTTTCTAACAAACTATTAATTTCAAATATATTATTTTCTAATAGTTAAAATATCATATTTATCTTTATTAATATATTTTACTAAAATAATTTTTAACATAACCATTTCATCCTTAAATTTCAATATTTCAAACATATCATTCTTCAAAACTAAAAATATCTTAGATGCTTTCTTTAACGTATTATACTTGCTTGTTTCTTCTACGATTTTCACACACTTTTATTTCATTTTCTTTTTTAGTTTTAAACAAATATTCATGAAAAAAAAAAGAACATAATGGATAAAAATATATTCGATATAATGAAATTTAAGGGTAAAATGCTTATGTTACGAATTATTAATTTTAAGTAAAATATATTGATAAGTATTATTATGATATTTTAACTATTATAAGAGAATATATGTGATATTAAAAGTTTGATTTGAATATACATGATATTTATTAAATTTATAAGGGTATATATATGAAATTCTCCTAAAATTTAAATTCACAAAGTCACGTGGGATAAAATGAAAAAAGCAAACAAAGTCATAAATTCCAGGGAAAGTAAAAAAAATACAATTAAAAGTAAAAAAAAAAGAAAAAGAAAAAGCTTAAAAATATGGGGGGAAATGTAAAGGAACACACAAAATCTTAAAACAGCTCATACAATCACTCACTAAAGAAAAAAAAATCCAAGAAAACTGGCTTATGTAGGATTCGAACTCGGGAGAATCGTTGTTAGTTGCACACATTAATTATATATATCTTATTTTGCAATGTCGTTGATTCTTACTAAACAATTACTCTACATATATATTAGATATATACTATTATTATGACACAGGACATCAAAGTTTACATATATGTAATGGTTTGTGTCTTGCGATTTGATTAGTAGGTTACCCGTTCGAATCTTGATCTCACCATTCTTTTTGTTTTTTTTTAACTCTTTCACCTTGGGCTTTTCAAGAACAATTGTTCCCCCCAACTTTCTATGTTTAGTTGTTTACACTTTAATCCCTTAAGTTTTAAAAAATTCTATAAAATATTGTTTTCATCTTCTTGAGTTTATAAAGTTTTAGATTTATCCTTTTTGTATATTAGTTGTTCCACCTCTGATTTCGAGATTGACACTTTCTCTTATTAACTTTTAAAAACTTAGTAAGATGTAATTTTGACTCTCATGAGTTTCTAAAGTTTTGAACTACCCTTATGTGTCGATATAAATTCAATTTAATTTATGTTTCTATTTAAAAAAATTTCAGATGCGACTTGGGTCAAATAAAATACTTTTTCGTGCTTATTTTTTGTACGTTTTCAGTTAGTCTAGGTTTCAACGTAAATTTCGTTTTGAAAACGAGTTGAGTCAGATATAATATGTTTTCATTCAACAGTATAAATTCAAGAAGCCGCCGCAGCTCGCGGCGGGTAAACTTACTAGTTACCCTTAAACTATATAAAGATAAAAATAGTGTTATTAATAGATTGAGAGGGGGATGAGTTACGAAAAAATAGAAAAAGAAAATAAAAATCTGCAAAACTTAAAACCATAATATAAATGCACACGAAAATTAAAATAAAAAAAAGCAAAAAACTCAAAAAAGTAAAACAAATATTGAGAAAAAAAAATACTAATGCCACGAGTACCAAAAAGAAAAAGCATTATTCATCTCCTCTTTTCAGTGTACGCCTACGCAAAATCAAACATGGTATTTCAAAAATGAAAATTATATAACTATCGATATTTGCTGTCAAGAATATTATATTTATTATCAATTTTGATTTAATAGAATTATTTGTCAAAAAGAAAAGGAAATTACACTCATTTCTTATTGCTTTTTTTTTTTTTTCTTAAAATAAGATTGAAATGTTTTTTATTGCTTGTTTATGTTGTCATGCGCACGTAAGATATTACGTACAACTCTTTCTTTTTCAATATTATTTTCTGGATCAAGCCAAGACTTCGAAATGATTGGATAATTTCCCGAATATGGGCACTTGGTCGCCTTTCTCATCCTATAAAGAAATGATCTTACATAAATTAAGTTTAGGAGTTTTATCAGGTTTTTGATATGACATTTTCACTTTAAAATTTAGATATTTTTTATAAATCAAATTAAAAATCATGACAATTAAAATAATGATTAAAAATTATATTTCCGAATTTTACTAAAGGTAAGTTTTGTATAAGATTAGGTTAAAAATTAGGTTTTACCCGAAAATTTATAAAACCAAAATAATATTTTATATTTTACCCATGATGTCTTGGATGGTATTTGTTTTTGTTAAACAATCTATCAATTAAAAACAATATAATATCAGGCATAAAGCGTAAACACTATTTGGTTTTTATAATTTTTAGGTTAAATATGCTTTTAGTATAACTCAACTTTATAAGTTATAATACAACTATTTTAGTCTTATTGTCTTATTCCTTTACTTCATTATGATTTATTATATTGAAAATTTATTTTTAAAATAACTCAGCGTTCATTCAAGTCAAGGATCTATCATCTGTGTAATGGTTGATTGAACAGCTGTACGTAATTGTTTAAAAAGTTAGACACTAATTCTACTGTTTAAATCATACCACAAAGACAATTCATGTAATCAACTTTATTATATTTTTACAACCGATATTATGAAAAGTTATATATCAATCATATCACGTTTTAATTATTATGATTAGCTTTTAACTTTTCATTTCTTTCGATTTAGTTGATCAGTTGAAGTGATGATACTAATTGCTTATATAACACCTGTGTGACACGTGGTTAAGCTTTCATAATCTCGTGAGTGATGGTTAATAATTATAATACCACTTTGATTTTTACACTTTTTACAAAACTATTAATTTGTATTTGATCCTAATTACACTATATATATATATATATATATATATATAGGGCATGGAATTTTTGATAACCCTTAAATAATGTTACAACCCATTAACCATCATCCAATGGTTACTTGAAAAAGAAAAGTGTGTAGGATCGTGACACGTGTCAGATTCTTTTTTTTTTCTTTTTTTTAATATAAAGGGTATTTAAGACATTTGTTATTTAAGTAAGTTTACCCCCTTTTTTTTAAACATTCATAACTTTTTAATACTATATTATTTTAAAAAAAAATTGCACCATTATACTCGTCTCATTTTTCTCTTTAATTTCGTTATAGTCTCGACTAATTTTTTCTTCTTTTTTTAAATGCCCTATATTTACATCATTGTAACGAGCTTAAATATAACAAATTTATTTGAATTTTTTTTAAAAATTTAATTTGTTGTCAATGTAAATTACATCACTGTAATTTAAACCAAATTCACCGAAAAAAACCGAAACCGAATTTTACGTCAATGTAAATTAGATCACGATAAATTACGTCAATGTAACTTACAACACTGTAATTTATCATTTTAAAAAAAATTCAAATAAATTTGTTATATTTAAGCTCGTTACAATGATGTAAATATAGGGCATTTAAAAAAAGAAGAAAAAATTAGTCGAGACTATAACGGAATTAAAGAGAAAAATGAGACGAATATAATGGTGTAATTTTTTTTTAAAAATAATATATCAAAAAAAAGTTATTAATGTTTAAAAAAGAGAGGGGGGGAAACTTATAAGGGGTAAAATGACTATGATGCCCTTTTTAATATTTTAATGAAATGTATATGTGTAAGCTTATGATTGGCTAAAATGGGTTATGTAGTTGTAACAAAAAAAGAGGGTTATTTTTTATACCCTTCCCTATATATATATATATATATATAAGTTTCGCCAACAATATTCCCTCGTATTAGATTTCAAGTTGTAGATTGTTTGACATGTGAAATTTTCTATCTTCTGTTCAAAATAAGTTATTAAAACCTATTCATACCAATATTAATGAACTTACTCTGATAATTATGCAAGTTATAAGCATGAAACCATTAAGTAAACTATTAGATATGTAACCAATGGGGCATTGCCTCAATGGTACCCCAAGATTCTTCCAAATGGGAGGTCTTGGGTTCAAATCTTTCCCGCAGCGAAATAGGGGTCTGAGGGGGGTTAGGGGGTTTTCCCAGTGGGGTTTCCTCCTGGGTGGTTGTGGTGGCTCATGGGAGGTCCAGGTAACTAGACCTTGGTGACATGACCAGGAAACAGTGGGTTCACACGATTGAGAGCTTCGCCGTTCAAAAAAAACTATTAGATATGTAATTAAATAGAGTAAACTATTTATAAAAACGAGGGTAAAAACCCATCAAAAATCAAGTCATTAAATAAATAAACATTATATTATTTGCATAAAAAATGTATTGTATTAGTTTCTTTTATAAATCATATAAACCTTGTAATTAATTTACTCTATATAAAATAACATTGACCAATAAGGCAGTGCCTCAATGATACCCTATGATTCTTCCAAATGGGAGTTCTTGGGTTCAAAGCCATCCCGCAGCGAAATAGGGGTCTAAGGGGGTACGGTTAGGGGGTTTTCCCAGTGGGGTTTCAATTCCTCCTGGGGTGGTTGTGGTGGCTCATGAGAAGTACATGTAACTATACCTTGGTGACATGACCTGGAAAGTGGAAACAGTGGGTTCGCACAATTGAGACTTTCGCCGTTCAAAAAATATATATAAAATAACATTGGGTAATTAAAAGGCCTTTGGTAGGTTTGTAATCAAAGGTGAAACGTGTGATACAAAACAAAGATTTTGGATCAAATCATTAAGTATGCAATTTTCTTATTAAATATTGGACCGATATCTAAATATTTAAAGAAACATACAAAAAGTCGTTGATTTAAGTTACTATATTACTGTCACCAATATCAATGATTATTTTAATTAAACTAATCGACTTTCTGAAGCTGAAGAGAATTTGTCTTTTGTGTAATCATAAACAATAATATGGAATGACGTTTTCATAATATATACATGTTAGTTTTCAGTGGCACGCAGAAGTGAAATCATAAAAAATAGCTCATGAAATACGAATTTCAGGAATTTATGGATACAATTTAATTTAATTTAATTAATTCAATTTTAGGTTTTCGTTCGACCCTTTTATTTTTTTACTTTTACATATATATTAAGGCAAAGATAATATTCATTGTTTGAATCCATTACAAACAAACAAACATTCATCTCGATTGACAAAATGTTGGGATCTTAATTTACAAGAAAGTTTCATACGTAATGAGTTTCAGTCATTAGATGTAGGCTTGAATTAATCAATGAAATAAGTTTTGATGGACTGATTTTAACATTAACACAAGAGCATAATACAAAAGAATATGTATTGTGTAGCAAGATTATTGTAATTTCGTCAATTATAATTTTTTTAGTTTATTACTTTTTTTTAATCTCAAATACATATAAAGTAGGAAGGTTTTATACTTTATGACATTATTTTTAATTAGAAAAAGATCCCAAATGCTTATCTTTCTATTATAATAAACAAAAATAAATTTTGACACTTGTCAAATTCTCATGCTTGTGTTGCCACTTGTCATTTTTCTACTAACTTATTCAATTCTCTATCCTATTAATAAATCACATTCTCTCCTATTGAATATTTATAATATTAATAAGTAATAATATTATTTGTCTTTTTTCATGCAAGAAAATAGTTTTTAACATATTAAAAATATAATACTTTTATTAAAAATCACACTTAAAAAAAAGTTTATAAATATGAAATTTTCTAAAAAAATATTTTTTTTAAAGTAAGAAAAATATTTATAAACTATAAATCATAGTTTTCAAATAATAGAATTTTTATAAACAAATGATGTTTCTTAAAAAGAAATGCTTAAAAACTAATTATTTTAAACCAAAAGTTGTTAAAATGTTAGGAAAAATTAAACTTTAGTTATTTATATTTAATGATATTCCAAAAAAAGTAATCAAATTTTAATAATTACACAAATTATACATTATCTTCTTGATTTGTAACAATTAGTTTTTGATAAAAAATTAATGAATTTTTTACATCAATTAGTTTAAGAATCTTTATTTTTACAAAACAAATATGACACGTATTATTTCTTTAGTTATTATTTTATTAGTAAAAATACTCATTAATATTTAATTTAATTATTTTATAATAAAATATTGTATAATTTTTAAATTTTTATTACTAATTATTTAATATTTTATATTCAATCCGTGTAATACACGGAGTAATAATCTAGTATAGTTATATACCCAAATTCAGTTAAACCAACCCTGGTTAGAGATTAGATAATTATTCAATAAATATTGTTAAGATAAAATTATATTAAATAATATTTGATGTCGTATTAAGATAACATAATTACTAATCTCTTTCGGGTTAATATTTTATTTAAATTTTAACTGTCATATATTCTTTTTTCCCTAGCGTATTCTTAATTTATTCCTGAAATTGCTTGCTTATAAGATCCACCTATTGTGCCGGGAACAACCAACTACATATTTTTTTAACAATCTTAAAATAATAGTATTAATATACTTTATAATATTTTTTTTTAATATATCCGACATTTTCAATAGTTTAATAAGGATGTTCATCTTTTTAAACAACAGTATTTTCAACGAAATTAACCATTTGTTATTATATTTAGGGTTCTAAATGAGTTGATTCGAGCCGAACTAAAAGATTTACAGCTAAACTGGTCCAGCTCGATATCTTTTTTTTATCAAGTTAAAATTTTGAGCTCGAGTTCGGTTCATGAAATAGTTTGAGCCTCGAGCCATTTAAATTTTATTTCTATTATTTACACATTAATATACGAAAAAACATTTTTAGCATGTACATAATATAAGTAACGTAATGTGTAATGTATGAAATAAAGTAACTATAATTTTAGTCAATAAATAATCAAGTTTTTTAGTTGTACAAAACATAATGTTCATTGGATGATCTAGAGTTTAAATACAAAACAATTAACAAAACATATACTAATGGACCAATTTGATTATTTATTTTTGTATTCTTTTTCATATTTTGCTATATGTAGAAAAACCAGAAATGATTATTGTGAATTCTTTAAAGCAAAAATAAATAAAAACAGATAGTTATATGAATATACATGTTATTTTATATATACAATTTCAAGCTGAGAAGACCTAATTTGAGTCAACCTTAAGTCGATATCACAGCTCGATTACAAAACAAACGAGCCCGCTTGGCTAGGTTTAGATATGATATTTTTTCGAGTGAGTCGTGAATCGTGAGTTTTTTTTAATAATGTAATCTACTAGTAATCTTTATAACAAAAATATTAAAAAAAATTAAGAATTAATTTAAGTTGTATTTTGTTTGAACAATAATACTATCATACTCATAATACTATCATACTCATAAATATTCTTCTCTTTTTCGAATTTGAATCCGATACCTTCTTTTTAATAGAAAATGCCTCTACATACCCCATGTTTATCTATATTTACTCCTGCATGTTTCGTGTTAAACATTATTTACGAACTACTAGCGCATTTGATGAAAAATAAGTAGTCACTAGTTTGCAAACCATTAACATATACCACATTAGTGACTCTTCATTACGTTGGTTTAAACTATTTTCTCCAACCCAAGTCAAAACCCATTTTCTTTAATTAATTTAATATCTAATTCAATATATAGTTAATAACTTATATAATTTAACTATTTTTAAAATTTTGATCATACAATCTTATTTATTTATTTTTTTAACATCCTATATAAATTTTATTAAAAAGGGAGTTATTTTCAAAAAAAAATATTGTTCAGAAAAAACTTATCAATTAAAAAGGGAGTTCTTTTCAAAAAAAAATATTGTTAACATCCCATACAAATTTTTTTGTTAACAAAATATTTTTTTTTTGTTAACATCCCATAATTACTTATACAAGTCAGTCATTTTTAAAAAAAAAATTATTCATTCAAACTTATATCAATATGTATTACCTGCAATTTAGGTTAAAAACATAGAAATCAAACACAAAAATAACTTGAATGACTTATTTGAAACAAAAAAAAAAGTTTGAGTGATTTGATTGGAACAAAATGAAAAGTTTGTTACATTTTTATGAAGTTTTCCCTTAATTATATTCCGCCATGTGTCACGTTTTATTAGTTCACTAGATTTTTGGACAAAACTATTTCTTCAAAAAAATTTACAATATATATATATATATATATATATATATGTGTGTGTGTGTGTGTATATGATTTAAAAAATATAAAAATTTTCAAAATTTAGGTTTTTTATCTATAAAAAACTTTTTATTATTTTTTTAGTTTTCAGAAAAATACTAAGTAATTTTTTCGAGATAAAATAGTTTTTTTAATATTTTAAAAACAATAATAAATCGTTTTTATATAATAAATATATTATTAAAACTTGAATTAAGTTGGCTTTGTGAATACGTGTGAAAAATTAAGTTAGGTTGAATTGTATATGATAAAGAGAGAAATTATTTTTTATAATATTAGGTTGGGTTGAGTAGATCAATGATGTGAGTAGTATAAGCTAACGGTTTATACGGTTGTATTCATGTTATATTATGCCTTATGGGCTAATCATGTGTGGATTATATTATTTTTTTTCTGGCATGAATAGTTAACAAATTGTGTTGGATCAGATAATACCTAAGCAAACGGATAAACGGACTTTGTCAATGAAAAGACCCACCTAAGAATTTGTACCATCCTGTAGAAAAAGAAGTTTGAGGTTTATGCACAGTCCCAGTTGCAACTTGTCGAGATAACTCTTTTTGAAAAATTATAGATCAAATGTTAACCCTTTCTTATCGCGATAACCGCATAACCCTAACACTTTTTTGCGTTTTTTGCCTGAATCTTTGTTTTTTTTTCATGGTCTTTATTATACATAAATAGAGGGGTTTATTTTTTGTGTTTTTGCTAATTCATCAACGTTTAGAAATTATTTACAAGTGTAAGTAAGTGTAAGTACTTACACTTACTTACATCACATATCTGATGTAAGTGTGATGTAAGTAAGTGTAATTACTTACACTTACTTACACTTGTAAATAATTTCTAAACGTTGATGAATTAACAAAAACACAAAAAAGAAACCCCCTATTTATGTATAATAAAGACCATAAAAAAACAAAGATTCGGGCAAAAAAAGAAAAAAAATGCCAGAGTTATGCGGTTATCGCAATAAGGAAGAGTTAACAAAGGAATCATCCCCTGTATGTATGTATGTATGTATAATTATTATTATTATTTTTATTGTAATTATAATAATTCGTTAAAGTTGAAAAAGATTGAATACAAGTTGAAAAAATATCCCACATTAAATGACTAGTTCAATTGTGAAGTTCACATTGAATGTTGAGTTGGTATGAAACTAAACTTCCCACATAAAACTCCAAATAAACACTTTTACTCATTAAATGTTATCATAGACCCAACCCGACCCATCCCATCCCATGCCTCTGTTCACAACTTGCATTGGATTAAATACAAACGGAAGTCTAAATAAATCATTGTAACCACAATTTTGTCAAACAAAATAAAAAATGTACAAAGATAAAACCATTGTGATTCAAATTGAAGAAAATTAATACATCTTTATCCTTCCTTTAGCCTTAAATCATGTAGAATTTAATTTTGATATTAAAAAAAAAAAAACTCTATTTTTAAAAACATAAAACATTACAATTTATTAATGAATTATATATTGTTTGCTTAATTTGTTATGTGTTTTTATTTTCTCATTCAATTTGACTCCCTTCTTTAAGGGGTAAAACGTAAAATACCTTTGGAAGACGTAAGGGAGTTTTGTTGGTTTACTTTATGAACTTAGCACGTAAAACATCTTAATTTTATAAATGTGTTTTATCCAAATAAAAAATATTAAACTGACCTTATATTAAAAAAATAAATAAAATAATAATTATAATAATAATAATAATAATAAACTAGGTGTAGAAGAGTGGGAAGTCATGAATGATTCCAACAAACAAATCAAGAAATACATCCTAAACTGACGTACAAGACAATGTATCCTAATTGAGGCTCATAAAAGTCATAAGCAGATTAAAATTTTATTTTTTTAATTATTATTTAATTTGAATTATATAATTAAGAAAATGAGATAGAGAGAAAAGAAGAAAGCGGCTAGTCAAGAAGCCGGTGGTGATGGTGGAATTAAATTTTTTAATTTTATTTGGCGTGAAGCCATGGAATTTATGGACCACCAACAACTTGCTCGGTGCCTAATTTTCTAAGCATGGGTCTCTAAGTGGACATACAAACCAAAAGCTAAATAAATAAAAAATAAAATTATCTGTATTTGGGTGTGTATGAGTTTTTTCATTTTTTTTATAATTTAGAATATGATATTTACACATGGCTAATTTGTTGAGGTGATGAAACGTGACAGTTGACATTCTAAATATAATTATTGATTGAAAACATTCATGTTTATTATTATAGTTTTTTAAATTTGATTAAGTCGAATTGGATGAAATCGATTTATGGATGCTCTTTTTTGAATATTTATTATATAAATGTATGTTAAGTTAAAATAATTTATAATTATAATTGTAAACTTTTTAGACAGTTTTAGCTCATTTGACATGCATCTCTAGCATCAAAAGTTTATTTGATTTTCCTATTACTAGTAGGAAACTAGGATACAAAGGAATTTAACTTCCCTATTATTTGCAGAATACTTGATTTTATACCAATATTGTGAAATCAACACCTCCAACAATTTTGATTACCAATAAAAATGATCTAATATTTTGCTAATTTACAACACATTAAAGATAAACCAATTCGTAAAACGGGTAAATTTATGTTGCATTTTATTTCCAATAATAATGTAATCATGTAAAATTTTAAAACCTAGATATGACCATGCACAATGGTCACCCCGTGGAACTAGTGGGATCCAGAGGGGTAGTGGTATTCAGTGTGAACACCGCCCCCCTCCCAGTGGGATCAAAATTTTGCTTCCAACCGCTCCCGCTCCCCGATGAGCTTCAATAGTGGGGTCAAATTTCATTGATGCATTTAAAAGAATGAGACCCACAAGGGGTTTAATAACAAATAAAAAATTATAAATTAGTGATGATTTGGCTCAGTGGGGAAGGTTTTTCAGTAGGGTGACCATTAAGGGGTTTTAAGATTTTCAGTGGGGTGATGTGACAGAAAATTTCATTGAGATGAGATTTCAGTGAGGTGACCGCTGTAGATAGCCTAATGAATTGTTTGTCACGGCCCTTCTAAAATCTTTATGGATTTATGCGTTATTGTCTAACAGGGGCGGCCCAGGGGAGGGGCAAATCCGACCTCCGTCCCAGGCCCATTTTTTCGAGGGGCACATTTTTTATAAATTATATATTTATAAAAAAAAAACTAAATAAAAAAATTTTGTAAACCCATTTCAAAAGGGGGCACAATTTGTATTAAAATGGGTCCATTTTTAATTTTTTATATACGTAAGTTATTTTTTAAGCTCATCACATAAATTTTTTAATTTTTTGGATGCTTATTCTTAACCCACCAAAATCCCAAAAAAAATTGGTCCATTTCAAAATTTGGGCCCCCTTTAATCTCCCGGCTCTCCATCTCCACCCATCCACATTCAAAATTCCCAAAAAAAAACCCTCGACGTGCGCTGCTATGGCTGAGAGGCGACCACCGACTGGCCTTCCCGCTCCCTGCTCCAGCACCCCCGCCTTCCTGGCTTCTGGATCTGCTAGTCTCCGTCTCTGCTCCTGCTTGCCTGCTCCAAGCCTCCAATTGACCACTCATCATGTTTTGTGTTGAATGTTGATTAATGGTTATCAATTTCTTATCATCTTATCAGTTTCTTATCATCTTATAAATTTCTAACAGTTAGAGTTAGAAACTTAGAGTGTTAGACTATGATTTTGTGAATCTGTGATTAACTGATTATACACTCTTAGTGAGTTAAATAGTTAATGTTATTCTTATGTGTTGATTTGTGAATTTGTCATCTTGAATTAGGATTTTGGGTTTACTAATTTAGTTCAAATTTTGTGATTTGCATTTACAGATTTACTGATTTAGTATTAGGATTAGGATTTAGGGTTTACTCAACCAATTTGCTATGAAGAATGCTAGGCGAGTTTCACGAATCATCGGTTAATTATTATTATATGTATTTCACTAAACTTGACACTTTGATTTATGTTTATCATTTATTAGTATAATTAGTCGTTCCTTACGAAAAAATTTTATATATTTGAATACGTTAAGCGTTAGGGGCCTTTTTTCCCCGACTCGTCCGGGGCACCGAAATTCTCAGGGCCGCCCCTGTTGTCTAATATAGAATTAACGTGGAAACAAACTATTTGAACACTTTCAACTCTTTTTTAAGAAAAAAATAAGCTACTTGATTATACCTTTTAAAAAAAAGCTCCGAGTTTTTAGAAAGAAAACCGTCAACTATTTTTTTATAAAATCACGTTTTTTTTTTGATAATCACGTATAATAAATATTTGTATGGATCTCTTATAATTTTAGACCTTTCTACTAACTTGAACTCATAACTTCAACTACTTTTACTAAAGTGCTTGTAGCCCAATGTTTTCGTATGCATACAGTACAGTAGTACACAGTGCCTAACCCCAAGAGGTCAAGGCTCGAGCCCAAAGTAAATAACAGGTCAACCAATTTACAAAGTTTAGACTCTTGATCAAAAAATAGCATAGTACAAAAATAAATCCAAGTGCACAAGGTCAAACAATTTATAATGTCAGTAGACTTCTACATGCTCAAAACCCCCTAAATAAAGCATCTACAATCTTATTTAACACTTTTATTCATAAATAAAAAACACTATTTAAAGAATAGAACTATAATAATTATATTGGAAAATTTGAACGCAAACTGAAAGCGACTTGTAAATTCTATTATGATCATCTAAAATAATTATTTGCAAAGAGAAGACGTGCAAATATATTGGCAAAACTCTACACTCAACCGCTCATTTTTACGAGAGACGGACTCGCTTTCCATCGACAATAAACTTTGAACTGCATTCGAGCTGCAACAAGAAACACTAGTTTAATTACTAATGATTTCCCAAAGTTCATCTATTTTTAATAAATTATTAGTGTCAGCTTTGAACTTTGGGCAATTTTTGGCCCACTAGTGTGAACTCATTCAGCAATAAACAGGTCATACCTTGTTTTTAAAAAATGCAAGAGCTCGCTTTTTGGAAGAGAAGTTGGAAAAGATTGAATAATGTGCATCAACAAGAGCTGCAAGTTGTTTAAGCTTCAATGATTTGTCAGGTTCCTACAAAAAACAAACTTATTAGCACAAAATAAAGTACCACTAGAAAGAATACAGCAGCTTACTTGATAAAGAAGCTTTCTGCACAGCTTCTTTAACTTCAGCTTAGATTCATTGTGTTTTTCTGAAGAATTATCTTCGAGTTCAGACTCAGATTCCTCCCTCATGCTATCGCTAAATGTCGTTTTTTTACCTTGAAAGTACACTCCGGAAACTTTCCTTGGACGATCCTTTATACCAAGTCCCTGCTTTCCAGAAGTTGCTTTATCCTACAAATATAAATAAAAAATTAAAAAAAAATATTTTTTGAACAGCACAAATAAATAAACAGAGTTTGGTAAAATATAAAAGGTATGTGGCAAGATACATACTTGTACAAGTTTGTAAAGATTTTCTTGATCATCCTCGTGAAATGCAGTCCTCTTGTTACAGCTATGACTTGTAAGACACTTCTTTCTCTTGGATTGAGCTCCAAGTAATCCTCCCGATACAAATCCAAATTTGTTACCCCACCATTCCGGGGAAATTTCTTTTTCATCATCAACTGCTATTGAGGTAATTTTTTAATAGTAAGAACATGTATGAGTAAAAATACAACTAAAATATTTGACAAAAAATTTACCTTCTGCTTCCGTATTATCAGATGCTTCCATCAAATCCAAGTTCCCATACTGACAACTAGCAGGCTTGGGATCAGGATTATCATCTGTCTTTTTGACCTGCAGAATATCATGCAAGATTTTTTGTAAGAAAAATATGAATAAGTAAGATCAACACGAATGCTTATAAAGCCATATAAACCTTGAACTTTTTATAGTTTAGTGAGCCCTGACTGAAACTTACTGATGCTTAAATTCGAGTATGGAATGCAAGGCGGTTTACACGACTTAGAGATCAGTTTGCAAATTGGATAAATTAAAGTCAGGTTCAACCAATTAACCTGAATAAACTAATTATCATTTGTTTAATATATTCCAACAGAGTCTCAGGTAGGGATGGCAATGGATGAGAAAGGACCATGATCAGCAAATGCCTGCACATCATAAACCTACAAAATTAGCTTAAACAACCACCTAAATCTACCTATTGTTGATGTGGAAGCAACAGTAGTTATCTCTTCCTTTTTCATCTAGTGTAAATATTTCTTTGTAAGCTTAAAGTGGGTTCCCCAGTAGCATACTTCTAATATTGCAATCTTTATAATTCAATCTCTCTTACCACCTTTCTAATGTAATTTTCCAAGAAATCTAGAACAGCTTAAAGTGCCCTCTGATTTGTCTCTCCTAATATCCGTACCAACAATTGTTTTGCCGCACTCAAACTCTTGTCGTCATGACAGTGATGATTAACTCCACAACTCATAATTATGGTCCTTGATCCTCAGTACAAACAAGATTGGACCTACAAGAATATGTATGAAGATGTTGACATCTCCATAAAATTTGTCAAAACATGTGGAAAACTATAAAGTTTTATGAATATTGATACGAACAAGATCTTGGGGATAGCATATTAGCATGTACATGAGAAATAACTACCAAAGCTCAGTCATGTTGTAAGCGGAAGAAAATGGAAAGATGAGAGTCTGTACATGAATAAGCAAAAGAGGGCACGAATAGGAAGTTCGATTAGTTGGTTCGAAGAATAAATTCTACCACATGTAAAACTGCGTTCACCTTGAGTACAAGAAATCAAATACTAGATCCTTGTACAATTAATCTTACATCTAAAGTTGTGCAAACACTCAATTCAGCACAAAAGCAAATGCTGAATGAAGTTCCACAAGAAGACAAAGACACAAGGTGTTTTACATGAGGTTGAGAATCTTGAGATGGGAAATAGAAAGACTGAATGTTTTCTTAAATGCTTGAAAGTATATTTATTGTAATTAATATGCTAACATAAACTTACTTTATAATTTATTTTAGATTAGATTTTGCCAACTTTATATATCTTTGCAACGTATCAAATGAAAGCATGAGTTTGAAAACTAGCTAGGAGTTTATAAGGAATTTTATTTTCTTCTTTGATGCAGATTATATCAAAATGATTCAATAATTGCTAAACCTTTTGTTAGTGATATCAAGCATTTCACTTGTTTCTTCTAGGTAGGTCACTAGTGTTAGAGATATCACACACATGAATTCAAACACACGCACACGAAACAATAAAACAAGGGTTCAATGTGGTTCAGTCAAAATTGACCTATGTCCACAGGTAGTAACTAGGATATTCTTATTATTAGATGATAGTGTTATACAAAACATTACAAGTACAAGATCAATAGAGAATGAAAACTAAGGTTAATAAAAAAAATAACGGATGTCAATAGGGTTAGAACGGCTGCTCTTCCCTTTGTTCCTTGCAATCTATCTTGGCCCATATAAGGCCTACGAACCCAACAACGAATTAAAAACTATGGATGTCAGTCGTCAGATGTTTTGTATTTTAAAACTTCCAATTTTTTAAGATACTTTGACGACTGTTTTTCTTCTTAGAACAATGTCGCGTTAGATTGCTCACTTATTTTAATGGCATAAACTTGCTTTGTATTTAATGTTCTCTATTGTATCTAGGGGTTTTCATGGTCTGGTTTTTAGGTGAAACCGTAAACTAAACCATGAGTAACGTCTTTTTATCATCGAAAACCAAAACCGAACAATTACAAATTATAGCCAAAATGAACTATTGTTAACGGTTTGGTTCCGGTTTGGTTTCATGGTCTGGGCTTTGACACCCGTTTGAGCATTTACAAATTACAAGTTGTCAAATTTTATAGAAGTTGATAAAAATACATCAAAGCTGCCAAAAACTTTCCAAAACAAGCTGAAAAATAAGTAGCTAAAAACTGTCTAAAAGAAGCCATAAGATAAGTTGATAAGATGCAAAAAACTGTCCAAAATAAGGGGCAATAACCATTTCACATGCTAAAAAGGAGTCCAAAACAAAGAATAAACTTTATATTAGACTAGGTATTCATTATTAAAAGGTTTATATATAGTTTTGACACTTGTGTATAGTATAGGGTTGTAACATGTAATTATGTAAACCTATATATGTTCTTACGTAATGAGAAGCAGGCAAGCAATTCAGCCATATCAATTCTATCATGGTATCAGCCTACTCTACGATCCAATAAGCCGGCCCTAACCCTACCACCACTACCGATCTGCCTCTCCCTTCCAACCGCTGCTACACTGCTGCCGATCACCTTCCAATAGTTGATCGCCTTCTGCCGCTCACCATCCCTAACCCTACCTGCTGCTGTTTCTCACCCTGTTGCTGCCACCACAGGTCGTTTTTTTTTTTCTCACTCCCCTGCTACCAATCATTAGGTAATCAAGTTCTTCATTGCTGCTTCTCACGATCTACACCACCTGCTGATTCTCACGATCTCCACCAATCTGCTACTACTCTATTTCTTTATTGATTTCTAATGGCTACACTTCACCCGGCTACTACTGTCACCAATATCAGGAACTTCATCCCCATTACCTTGGAGATGGAAAATGCACAATACACATCTCGGTCTGAACTTTTTCAGATTCATTGCAGTGCTTTTCAAGTGCTTGATCATATTTTTCCTCCTGTCATCAAACCGATTGCTACCACTGCTGCTGATCAGGCAAAGGAGACACCTCCTGTTGATCCGGTTTTATGGTCTCGACTAGATGCCATCGTCAAACAGTGGATATATGGCACCATCTCAAATTACCTATTGCATACAATCTTGAAACCCAAGTCCACTGCTGCTGAAACTTGGCAAGCCCTTGCAAATATTTTCCAAGACAATAAGAGTTCAAGAGCACTTCATCTTCAAAGTCGGTTCTCCAATATTAAACTTGATTCGTTCCCCACTGCTTCTGCTTATTGTCAACAGTTAAAGGTACTATCCGATCAACTACAAATGTGGATGCTCCTGTTTCTGATCAACAACTTGTTCTCCAACTGATTAATGGACTCACTGGGAGTAAACTGGATGGTGTTGGCATGATTCTTCAACAAACAAACCCGTTACCTGATTTTTATGTGGCTCGCTCTCGTCTAATCCTAGAAGAAACCCAACAGGCTCAACAGCTCCAGCCTGATATGGCTCTTAATGCGGCTGCCACTAAATCCCCTAGTGGCCCCACAGCCCCTGCTGTCCCAGTCGCACATTCACATGCTTACTCAACTTCTCAGCCTTATTCGGATTCGATTCGTGGCCAGCCCCGAGGACGCGACCGTGGGGGACGCGGACGAGGTCGGGGTAGACGGAACACCACCCCAAAATCGCAGCCCTTCACATCCGTTCCCACCATGGATGCAACAATACCAACAATGGTGGTCACCACAGCCCTAGAATGTTCCTCCAGTTCCTTACCCTACCATGCCAACTCAGCGTGGACCACCTCCACGTGGCAATAATGCAGGTATTCTCGGACCACCTCCTTCCCAGTTTTATGCAGCAAGTGAAGCATCTTCCACTCCTACAAACATTGAACAAGCCATGCACACCATGACTCTCAATCCTGATCAAAACCGGTACCTCGACACAGGCGCAACAAATCACATGTCAGACTTGACAGGTAATCTCTCACATTATTTAAATAATAGCTTTCAAAACTTTATCGTTGTTGGCAATGGGTACCAAATCCCGATTCAAGGTACGGGTTACACCACACTTCCACCACCCTACCCACCCTACCCACCCTTACACCTTAACAAAATCCTGGTGGCACCTAAACTTATAAAGAATTTACTATCTGTTCGTCGGCTGACCACCGACAACATCTCTATTGAATTTGACCCATTTGGTTTTCTTGTGAAGGACTACCAGACGCGGATACCTATCCTCCGATGTGACAGCACTGGGGACCTTTATCCTCTCACCACAACTTCTGCTCAAGTCACCAGTCCTTCTGTTTTTGCTGCTTTATCCCAAGATATATGGCATCACCGCTTGGGACACCCTGGATCTTCTTTATTGAATGTTTTAAATAAACAAAATGTTATTTCTTTTCGTTCACATTCTAGGAAACAATTATGTCAATCATGTGTCTTTGGGAAACATACTAAATTACCATTTTATGATTCTACTTCTAGTACTTATTTACCGTTTGATATTGTGCATAGTGACTTGTGGACCTCCCCGACCACGAGCTCGGGGGGCATCGTTATTACATTCTATTTCTTGATGACTACACTAATTACTTATGGACATTTCCACTTGCACATAAATCAGCCGTCTTCACCATATTTCTTCAGTTTAACTCACTTCTAAAAACACAATTCGAACGTGGCATTAAAACTTTCAATGTGATAATGGCACTGAATACAATAACAAAGCTTTTCATAACTTCTGCACACAAAATGGTATGCTATTTCGTTTCTCCTGTCCTCACACCTCTTCACAAAACGGGAAAGCCGAACGTAAAATTCGCTCTATAAATAATATCATTCGCACTCTTCTCACACATGCTTCCCTACCTTCTACGTTTTGGCACCATGCGCTTCAAATGGCAACCTATCTTCTTAACATTCTTCCTTCCAAAACTAAAAATAATCAAACCCCCACTTATCTTCTATATCGTAAACATCCATCTTATAATCATCTATGCACATTCGGTTGTCTCTGTTATCCTCTCATCCCATCTGTATCCATCAACAAACTACAAGGTCGCTCCTCACCTTGTGTTTTTCTTGGCTACCCATCCAATCATAGGGGGTACAAGTGCTTTGATCTCTCTACCCGTAAAAAAAATTATCTCTCGACATGTTGTGTTTGATGAAAATGTTTTACCTTTCTCCAAATTCCACTCCTCTCCTCCTAACTATGAGTTCTTACACTCCAATCTATCGTCAAATCCACATCCTTCCTTTTGGTTCGGTCAGTCAGTGTCTCCCACAACCCCCATCCCCTCAACTGAACATCATATTCCTACCTCACTACGTACAGCCCAACCCACTCCACTGGTTACGGCCCAACCAACCTCACCACCTACACCACATCCCACACCAGCCACAGACCACCCCAACCCACCAAATACGACTCAATCTTCACCTCCGGCCCATCCTCAACCGACCCATCTCCCAACTCCTCCCATTCAAGTATATAGCCGTAGATCAACTTCTCAACCCATGGCCAAATCAAACATTTGGATTGCCCAAACACCATCATCACCATCCCCACCACCACCCCCACCTCCACCACTACGTACCATGACCACCCGTAGTATGACGGGTCACTCCAAACCTAAAACCCCAGTTAATCTTCACCACACTGTAACCATTGAACCTATTCCACGTAATCCAGCCGAAGCCCTTACCAAACCCGTTTGGACCCATGCCATGACTGATGAGTTTAATGCTCTTATTCAAAATAATACGTGGGAGTTGGTTCCTCGTCGACCAGACATGAATCTTATTCGATGTATGTGGATTTTCAAACATAAATTAAAGTCGGACGGGTCTCTGGAACGGTACAAAGCAAGGCTGGTATGTGATGGTCGGTCACAACAGGTTGGTGTTGACTGTCATGAAACTTTTAGTCCAGTAGTGAAACCAGCTACTATTCGGACTGTTTTGAGTTTTGCCTTGCTAAAAGGGTGAGCTATTAATCAGCTCGATGTTAAAAACGCGTTTCTCCACGGAAATTTAAAAGAAACTGTCAGTGTTGTAAAAATCGCGATTAGGCGGCCGATTAATCGGTAATCGGCACTTAACTGATTAATTTTAGCCTAGTCGGTCGAAAAATCGCTAGGCGGTCAAAGTCGGTCAAAATCGGACCTAATCGGTCAAAATCGGCTCTAATCGGGATAATCGGACTAGTCGGGATGAAGTGGAAGATGAAGAAATTAGGTCAAAATCATGTACAGGCAGTGGAAGATGACGAAATTATGTCAAAATCGGCTCTAGTCAGGATGATTTGTGTACCTGATTGAAGAAATTCGAACATGAAGAGACGATTTGCGATTGAACTTCGGCCTCTTCTGACTTCCGATCATTCCTTCCGCCTTCGACGATTTGTGTACATGATGGAGACGATTTGTGTACCTGATGGAAGTCTGGCCGATGTCAGAGTCGGAGTTCGACCATTCCCTTCGACCGTCGACTTCCGATCCCATCTTGAACTTCAGTCTTCCGATCATTCCTTCAGCCTTCGCGATTGAGAGTTCGACCATCCCCTCTTGAAAGCCGATGTCGGCCTTCTCAGCTTTTCTTTAATGGGTTTTAAGTTAACAAATGGGCTGGGTTTAATGGGCTGGGTTTTAACAAATGTGTTTTTAAAAGATAAAAATAAATAAAATAGATATTAATTAACATATAAATTATCAATTAAATGGTTAAAATCTTTAAATATTTGAAATTTTATGTATTAAATTTTGTATATATGTATATAATTTTGAAAAAATACATATAAAATTCTAATCCGATTAATCCCGATTAATCGCTAGTCCCTACCTAACCGCCCGACTAGCGCCTAGCGATTTTTACAACACTGGAAACTGTTGTCATGCATCAACCTATGGGCTTCCGTCATCCATCTTACCCAAATCACGTGTGTCGTCTACGAAAATCTCTTTACGGGTTGAAACAAGCTCCTAGGGCGTGGTACCAAAGGTTTACTGATTATGTCACTACCATGGGATTTCAACACAGTTCCTGTGATCACTCATTGTTTATTTATAGACGGGGAAGTGACATAGCTTACATGCTACTCTATGTTGACGACATCATTCTCACCACGTCTTCTACTGCTCTCAAACAACACTTTCTGAGTCTCTTATCTTCGGAATTTGCTATGAAGGATCTCGGGCCTCTAACTTATTTTCTTGGCATTTATGTCACTCGGGATGCCCAGGGGATGTTTCTGTCACAACACCAATATGCTCTTGATATACTCACCAGAGCGAAAATGGCCGATTGCAATCCGGTACAAACACCTTTCGATACCGCAGGCAAACTTGGTGCTTCTGACGGGGATTTACTAACTGACCCAACTACTTATCGTAGTCTTGCAGGAGCCCTTCAGTATCTCACTTTTACTCGCCCAGATATTTCTTATGCAGTTCAACAAGTATGTATGCATATGCACGCCCCTCGATCCTCTCACCTTCATGCACTTAAGAGAATCTTGCGATATGTCAAAGGTACCTTACCTATGGGTATTTATCTGCGTCGTAGTTCCATCTCGTCTCTTATTGCCTATTCAGATGATGACTGGGCAGGCTGCCCGGACACTCGTCGCTCAACGTCAGGCTACTGTGTCTTTCTTGGTGACAATCTTATCTCCTAGTCATCTAAACGACAAACCACCATTTCTCGTTCGAGCGCAGAAGCCGAGTACCGCGGGGTTGCCAATGCAGTTGCGGAACTTTGTTGGATTCGCAATCTTTTACTTGAGCTGGGACATCCAACCAAACAAGCTTCTCTCGTTTATTGTGACAATGTTAGCGCGATTTACATGTCCGGGAATCCCATACAGCACCAACGTTCCAAACACATCGAAATTGATATCCATTTTGTACGTGATAAAGTTCAATCGTGTGTTGCATGTACCATCACGTTATCAACTTGCGGATATTTTCACAAAGGGCTTACCTCTGATTTTATTCAATGACTTTCGGTCCAGTCTAAGCATTCGTCATCCTCCTCCTTAGACTGAGGGGGTATATTAGACTAGATATTCATTATTAAAGGTTAAAATATAGTTTTGACACTTGTGTATAGTATAGGGTTGTAACATGTAATTATGTAAACCTATATATGTTCTTACGTAATGAGAAGCAGGCAAGCAATTCAGCCATATCAATTCTATCACTTAATTATCAAAATATTCAGCTTTTTATTTTTGCAGATAAGCAATTGCACGATAATCTATATAAAGGAAAAAACAACCGGCTTAAGTGCTAAACCACCCAGACATACGTGATTTGCTCAGTTAGTTTTGAAACCCCATTTTGGCAATTTCAATGTAGAAAAATGTCAAAACCATGTCACTACTTTATCCAAGACGTTTAGACCCAAACCAACAGTGCATGCAAACTCCCTTTCTTATAAACTTGCTTTATAATTTATGTTCTGTACTGTATCATTTGAAACCACAGGTAAACTTTATTTTCAAAATTTTCAGATTTTTATTTTTGCACATAAGCGAAGCGAATACAGTTCTTTCATGTTAAGAAAAAAACAACCCGCTTTCATTGCTAAACAAGCCAAACATAAGGTTCTGGTTAGTTAGATTTGGAACCCTAGTTTGGAAACTTTGATTTATAAAAATGTCAAAACCAAGCTACTACTTTGTCTAAGACTTGTAGGCCAAACCAATAGTTCATGTTGTTGTTCTTAAATACCACCTCAACCTCATCTTCAAAGTTCATCACGCACAATTAGGTATAATTGCTTTTAACAGTTTTTACTATAAAACCCATTGAGCAGTCTAAGGCCAAATCTACCATGAGTGAGCCAATATAATCACAAATACATCTTTTTATTATTTACCACACATCTACTTGGCATATAGCCTTGGTTTTAAAAAGCTCGAGGCGCTATGAGGTGTTTAGACCTCAAATGCCAAGGCATAAGGCATGAGCCATGAGGCAAGAGCCTCACGTACGTGAGGCGTTGCTCTGTATATAACAAAATATGTTTTATCTACAACTAAAAGATGCATTGGTCTTGTCTTTTTAACATCTTGGGCTTTTTTTATCATGCAAAACATAATGAATCTCTAATCCAGTAATCCCATTGGTTGTTTATACATATCCCCTCCTACATACCCAACTGTTGATCAAATTTGACCCATAAGTTCATAAAACACCGCCTCAAGGCCTTGAAGTGTTAACCAGCTTGCGCCTCATGCCTGCCTCAGGCGCTATTTTTAAAACCAGGCATATAGCTACTTGTAGATTATAGAGCTATGGTCTACCAGACTACCATTGACTTTAATATACATAAAAAAAATGGTGTTGCTTTGTCTTTGTTCAAATAATGTTTCAGATCAATGTTTTCATCCATAACTCATAGCTTATCAAATGTAGATGAAATATAGCTGACATTAAGACTTTCTCTCGCTTTTACAAGGAGCAATTGACTGGAATTCTCCTAGAGGTACGAGTGTATGATGTCATTCAGAGATGATAAAAGAGTACAAATGATAAATCAAAGAGAACTAACCTTATACAAACTTGAAGGAAGCTAATAGTAATTAAAAGCAGAAAACATCTAATTTACTTTACCTAATGTTTCAAGTATATATTATTAACAAGTTGTTAAAAATATTTCAACTGACCTAACAAATGTATACAGGGAGCACACAAAGCAAACTGAACAGTGAGAAAGCATTAACATCATACCATCTCCAAACAACTCAACAGTATTTGAAGTTAAGAATAACTGCATAAAAGTATAAAGAACCATAAAATGTAGCTTGATACAAGAAAACTTACAAGGATTCCTTCAAGATCCAGAGAAGAATAAACATTGACAAGTTTTCCTCTCTCCCTTTTCTTGTATCTGGTTATAAATGAATAAATCACCATATATTATTACTTTAATATCATGATGATAATAATATTAAACTCGTTCAATGTAAGAAGACAGACCTTCCTTGAGGCCGTGTAGCCTTAATAAATGTATCACTGCTGTCCTTTGGCAGATTTATTTCTTGATCATTATCCTCTTCGATAACTTTAAGATGACATGCAGAGAAAAAAAACAAGAATCACAAATTAACAAATGTCACACCAATACACCATCATTCTGTGTATTGACTATATACAGGTAACCTTAAGCATACCTTTTTCATGTTTACTCTCTATTGCTTGCTGCCAAATTATACATGAAACACATTAATGATAAAATTCATGAAAAAAAATAAGAAATAAACAGCTCTCATGCTGGCAGAGAAAAAAATAAAAGCTTACCACTTTCAATTTTTTGAGTATGTTATCAAATTGTGTAGTATCAAATGCCCACACGTTTGGTTTCTCTAATCCGACACCTATTTTGCATCAAAGTTAAACTCAGAACAAATAGACACAAACCATTATCACAAACAATTTAATACCTGTGTGTTTTTTATAATCTTGATAAACAGAATAACTACAAGTAAACAATAATCCATTGAAATATATGCCAATAGAATAAGGCATGATATCCAGTGTTGCTTGAATAAAGCTAGTGTCTAGAAAAGGACTAATAAATCAAACATATCCATTCATCTATGTTTCATAAACACCTTGACAGTCATTCAACACTGTATGCAAAATCAGTGAGTTCCATATTGAAGTGTTTAAACTTATTAGCTGGAAAGGGTTTCTGTTGACTAAATCATATGGCAATTCTAATGCATGTCACCATAGCATTTCTTCACCCTTTGAACTTAAAATCAAAATTCGACTCTTCAAATCATACCGTGGAATCAGATCCGCAGGAAGAGGTTAACAAAAGTGAGAACTACACATGATCATTCAAACGTAACATAATGCAATATATCATCTCAAGAGTATAATGTTAATCATATCCCTAACAACACGAGTTATTTTTCAAATGTAACAAAATATAGCATCATATGGTAGGTAGATCGAATATAACATAACGCAATAGATCATTTACCAAGAGTATCTTGCTTGTTCGTTACCCTAACATAACCTTTGATCCCTTGTTTGTCTTTACCAAGGCCTTCCCCTTCTTCCCATCCCTACAAAATACAGATATAATCATAATCCATCAATCAAACATATCTATTAAAACCTAAATAATTAGACTACAATTTACAGAATCAACCGGATTTGAAGTTATGTTGCAGATTAAACGAACCATTTGTTTCATGAGGCGAAAGGCGGCGGAATTCTTGGGAACGCCGACGAAACGTAGAGGGGGTTCCGGAGCGGCCATGATTCAATCGGAATTAGCTTCCGGCTGAGGAGACTGCTAGCGATAGCAAGGGGGAGGAGCCAGGGTTTAGCGGTTGGCTGAGGAGATATATAATGAGGTCGCACGGCTAGAATTGGCATCACACGCCATTTCTTATTTTTTATCACACGCCAGGTTACAGTTATATTCTTGTGTTGTACTAGTTTACAAATAAAAAATATATGATTTTAATGCGTTACAGTTACAGTCTGTGTTTAAAAATCGGCCTAGGAGACGCCTAGGCGCTAGGCGACCATCCACTGTGGCTAATTTGGCCTAGTCGGTCTAGTCAGACTTTTTTGACTTTTTATCTTTTTTGACATTTTTTGACTTTTTTATAGTAAAAGTTGACCAACTTCATAATTATTTAGACATTTCTCAATAAATTGATTATACGACTAAAGGACTATCGATCAAATTCTGATTGGGTAATTATAAATGACTTAAGTGTAAATTTTTTTTTTAACATGTCTTAATTGTCATCAAAATCTTTACGGTCTTGTTTAAAATTATACAAAAATATTCCAAATGGTTATCGACTTGGTTTTTAAGTTATTTTTGGTAAGTCGGTGTAGTTTGGTTGATAATTTTAGCAAAAACTGTCTGTATAAAATAGTACTAGGTTACTACCCCGTGTATTACACAGGTTAAATAAAAAAAGTATGATGAATAATTATCAATTAAAATTTAAATACTATAAGATGATATTTAAAATGACATGTGATTAATTTTATATATTTAATACTTTAAGTAATAAAATAATTATATTTTTTATTTAAATACTAAGTTTTTTTAAAGTTTGTTTCTTTAAACATGTCATTTTGAAAAACTGTTTTCGATAAGAATAAAATATTATATTTTATAATATTAATATATTTTTTCATATATTAAAAATATATTAATATTAAAAAAACATTTTTTAATTTTAAAATATATAAAAGTATATTTAATATTATGAATTATGATTTAATATAAGATGTATTTAATAGGAGAGTGATGTGAGAAAATTAAAGTTGATGTGCTCTAAGAATGTGACATTTGTCCATAAAAACTTTTATTTATTATAATAGATAGATTTGTTAAATCATTAATTTTTTCTCCTATTATGTTGTTTGAATAAATATAAGTTTTTGAGTTTCTAATTTTATATTTTATTATTATTTTACTTTCGTTTAATTTTTTTACAATTATTACTTTTATATTTTAACTTTACTTTTCATTTATTTATAGGTAGACAATTTTATTATTTTAAATATAATTATTCATTTTCCATTATTTAATAAGATGAAAATATTAATTGAAGAGAGAGAGGCGGGAAATTTACATGTTGACTTAACCAGAGATTGACATGTGGTATAAGAAAACTTTTATTTATTATAATAGATAGATTAGACCATCCGATTTAAATATAGTTTTAAACTTTTGATATTTCTTATTAAATATGTTTGACAATATATATTAGTTTATCAACAATTTAATTTGGGCTAGTCATATATCTAAGAAGCTTGGGTAAAATGGGTGTCATAGACTCATAGTTTAATAATAAGTAACGGGACTTTGAAATAGAAGGTGTGTCTAGGCTTTTGATTTGCTTAAAAGTTTAAGCATATAATAAACTTATTGTACTAAATAATAAAAATATTTTTAAACATACCATATAGTTGCATATAAATCTTTAGATAAATAATTAAAATTTATTTTGCTTAAACTCGTTTTAACCCGCATGTATTCTGACCCAAACTCGTTATGACATGTTACGCAACGCGACCAAACCCACTTATTTTTTCCCGTTTAATTGTGTATGTCGAGCAAGGTTGATCGAGCATCTCATCTCATGTACTAATCAATAAAGAGGTTAACTATTATTGAACCAAGATGATGTTAAATAAAAACATTAATTGAATCTCGAAAAAATCGAAATTTGATTCGAATTTTCATATTCGAATTCGATTCGTAGTATAATATCGAATTTCATATTTTTGATTCGATTCGAAATTTGTATTTAAACTATTTATATATTTTTATTTTATATACACAAATAATTACTGTATTTAAAAATTAGGCTT
Organism: Mikania micrantha; assembly: GCA_009363875.1. Classification (NCBI taxonomy): domain Eukaryota; kingdom Viridiplantae; phylum Streptophyta; class Magnoliopsida; order Asterales; family Asteraceae; genus Mikania; species Mikania micrantha. The sequence goes on along the minus strand of CM018694.1, from coordinate 76,798,074 downwards.
TTAGTTAGGTGTTTTAGCTTATAAAAACTGAAACACTATTACACAAATGCCAATTTAATTATAAAATACCCATAATTTTAACACTTTTAAATATGTTAAACCTAAACATTCTCAACAAAAGCATCAATCATAATTTTAACACTTTTAAATTTGTTAAACTTAAACATTCTCAACAAAAGCGTCAATCATGAAGCTCGGAAAATTGATCATTTTGGTTCTTAATTTATAATATTTTGATTACTTGCACTTTATGTTTTTTTTTATGTTATCATTGACATTATATATTGAACTTTTATCGTTTATATTAGTTTAAATGGTATCTATAATATTACAACTTAGATATTTGTTATTTGATATTTGGATATTTAAGGTTTTGATTATTTGATATTTTGAATATATAAAGATAGCAATTTTAATCAAACCAATTAGAATTTTAATCGAATTCGGATCGGATTCGAATTGGGTTTTTCGAATTGATTTCGAATTCGAACGCTTTTAAAAATTTCAAGATTCGAAATCATTCGATTCGAAAAATTCGAGTTATTCGAAATTCGATTTGACGATGCCGCTAAATTGAATTGGATAAATATTTTTATTCCCATTCAAGATGGAAAAAATAAATAAATAAAAGGGAAAAAAACACCCTTTAAAGGTGGACAAAGTTTGGTCGTTGCATGGACCCATGACTAACAGGCCAACCGTGTTCATACGCGGTTAACAAAGGGCGTGTGTCTGCATCCCCAATTCATCAACACCCGCAAATCCGCAATCTTTATCCCGATCTGTGGCATCTGCGATTATCGGGGCTGAGGGACTGTAATCGATCTGAATGGGGTCGTGGATTGTTGGTAACTGGCCCTCTTTCGACCCCCACAACTTCACCCAACTTCGCCCCAACGATCCTTCTGCTCCTTCCGTAAGCTCGTCACGATTTCCCTCTTTTTTCTTGTAATTCAACACTCTGATTGCACTTTTGATCTTGATCATCAATCGGCCCGTATACGCATCTTTTGGTTTCTTTAAAAGAATCACACCTGCATATAGTATCGGATTTTGATGTTACTTTTGAAATCGTGTATATATTACGAAGATGTTAAACAGAAACTATTTAGGGTTTTTTTTCTTCCATCTATCAAATGAATGTTACCTCTTTGAAATCGTGTTGGTGCTCAATTGTTGATGTGCAGTTGCTGAGTGAATTGTCAAGTGAAGATTGGAAATTAGATTGATTTTGTTTTGAATGGTATTTTAGGGTTAATGATTTATGTGATTCACATGGTGATACACCATTTTAATGCAAATTTAGGAATATTTGAGTACTGTGAATGGAGAAATTGCACTCACCTTCTAGTTACTAGCTCATGGTTGCAGATACATTTTTGCTGAATCTATGCACTTTTCTTGTGCTTCACCTGTGCATCTTATGAATTATCAATGAACATCTTTTTGATAATATAAAAAGAGTTTGACTTCTTTCAAGATATAACAATTACAATACATGTATAGATGTGCTTCATCTGGTTGCGTTACCAGCTTACCATTTATTCTATTCCTCTATATGAAGCTTCATTGGTGCAAGATTGGATCTATCAAAGCTTGACTTTTGGAGTATTATATAATTTAATGGCTGTACGTTACCTATTTTATGTTGCCATAATGGTATGTTCATGGCAGTAGCAGGTTATAAGAGAAGATGATTTGTGTGTTTGGAAATAGTTTAGTTGAAAACCTAGGATAAGCCTTAAAAACGTTTTTTGGAGGATCAGTCATTCAGTCTTGATGCAGCTAATCTGCAATAGAGTATAAAGACTTAGATTAAAGCGAACGAATGTAGATTAATGCGAAGGAAGGCGACTAAGGAGGCGATACAATTCTTTGGTGGTAGATGGAAAAATATAGAGAGTGGAAGGGAGTGTTGTATATGGTATTTATTGAGCTTGTAAAGGCATATGACAATGCATCTTGTCGTAATTTGAGAGAGTTTGTAGAGGAGAGGGATTCATAGGAAATATAAAGAGTTAATTAAGGATATGTATGGTAGTTCTTAGACATGCATTTGACCAGTAGTGGGGGTATGGGTTACAAATTCTTTCTCGGTGGAGGTGGGACTCCACCAAGGATTCGCGTCGAGTCTGTTCCTTTGTGTAGTAGTCTTGGTTGAACTATCAAAGTCAACCGAAGATGCCATCTTGTGGTGTATGCTCTTTGTAATTGACATTGTGCTAATGGTAGAAACATCAAAATCTAAATGAGAGATTGATTGAGAGATTGGAGTAGTGATGAACAACCTTGAAACGTAAAGGTTTATGCATGAGTCGATTTAAGACTGAGTATATGTACTATAATTTCATTGCCCAACACTAAGGAGGACACTTAGAACAGTTTAATACCATTTTTGGTGAATGGATGGATTCACTTGGACAACCAAGCAACAACATGGGATTTGGAATATGGGGAGTCCCTCACCATGCATTATTAATAGCAGGCTATGTTTAGTTTTTGGGAGCATCCAAAAAATTTTAATAAACTCTGTTTTTACTTGGAGAAATTATCCTTCTCGAATTGGGCCTAGTATTTCCTTTAATCTATTTTCTACATGAGATTCTAACACATAAGCAAGAAAGATGGAAGCAGGAGAGATGAGAATGCTGAGGCACATGTGCGGGCATACAAGGCTGGACCATTAGACCTAGTAATGAGTAAGGTTTTAGGATGAGAATAGGAGTTACACTCATCTTCGATAAGATAAGTGAGGAAAGATTGAGTTGAATCGGCCATGTGAGGAGGAGAAAAATATAGACCATGGTGAGGATTGTGGAAACACACACCATAATGTTGTAGTGGGGAAGAGGAACGTAAGCAATGCTGTAGTGGCGGAGCTTGAAGGATTTTAAAGGAGGGACAGAAAGTTTAAAGCGTAGGCAAAATCAATACCTATAAAAAATTTTAACCTATCGATCGAAAATGAAAACTACTTGCAAAAAAAAAAAGGGAGGTCGGTTGCCCCCTGCCTTAATAAAGCTTTGCCCTTGACCTAAGAAAACCAAAATTATCATGGGAGGAACTGATTTGATAGGATTTGTTAGATCTATATTTCTTTGAGAACATGGTCGGTGATAAGAATTCTTGGAAACATTAGATAAAAGTTTGATACTTTTAGGCAAGGTTTTAGAAGTCGCTAGGCGCTAGTCGGGCGGCGAAATGCCTCCTAGGGATTAATCGACGCTAGGCGGATCGGAAATTTTATATGTAATTTTACAAATATAAATTATATACACATATCAATATCAATAATTCAATATAATACTTCAAATAGTTTTATATGTAATTTTACAAATATAAATTATATACACATATCAATATCAAGTACTTCAAAGTTTAGATATGGATATCGATGTTTAGTGGATGGATTCGATGTTTTAGAGACATATTAAGTATTTTGGGTTGAGAAATGTCTCAAATAATCATGAATCTGGCCCTTTTTACTCGAAAAAAGTGGAAAAAAAACTGACTAGGCCTTCTAGGCCCCACCTAGCGCCTAGGCCAATTTTTACAACGCTGCTTTTAGGGTGTGCGTATAGAAGGATAGGTGGAGTATCAGGTGCGTAACCCACACGGGTTGTCTTTAGCCATAGATTTAGGTGTTAGCTGCTTGTTGGTTTGCTGGTAGTCTTAGGTGGGCTTATAGATCTTAATTGCCTTAGTCGGTGTTGTGCGTTAATCTTAAGTGTGCTTTCTTTTGGTGTGTCTTTAATTCTAGTGGCTTGTAGTAATAATATCTGCTTTAATCTAGGGGATTGTCATTCCACCTTTGCTATATCATAGTAGGGCTATTAAGTAGCCCTGTATGAATTATGATAGTGTGATTTCCTTATCTTTCTGTACATGTATCTCTTTTTTTATTGTATGTTTTACGTGTTTCAGCTGTTAATTGTTATATGTTATGTTGTGTTTTGTCTTTCCATCCATACATACCCCCCCCCCCCCACGCAGTACACATGTGTGCAAATGAATGAGACTTATGTGGGTATAATTGATCTCTTAATTAATTTTCTAAAGCAAGGTTTTCCTTTTTTTTAGAAGAAGACACCAGTTACTTATCATCCTACTCATGAAAGAACTCTGCCACCGCCTGACCAAGGTAATCTTGCTTTTTTTTTTTTTCTTTCTTTTTTTTTTTTTTTGTGTGTGTGTCTTTACATGATTTTATTATGTGCTATAAAGGTTTTTCTTTCTCTTCTTTAAGTTTCAAATCATTAATATATTAAATATGATTACAAAAATATTTAGAGGTTCCAGGCATTTCAATACGCAATGGGCAACTTTTAATCCACTTTTCTTTCCATTTTAGCTTTTTTTCTTTTATTTCTTTTCTTTTGGTTGTAGATTTATCCATTAGAGATAAAATATATAACCTAAATGAACAAATTTACCTATAAGTGGTTTAAGGTGCTACGCCACTACTAGATTTCTCTATTGGAAATTGTATGCTTCATGAAAGTACCATGTATCACTGTCAAGTGATGAATCTTTTGTAGGTGAGAGATGTATAGAGCCAGAAACTGTCTATTCTGTTATGAAAAATTTTGAATGCATTTGCCTAGAATCAAAAGTATAATAGTACAAATGATTTGTAACTATTGTATCAAGTATTGCAGCCTTTAAATGATAACTTCTCCTAAACTTAATTGTTTTGTGAGGTGTCATGGGACTAAAGGAGACAAGTCTGAGTTTCATGATTAAGAAGGCTTTTACTTGTGAATTAGTATTGATGAGTAATGACCTTAAAAGCCAAAATAGAATTTGTAGCTGCACAAGAGTTACTAAATACAGCTTCTACCCACAAAAGATCTACAGCTTTTGTTTTCAAAGCTTTACTATGTGTGTGCATTTTTAATCCTAAATACTTTTTTGCAGTAATTTCTTCAGAGTCCAAAAACATACTGCTGAGGCAGTTCTATCAACGCGGTGACGAGAAGGTGCGATTCTTGAAAAACCTCAATTCCTATTTAAGCCTACAATACAATATAACAACACAAACAACTGCAACCAGTGAGTCCAAATGATAGCAAAAGTTATTGGTAGAGTATGAAGAGGGTGGGATTTTGGCAAACATTATCTTTAAGCTTGAAAGAAAAGAGTGAGGTTAGCGAGAAACCCCCAAGTCCCCAACACTAAAACAAACAACATACAAAGAGACTCTTTAAACCAATGACAATAGGAATGGTGACATGATAAGCAGCAACAAATGTAATATTATATAATAAATACAGACATAAATGTCTCAAATACATACACTAATTCAAAAAGTTCAAGTTTCCCATTGTCAGGTTTGTGTATTTATGTCCACAAATACATACGCTAATTCAAAAAGACAAGTTAGCCCTTGTCACCTTTGTGCATTTCTTTCCACAGATACAAACAAACATACATAACCAGTAAAGTCCCACCAGTTAGTAGGGCCTTGAGAGGGTGAGATGAAGGCAAACCTTACCTGTGTCTTAATTGAAAGACAATCTTTCTATATACCAAGGTTTAAAAAAGCGGAAACGAGCCTCGAGGCGTTTTCTGTTAGCCTCACGAGGCATAAGCCTCGAGGCGGACCGAGGCGTAACTGTTTAAGCCTCAAAACTATATTGAAATATAATTAAAATTACAAATATATTTAATAAAAGTAATAATTTAACATAAAACAAACGCTAATTTATAGCCTTAACTTTATATGTACACATAACATTAATCTTCTATGTATATATAGCATTAATTTTATACTTTTTATGGATAAATTTGTAAATTAATTTATTAATAACCTTCATGTACAATATATAAAAGCTATAAATACAACAAAAAGCAGTATTTTAATTTTTAGCTCAAGTTTGGTGACCAAAATATTAATTAATAAAGATTGAGGGGGTTAGATGTTAAATATTAAAGTTCTTAAACCTAATGGGAACAACCGTACGTATCACTCGACGTTTTTCTTCTCCCTCTTTCTTCTTCTAAACGCCACCTAACCCTAGGTTAAATGTATAATTCAGCCAATTTGACCGATCAGCAGCTCTCCAGCGACCTCATGGATGTCATCAATTGGGTAAGTTTCGAATCCAGGAAGGCAATCTTGGCGACGAGGTGAGGCTACGCGTTAATCGAATTCGTATGACCAGGTGAGGCTCATTAATCGAAGCAGATGTTTCGACCGCAACCTTTTATTCAATTAGGGTTGCTTATCGGTTGAAATGAGGGTGAATTGAATCTAACACAGGTAAGAAAAACAATCCAAAATCCAAAATATGTGATCTTTCTTGAGGCTTAAGCCTCACCGCCTCACCGCCTCAACCGTCTTGATACGTCTTGATCCACCCGAGGCTTAGGTTTCGTTTCCCCCAACTCAGGCTACGCCTCTTATGCGTTTTCTGGCCGCCTCAGCTGAGGCGTACGCCTCAAGGCGCGCCTCAGAACGCCTTTTTAAACCATGCTATATACACATGCACCAATTAAAAAACACATATATAGGGACTTGGTGAGTTTATGCCCACATGCACACAAATTGATGAAAAAGGACGAGATTACCATTTTCTCATGATTGTCCATTTCTGTTTGCAGTTAAGACCAAAGAGAGCTGCCCCTGAGAGTCTGACACCCGAGCAAGAATGCAAGCATCCAAGAGCTTCAGTTGCTTCATCTTCAGAAGCTCATAAATGAAACTTTGTTTAAAAACTCCAAGCTTGCTGCACATTGATGTAAATATTCTTCACTACTGAGTGTTGATACCATCATATGTTGTGTGTTTTCAGTGAGTCGTGATAGAACGAATTGTTTGCTCCTTGGTGTGTACTTTCAGCCATACAGACTTGTACATTTTACATTTATAAATAACCAGATGATCCAATGCGCAAAACAAAATCCTTAAACTGGTTCTTTTGTAGTTGAAGTGTTGATTGTAATTGTATACATGCTCTTAATAAAAGTTTACAGCTGAATCCTGATGCCCTAAATCCAGCTGACAACTAAATGCCAGAAGTATGTTAAGATTCAAATTCGATGCCTTGTCTTATTATTCTGATTTAAATCCGAGGCATTCTTGATCCTTGTGTTTGCTCTCTCATTCGTCGATGTACTTTAATGTCTGATTAATTGTAATCTTTGGAAATTAGTTGTTAGTTATAAGAATTTAGATGGTAATTTTTTTAATTAGATTTGATTTTGGTGACTGAAAATGAGACACAGGTGATGATTAAAGATGGTGACTTGAGGTGGTGAACAACAAAAATGACTAGTGAAGGGTTGGGGGTGGCAAACTGGCAATGGGAATTCATTTTGGGTAGATATGAAATATAAAATTGTTTATGGATTCATTTTTAGATGCGACTCAAGTTTTAGGACTAGATCAATTTGAATTTACTCTGATTACACGAGTCAAAACATGTCACTCTCTCCTATAAAACTTGCTAACTTATAATATACCAAAATAACATCATATGCATTACCCGTGACGAAATCCAATTACCAATTTAATCAAATATCCAATCAGTGGTAACCCAGCATCATATTTGTTATATATATATATATATATATAGGGAATGGATAATTTAAAAACCACTTTTATTTATGAAAACCAGCAAACCGCATGTAAAACATACGTAACAAAACTATAAAAAAATTTGTAAAACATACGTAAAAACGTAAAAAAATTCGTCAGATCTGACGCAGTGTTACGTATGTTTTACAACGTAAAAAAATTTTATAAAATATTTTTTTTTAAATATTTCTTCGGTGTTTTTTTGATTTTCTTTTTTATAAAAATGTGTCCAATAATGTTACAAACCTGTAAAAAATTTTTTTAAAAAATACGTTCGTTTTACATGAGTTTTCAAGGTTTTCTTACTAAAATAAGGTTTTCATTTTATTAATCTCCTATATATATATATATATTTTTTTTTGTAGCAATTTTTTATATCAATCCGTCTTTATTAGAGATTTAAAAAAGAGCAACACCTTAACTCTAATGGTTTTGTCAATTGGACTCAACCTTTCACCTGTCACATATTTGTTATATAACTAAATGCCCTTGCTTTAAAATGATTTAGTCATTTGATTTGTCAACCAGTTTTTGCCTTCATTTAAAATTTGTCACTTTCGCCTTCTTTCTAAAACTATTCAAGTTCCGCTACTTCTAGATATAATTCTAAAATTGAAACTTGTAATCATGATATGAAACAATCTTTAAAAAGAAAACTTATACTATCACCTTCTTTAAATATCATACTTGTTGATTTAAATATTATTTCTATAATTGAAATATCACTATCATATCATCTTAATCAATGAGATGACAATTTAAGTACTTTTAATGTATTTGTGATTTTTTCATGTTTATTATTTTTGGATAACCTGGCCCAACCCTGCTCGAACCGGTCATAAAAATGAAATTTTTAACAGCGAACAATTTTTCACAAAAAATTTCCGACCTCATAAAAAAATTTTCTGGGTCTGTCACTACATAACATCCTTAAAATAACATACTCTATCTTTTTCATTAGCCATACATCTAGATTAACCATTAAATATTAAATATACATACAAAGAAAAATTAGCCATGTCTAGTTGACTAGTTTAAAAATTATCGGTCCAGCATGTTTGACTCTTACAGGTCAAATTTATATTTTTAACTTTTTTATTTTATTATTTAATTTCCAACCATATATCCTACTATCATCAATCAATCATGTTCTCTTGCATCAAAGTACTTGTCCATTATGCAATAGAGTTTGTACCTACAAGGACTTTGATTGCAAGTAGTTGTTCAATACGCATAAAAGGTTGTACTCTTGGATAATACAACAGCCATCCACACCCACGGATAATTTACACAATGGACCTCCTCAGATAAAAGTTCAAATTTTTATTCTCATGTTTTAGTTTGATTTTTAAAATATTCAACGGTCTAAAAGTTGTTGGTGACTATTTGACTTGAAAATAGATACCCACGAGGGCTTGACTAAGTTACATCTTTGACCCACTACTTTTCTCCTTATATCAAAAACCACCCCTGCAGCCTCACACTTGACTTCCAATCAAGCCTCCTTAATTCAAACAAATTTTTACACATAGAAAAACATGCATTTTGACGAAGAGTTTCTTTAACATTTGCTAGTTTGCTACTACTTGCGTGTTCAAATTAAAATGTCTCAATTTTAAATATTTGAAAGTTTAGAACATGTGATTTCACGAATTGAATCCGTATTCAGAATTACATACACGAGATCAGATAGTAAATTGGATATCTAAAATGATAAAAAATTATATAAATATAGTATTTTTAATTTATAAAGAAATTAAACAAAATAAAAAAATCAATTAAATAAATATTTATGAACATATAATTTTAAATTATTGGGCTAGATTTTGAATTTCATTACTTTTAAGCAATAAAGGTAATTATACACATATACACACTCGATAATTTAGATATCTTTAAGTATATGAAAATTTTTAAAATCACTATCCAAATCCAAATCCAGACATCTAAACAAACCAAATTCAAAAAATATATGGAACCAATAACCGGACCAAAAACCAGATTCGATATTCGGATACGGTTAGGAACCTAATCGACTTCAGAATTCGGTTCGGTTTTTTGGTTACAGTTGGAATTAAATTTTGAATGATTTTCAATTGTTTGAACACCTCTATGTAGACCTTCTTTAATTAAGACCATGATTTAGATATTTGAACATAAGATGTAAGCATTTAAGCACACGATCAAAACTTATATATTGTGCTAACATGTTTCCTTGAAGATTATGTTTATTTTGTGCAAGATTGATACATCCTCGTCTATTTTAACCGTTAATAAGTTGTAAAAGGACTAATCATGCCTTATCAAGTTGTTGAAGCCTGCGAGTTGATTGAACTCTTTTAACAAATCAAAACACAAAAAAGACGTTAACATTATTTCATGGTTTCAGTTATAAAATAATGTTTTTATTTTATAAAAATAGATATATCTTTAGGACATTGATCCATCAAATAGTTTTATGTGTAAACAGTGACAAAGCTTGAAAAAAGAAACTTCAAGAGCCAAATGATTTTTAGGAAGAAAAACGAAGGAGACTGGATTTAATACCTATACAGTTTTTGGATGAAAAACTACTAAATCGACACTTATGAGCAAAAAAACGACGACACATCATGCCTTTCAAAAGCTTCATCGAAGTGTATGAGTAAGTACTCTTGTCATCTTATACCATACCAAGCGATTTTGTTTGTTTGATCTTTACTAATTAAGGAGTTGTGTGATAAATAATCTTGGACCAAATTGCATAAGGCCAATAGTGGAAGAGATCATCAAAATTGTATAATGTCAATATTAGTCAAAGCTTTTGCGTTTAGTTCGTCATCGAATTATACCTAAAGCAAAATCAATGTTTTCAAAGAGGATGTCACAAGATTTTAAACAAATGACGTTCTTTTGAATGCTTCGAAGTTTATTTTATTCTTAAATTTTCTTTAACGTATCTTTGAATTTGACTTTTAGATATGTATTTAGGTGAATACTCAAATGTACATGAATTTTGATTAAAAAAAATAATAAGTAATAAAAGTTTGACATTTACTATGATAGGAAGAAAAAGAAAGAAAGAAATGTTAATTATACTAAATTTTATTGACTTTTTTCAAGTTCTTTTAATTTTTAAATTTGTTTACAATTTTTCCATTTGATATTATTTTTTTATTATCTTTTTATGAATATATTATAGATATATAAAAATGATAAATTATTTTTTTTTAAATGGTACTAATTTTTGACTCATATATTATATTTTTAAAACATGTCATGGATTTTTTTAAAAGTGTACTATATTTTTAATGTAATATAGTACATAAAATATAAAATAAAAAATACAGCACAAAAAATATATCAAGAAATATAGTACAAAAAAGTATAATACAATAAAATATTGTACATAAAAATATAGTAAAAATATTAACATTCTGGAATTTTTTTAAATATCATCTTTATACTCAAATTAAAAAGTGAAAACACTTGATTTTATGTTTTGATTATTTTAAAAGAATACAATTTTATAAACAAGTTATAATGTTTAAAATACAAAAGAAATTTTTTAAAACTAAAAAAAAAGTCTTTTATCATTATACCTTCCATCATTTTCTTTTGACAAGGTGTGTTCGGTTCGGTTTTTGGGTAAAACCAAAACCGACATAGTTGGTTTTTAGTTATCACGAACCAAACAGTTTTCGGTTTTCGGTTTTCGGTTTTTTATCGGTTTCAGTTTTCAGGGTTTTTTTTTGTTCTTTCTCATACCCAACAATGAAAACACAAACATATTTAATAATGGATAATTCATAAATTAATTAATCAAACATAAACTAAATTATTATCGTCATGTTCTTACATTTATAAAATGTTCAAAAGTGAATAAAGTAATTAATAATTCCGATGTTCATCACTATTTAAGATGACATAGTTCATCAAATTCAAATCTTCATCATCTCCAATGGTAAACTCTTTGTGTCGTCTCGTTAAATAAGTAAAAAGATATCAACATGTATATTAATTTGTAAACAAGAGTAAAAAATCGACTTGGTTTGGTTTTTTCGGTTTTTAGAGTATGCAGTTTCGTTTTTTTATTATTTAATTTTTTCGGTTATTCGTTCAATTTGGTTTTTTCGATTAATTCGGTTATGGTTCGGTTTTTTTCGGTTTTTTGCTCACCCCTACCTTTGACATTTTAATATAAATGATTGATTTAAAATTATAAGCTTATTATCTTCCTTTTTTTAGCCAAAAACTTTTTTAAATAATACAACTCTTATATATTTATAACATATTTGTAAGTTTGTGAGTATGATTTATAAAGTTAGAAAATTACATTTATTCGTTTTTCCTTTTGCCCTTTTCTATTATGTTTTGTGTCACTGACACTTTGTTACCATTATTATATCATTACTTATGTATACAAATTGAAACTATTAAGAGTGATGTATCACTAAAAAAGCATAAGGGTGCAAGCAGTTAAAACTATTTTTTTAGGGTTTTAATTACAAAACTTGATATTGTATGTGTATTTTTAAACGGCGGTATTCTTACGTGTTTCCTACTCTTTAGGGACGATCGTCTAAGATCGGACTCATTCAACCGCCGTGAGAATCTATACCCTCTGATGCGCAAGAATCTCGTTGAATGGGTACCTTCACCCCTCCATCGAAATCAAACCTGAGATAAACCCCAAACTGATCTTTACCTAGTGTCCTTTAAACTTACCTCCAGATGAATTTGAACCTCCGATCTCTATATTGGAAGGTGAGAGCTTTAACAATTAGGATGAGTTTTCACTTTTCATGACTCTTGATACATATTTGATTCCTCTCAAAACTCAAAAGCATATATTTTTTCCTTAATTTTGGTTTTGTTTTTTATTTTTTATTTTTGACTGATTGTATTTTTGTTTAAGTTTTTTTTAAACTCGATTTGCCTCCAACTCCAATCATATACAGAGCAATGCTACACGTCACAATGCTGTCTTGTTACTTACAAATGAATCAGTTATATGTGTTGCGTATTATAATGAGAAATTTTAATTCTTAGTGAAATTAATTTAGCGTATTATAATATTACTACTACTACAATATCGTTAAAACTGCAGTGGCGGAGCTTCAAACAATCTTTAGGGGGCAAAAATTTATGTGACCTATGAGCTAAACTTACCACAAGTACATAACGTATTCCATATATCAAACCTCAAGAAGTACTTATCTGATTAAACACTCACAATCCCACTAGAGGAAATTCAGATTAATGAGCAACTTCACTTCGTTGAAGAACCAGTGGAAATAATGGATCGAGAAATCAAAAGGCTCAAACTTAGTCGCATACCGATAGTTAAGCTGCGATGGAACTCACGGCGTGGACCGGAGTACACCTGGGAGCGAGAGGACCAAATGAAAAAGGAATACCCTCACCTATTCACAAACCAGACAAACACCGACAACACGAACTGAATTTCGGGACGAAATTCCAATTAACAGGGGATGATGTGACACCTCGTAAATTCCAGGTCAACAATTACTTTATTTAATAATAATATGAATTATTATTACATATGTGTCACTAGAAATTATTAATACTTAGTATGACACGTGGCACAACAGTCCAAACACAAAGATAATTCGAGGAATTATTATGAAACGCACACACATGTCTTGAATAACGAACGTTGGTGAAATAATCAGACCACAACCCACTTTCACAACACTTAGGCTTAAGGGAATCTAAAACAAGTGAAACGATATTTATAAGTCTCGAAACGATGTCCGTAATCGAGAAATACGCAAAAGACGAGCCAAAACAATGAAAATGGGCCTATTGGGCTTGCCCAAAGGCCCAGGCGCTATGCTGGGACCCAACAACCGAACCTTGGCGATGCGCGCGGAAGACTTAGGCGCCATTTGGATGAGTTACATCCGCGCGCTACGTCTGTTCTTGCACGAGCTCGCTAGGCGATGTGCCTGGGAAAAGTAGAGGCTGAAAACTAGATTTACACTCAACTTATCTCATTCTAATCATTCTAACCGCCCTATAACTCCCTTCTCGAGCTCCAGACCTTCCCTACTCGACATTATCACCTGCGAATCACCATTTGAACTCATGGAAGCCATTGTTGCACCTTTGGAAGCTTGAGATTGAAGAAATTGAAGCTTAGGAGCTTAAAGAAGCCATTGTAGGTGCTTACCATCCTTCTCAACGTCTTCAAGCAGCTGATATTCCCTCATCAACCAGTTCCAGAAGCTCTACAACTCATCCCAGGCCGTGTCTCATTGATTCGAAGCTTTGTGAGGTAGTATCTACGCCCAAAGTAGCTTAAAAGCACCTCTAAGCACACATGTAAGCCTCTAAGGCCACATGCACACACTAGATCTTCACATGCACAAATTTTTCACCATTTAGATCTGTGATTTAGGAATGATATGAGTTATTTGATGATTTGGAACAATCAGTGATGATTTGGTTGTGATTTGTTGGTCATTTTACTCACAATGTTGAAAATGATAATTTTTGCTACATGCATGTATGATCCATGATGATCTAGGTAGATTTACATGATTTTTTATGGTGAAATGTTATTATAAATGGTATTGAGATGTCCTACATGATTTAGAATAGTTGATAATGTCAAGAAATGGATTTTGCATATATTACTATTTTTCGTTACTTTGTTGTCACAAAATGATGATAGATGATGAAATATGGACATGCATGCGATTAAGATGATGAATTTGAATTAATATGATGATTATTGATGTATCTGGACTATTGGAATTGTAAAGAAAGAGATTTACACCATTATTTCTAAATATAGCAACTTTTAAGTTACGAATGTTGATAGAATGAGGAATTTGATGTTATTGGTATGCTTAACATGATTACTCGGATTAATATGATGATAATAGGGATTATTAATACATTAGGATCATTGAAATAGTAAATTTGACATAAGTTACCATAAATAGTAACTTTAATTTTACGAAATCGGTAAATGGCAATGTGCTAGTTATAACAAGCATGATCAAATGGTTATTTGAGACTAGGATATTGATATTGTGATGAGTTTGATTGATAGACCCAGTGAAAAATGCTTATTTTTGCAACTTAATAAAAATAGTAACTTTCACACGCAAAACATGTTTAATCGTCTAAGTGTGACTATGTGCTATGTGATAACATGCTCATTTAGGTTAACTATGCATATTAGAATAAACGAAAAGTGATTTCTGGTATGACTTGCTTAAAATATAAACTTTCCTAAAGTAGGAACTTACTATAAATAGTAAATTACCTCACGGATGCGACTTTGGTGCTCACACACATCACATGACACAAATCGCACGTTACACGATCACTTGAATTAAAAACGTCACCAACGGGTCGTTAGGTCAAACACTGTCAACGCGACCCACATAACAACTTAGGGTTGTTTGTACACAAACACGGTCTTGTGAGACCCACACAAATGTGAACACAAACTCATGACGCCTATGTGATATAGGTAACCGCTAGCAGGCGCACTACTCCGTTCACTTTCTTTAACTATTTTTGTTAAACTCTTGGGGTGAGAATACTATGCAACTGTTTTAGATATATGACTGGTATGTTGTAAAACTATTTTGAGTGTAACTATTATCGCAACAAGTCCTCACGTATCCTTACCGTTAGTTATATAACAAACGAGTCGTTATTACGTAGTACTACTGGGTTTGACTAGCCCTGCTCGGCAACAACTTTGACTGGAGGTCATAACGAGCGTAATATCAATGTTGATGTTGGGTTCAACGATGACCCGAGGAGGCAACATAAACGGTCAAGTTTCGGTAAGATGAACTGACACACTCACGGATCGTAGATCCAACCAACAACTTAACATACTCAGTATATGTCTGTCTACTGTTTTCTTATTGTCTAAACCTGTGAACTCACCAACTTTATAGTTGACACGTTTTCGCATGTATTTTCAGGTAGCCGATGGCACAAGCTAGGATGCACTGGAGGACGTACAGGAGAGAGTCTCATGCATATAGACTCTGATCCTAGGCTTGTATTTGTTTTGTGTGATTTAAACAATTTGCAAACATGTAGTGTCTGATAAAAATTTACATTTCCGCTGTTTACTTTTAACTTTTTCGCTGCGTATTATTAAAACCTGTTTTACTTACAAAACTGCTTGATTGTGTTTCTCATATATAGTTGTTCTATATGACCAAGAGCTATGACTAATGGCTGCGTCACGCTCGCGTGGTCTGGCACCGCATGTGGGAATTTGGGGGTGTGACACAAGTATATAATAATAATTATTATGCGTGAAAAAAGAGTAATATCTGAAAGAAGAATTGCAATTAAGCTAGACAACCTTTAAGATTAGCTAAGGATTGTTTACATTTATCTAGATTTACATCAACAATTTCTTCATCAAACAAGTATCTGGGGTGGGTGGTGGCCTAGAACATGTGGCGGTGGACTGGTAGGGACAAAATTTAGGAAAGAAAATGTTCTGCGATCGAGAAAAAAAATAAAGAAATTAGGGTAGGAAGAAGTCAGGGAGGAATGTGAGATTTAAATATTTATGAGAGCAAATTACGGTTTTGACCCCTGCTGTTTAAATATTTTAACTATTTCAACCCAAAATAGAATTTTCTATCAACGAAACTCCTGTGGTTTAAAAAACTAACGTTTTTTACCCCTAAACACAGCTATGTTTGAGGGTCAAAACCGTTAGAATAGTCAAGTTTGGGGGCCAAAACCGTTAGTTATTTAAACCACATGAGCTGTAATGATAGAAGATTTTATTTTGGGTTGAAATACTTAAAACACTTAAACCACAAGTGCCAAAACCGTAATTTACTCTATTTAGGAGAAATAAAGATGAACAAAAAAATATGGATTATAATATGTGGGTAACTTTTGAAGTTAATTTTTTATTTATCAATTATGAAAAAAAATATTTAGAAGAAATGGTACTATAATTTTTTATTTTAAATGAGGGGGTGAAATTAAATTTTTTTTAAAAAAATTAACCTTTCAGCCCAAAAATTAACACTACTGACAAAAAAAAGAGGAGGCGGTCGCCCCTTCCCGTCCCTACATACCTTCACCCATGGTTAAAAGTGCAAGTGTAGGAAGAAATCTAGTGATTTCATTACAAGTGATGTGTGCTTATTTGTTGTAAAATTAAGCATACGTTTTGGATGACAAAAGAAGAAACTCAAATACTATAAATATTGCTCTCTTTCAAATTTAAGGAAAATATAAATATGCTTTTCATTAACTTTTATATATATTCTAAAATATACTTAGCATATTTTAACTTTAGAATAAATTATTATACAAAAATCTTGATTTTTATGACATACATAAGTTAGACGCGCTAAAAAAAATTTGTCAAAAACGTTTAGGAGAATATCTTGGCCTTTTTAATTTAAATTAGTATTTAATTTTAAAGTTTTGAAAAAAAAGGTTTGAAAGATATAATAGCAAAGTATATTTTTTTTACCTTTTCTAAAATTCCGTCATTTAATTTTTAAGAATTTGTAACTTTTTTATATCATGACAATATTGTCTTAAAATAATCACACCATAAAATTAAGATATTTTTAGAGTAAAAAAATGCTTAAATTTTAATATGTTTATTTAAAAAAATATTATTACATGAAAATGAAATCATAAATAAACAAGTGTAATATTGATTTAAACAATCATGAAATGTTATAGTTGCATATAGAATCTGAATATTATATATATATATTGCACACATGTAAAAGAATCTTAAAATACATGTATTTTAATTTAGATAGGTAGCAAATTAAGAACAGTTAAAATACACTTGCAAAAACACAAATACACATGTAATAATCAAATAAAACATTAGAAAAAACCTTAAAGTAAGTTCGTAAATCCAGAGTCTATTATTCAAGTTTTACCGAAAGTGCACCTATTTTAAATTAAGTTTAAGGGCCGTTTGGTAGGTCTGAATGGTGTCATGTCCGAATTAGTCAGATCCAGACTGTTTATTTCAAACATATAAATGAAAAGAAAAGTCTGAATGTGTATCCGAATGATTCAGATTTGTGTATGTGTCTAAATGAAAGTGGTTGGCTACTCGACTCCTATCCACCTCTTAAAATCTTCTCCGACGGCCTCCTCTCCGCGACTCCGCCGAAGACCTCTCTTCTGGCGACAATGAAGACCTCTACTCTCCGACGACATCTCTTCTCTGTATAGTCGTTCAAATGTTCAATCAAACATTCTTCTTACGGTTCAGTGTCTCTTTGCCGTTCAGATATCTTACTGATTTAACACTTAGTTGTTTAAAGGTTAACAAACGAGCCCTTAACTAATATTACAAATATGTAAAATTAGTTTTCAATCATATTACTCATGTTCTTTACATATTAAACAAAACAAGAAAGTTTAAAAAATAGAAAATTAAATATTCAACTCGACGGTGATTACGATTTGAAAGAATATTAAACTGCCATAATAATGAAAGAACTCATACTACAATTCTTGATTTTGCGTGTAAACCCTAGCTAATGTATGGTCTATTGGTCTTGACATTTTTTTGAACGACAAAGGCGTTCACATACTAGTATGTTGTCTAAACTAAGCCCACCTAGTTAGCAGCAAGACAGATCTAGAGTTTATGGTGTGGTTTCATGGGAACCCATCACGTTTTGAAAATTTAATAGGATTGCTTTGTTTTCAAAAGATTTAAAAGGTAATGTGAAACCACTAATATTTTTTAAGAGCGAATATTTGCTGTATTTTTCACAGCAGTTTGCAAACTTTAATGATGTAAGTGATTTTTGTTAGATAATTTTTGATAATTGATGCTTGGATTTCCGGTCATATAAACTTAGCCAGAGAAATGATAGTTATTGGTGGTTAAACCCTTAGGTCAAGTTAATTTCGGTCATATAAACTTACAAATTTCGTTTAGAAACGCCCTGAACCCCACAGCGGGCATTTTCTCCTTAACCCCTGCCCGTTGACTGGCCAACGAGACCACCACCAAGGGTTCTGCCCCTTGGACTCCACAAGGGGGCGCGACCCTTGACGCCCGCTCGGTTTGAAACTCAAAAGTCTTAAATGAGTTGGTACTCCGCACATCCGAACTCTTTAATGACGGTCTTTTTTTTAATCATTGACTTAATCTATCTCACTGAAAATTTTTCCTGGATATGCCATTGCGTGGTAGAGGTGCGGAATTACCCTCTGAAAATGGCATTGCCCTCGCCACCCATCGAAATCAGATGCCGGTAAATTCCTAGCACGACCCGTTCATTGGTGTCCATTGAAAATGCCACAAGCAGGGCTCGAACCTGTGTCAATTTGACGCGGTGCCTACCGGTGAAGCAAATTCACGGGACAATGTTTAGTCTTGACATAGAGAGGAAAGAAAGGACTAACAATACCAATCTTTGCTGGAACAGAAATGGGCGTCAGGTCACTAGAACTGTCCACCAACCTCCTGTCGAACTCTTAAACACACCTCATTTGTGCCTTTTAGGTTTGGTAAAAATGACGGAATAAAAAATAAGATTTTTTGAAATATATTGGGTGGGTACCTAAATGATAAAAATTAATATAGAACCACGTTGAAGAAGTTTACACTTTTAGACAAATGATGTTTTTATGATATGATGCACTCTTAATTATATGAGAAAATTATAGGTAAAATATCAAATAATAAGAGATTTTTGCTTAAGAGTAAAAACTAATGAGAGTGTGATATGTGTCATGATAATTTAGGTATAATATATAAATTTTTTACTTTATTTTTATTTTTTTGTATTAATTTTTTTTGTTCTATACTTTTATGTATTGAATTTTTCTTGTTTTTTTCTGTATTTTTGTTTTTTGTACTATATTTTTATTTTTTATACTAAATTTTCGATTTTTTGTACTGAATTTTGTTTTTTTGTACTTGATTTTGTTTTTTTGTACTAGATTTTTGCTTTTATACTTTTAGCAGGACACATGTTAAATTTCTACTGATTCTTACTATTCTTAGCTAAAAATCACTTCTTAATAGATCTAACCCTCTTCACTATAATTGTATATATGTATAACAAAACATCTGTCAATAGGGTTGCATTCCCATACTAGTTAAAGGAAGGCTAGACATTGTCTCAATAGTACCCCAAGATTCTTCTAAATGAGAGATCTTGGGTTCAAATCCCTCCCGCAGCGAAAAAGGGGTCTGTGGAGGGTCAGGGGGTTTTCCCAGTGGGGTTTCCTCCTGGGGTGGTTGTGGTGGCTCATGGGAGGTCCAGGTAACCAGACCTTGGTGACATGGCCTGGAAACAGTGGGTTCACACGATTGAGACCTTCGCCGTTCAAAAAAAAAAGTTAAAGGAAGGCTTTCTGAAACCTTAACAATTTGTAATGTACGTGTACGTAAATTATTACAAAGGTTTGGTCTACTCAGGCTATGGTTTTGACGCTCAAGTTTGTAACGGTGCTTTTAAACTAAGAATTTTATTGGGATCATATTCAAAATTTAAGACAAATAAATAAGTACATAATTTTAATTAGCAAGTTTCAAGTTTCTCGTTAGTTAAAACATTAAACTTTGAAAGCATTAAATCTAAACCGCGAACCAAAGTATATAAATCTCAAATTTTTTTAATCAGCTGACCTTCTTCTGTTTGCATGGCTAGATTATTTTAAGGTTTATAAGAATCTATCTATAAGAGTTATTTTTACACTTATGTCAACCTATCAGATATTCTAGATATATCAAAAGGCTTCTACTTTAGTTGTACCCGCTCGACTTCTCTTATTAGAGATCTTGGTTTAAGTCTCTCTAGGAGCAAATTACTTTGAGATGAACAATAGATTTTTCCAATAAACATAGGCTAAGAGATGTGTTTCTTCTTGAGAAGTAGAAGACCAAGAGTGTCTTTGAAAGATCAGTTACGTCGCCTAAAAAATTCTAGCGAAGAGAGGCATCGAGACTGATAGTTTATTGCTGTTCAAAAAGAAAAGAAAAAAGATATTCTAGATATAAATTAAGTTGAAGAATCAATAGAAGTGGCTATCACAATACGTACAAGAGCCCTAAATTCCAAAATAATATAAATTAATTATTTTTATCTTATTGTTTTCAAAACCAATTTGTTTTCAATGCAAGCTTTTTAATTAATAAGAATCAAACTTAGATGATATCATGACCTAGCAAAAGGATTAAGTTCGTTTTTTCAATACATTATTATATATTAAAGAAACCAGGCGACCACCGTTATATTTGTCTCAAAGGTCGCCCGTTGTATATTTCATTTTAAAAGTTTAATAATAATAATAATAATAATAATAATAATAATAATAATAATAATAATAATAATAAATAATAATAATAATAATAATAATAATAATAATAATAATAATAAATGTAATTGATCGATCTAAACAATGTTAAACATATTAAGAAAACGGCAAATTGACTTTTAATAATCCAAGCTTTGATCAATTGGTCTCTGATGGTTCTAACTATGAAAATTCCTGATAACGGTCCGAACTTTCGACATATTTACCTCTAGCGGACCGCCGTAGAAAAACCCTAACGGCGTTAACTTTTTTCCGAGTTTCGAACGGATTTTTGAGGGCTTTTGTTCATATGGAGAATACGAGTCGAATGACGTATAACTTACCTCGAAACATTGCTCCAAATTTCCCAATTTGATGATTTCTTTGATGAATTGGAAGTTTAAACACCAAAATTGAGAAATATGGAGTAATGTTTCGAGGTAAGTTATACGTCATTCGACTCGTATTCTCCATCTGAACAAAAGCCCTAAAAAATTCGTTCGAAACTCAGAAAAAAGTTAATGCCGTTAGGGGTTTTTTACGGCGGTCCGCCAAAGGTAAATGTGTCGAAAGTTCGGACCGTTATAGGTGATTTTAATAGTTGGAACCGGCAACGACCAATTGATCAAATTTTGGATTGTTTAAATCCAATTTGCCTAAGAAAAAAAAATACTTGCTCTAAAAGGTATCACATTATCATAAGTTAGTAATCAAATTATCTATTGCCTAAAACTAGAGGACGCTCTGACCTGTCAAAATGAAACATAAAATACAACACACAAACACATTAAAATGTAGGTTTATAGTTATTTAGATTGATTACCAAATGACATTTGTCTCAATGATACCAAGGTGTGTTAATGTGTTTCTTTTTAAAATAAGTTAAGGGTTCTAGTCACATAGAGAAAAACGTGAAAAATTTTGTTTTTCAACAAAAAAGTTACTTAGATTGACTAGGTGATTGTCGGTAACCGGACTATGACAAGAACCTCTTCCTAGTTTTGTTTAAGTGATGGGACTTTTTGTTAGATTTTGTGATGTTTAAATCATTATTTGCACCAAAGAGAGGCATTTCCTCAATCATATCTCAAGATTCTTCTAAATAGGAGGTCTTCAGTTCAAATCCCTCCCGCAACGAAAAAAGGGTTTGTGGGGGTCAGGGGGTTTTCTTAGTGGGGTTTCCTTCTGGGGTAGTTGTGGTGGCTTATGGGAGGTCTAGATAACTAGACCTTGGTGACATGGTCTGGAAACAGTGGGTTCACACGATTGAGACCTTCGCTGTTAAAAAAAATTATTATTTACTTATATTTAAATGACGAATTAATTCTTATAAATTTTTTTGAAATTCTTAATGAATCTAGTATTAGTTTGGACGAGGAAAGAAAATCAAAATTGAATTTCGATGGCGAAATGAGAAGTCATTGGTGCTATTAATTACCCGTTTAGTAAACCAATATAATTATTTTTTGTTTCAGAATTACTAGAGAGTTACTCGTATTACCCAATGTTTTCATAACCGGACCGGACGTCGAACCGGTCTCGTTACCGGTCAGAGGTCCGACCGGTCGAACCGGATTTAAGAACCGGATGATTTTATAAACGTTTTATAAATATATATATATATATATATATATATATAATCAAAAAAAAATATAAAAAAATCAAAAAACCGGTTCAACCACCGGTCCGACCACCGGTTTTCCGGTCCGACCGGCCAGTCCACCCAAAAACGGCTCAAGACCCTTAACCGGACCGGTCCACCCACCGGATCCCGGTCCGACCGGCCGGTCCGGTTTTCAAAACACTGGTATTACCTCTCTAGTAAACCAATAAAATTATCTTCTGCTTCTAATAAACAAGTAAATCAAAGTACACTTGTCAAATTCTTAACCCACTTAATGACACTTGTCAAATTTTTAAAACACTTTTGACATATGTCATATTACTAACCATGCTATCCAATTCTCTTTCTAATTAAATACTTATATATTTTCTTTCATATTAAATAACTAGGTTAACACCATGCGTATTACACGGAATTAATAAAAAAAATTATTAATGAATAGTTAACAATAAAAATTTAAACTATATAAGATGATTTTTTTATATAAAATATAATTAAATACAATTTCATAGATTAAATCATAAAATAATTATATTATTTTTTAAACACTAAGAGCTTCAAAATTTGTTTCTTTAAAATATTTCGTTTTGTAAAATTATTTTTAAAAATTCTATATTTCATTATAATTTGGTTTTTTAAAAAAGTGTTTTTTTAATATTAACTTATTTTTAATGTATTAAGAAAGTTTTTTTTAAATGTGTTAAAATTATATTTAATATTTAATATATGGTATATTTAATAGGAAAGAGAGGCGGGAAAAACATCAAATGCTCTACAATGTGCCAAGTGTCCGTAAAAAACATTTATTTATTAGTTAAGTAAGATTAAATTGAATATAATAACTAATAATTTTAGTTATACATTTATATATTAATAATAATTTTTTAATAAATTAAAAATCAAATCTTTATATTAAAAAATAGATTTTGAAAATAAAAATTAAATAAAACAAATTTTACAAAAAAAAAAAACAAAACCTAGAATATAAAACATCTTCTATTCTTCTATTTTTTTAATAAACAAGTAAATCAATGTACACTTGTCAAATTTTTAAACCACTTAATGACACTTGTCAAATTTTTAAAACACTTTTGACATGTGTCACATTACTAACCATGCTATCCAATTCTCTTTCTTATTAAATGCTTATATATTCTTTTTCATATTAAATAATTAAATTGAATATAATAACTAATGATTTTAGTTATACATTTATATATTAATAATAATTTTTTAATAAATTAAAAATCAAATCTTTATATTAAAAAATAAATTTTGAAAATAAAAATTATATAAAACAAATTTTACAAAAAAACAAAACCTAGAATATAAATTTGGCAAGTATCATTAAGTGGTTTAAGAATTTGACAAGTGTACTTTGATTTACTGGTTTATTAGAAGTAGAAGATTTTTACAAAAATACAAAATCTAGAAGTTTAAACAACAAGGTTTCTATATAAAAAATAGTTTTTAATACAATTCTAAAAATGAAATGTTAAAAAATAACGCAAATTCAATCATATTTTATTCTAAAAATCATTTTTAAACCCTAAATTTTATTCGTTACTATATAATATTTTTTTATACAATCCGTGTAACACACGGGATATTAACATAGTTTTATATATAATAATTGCTAGAGGTGTAGTGAGTGCTATTACTCTTTCTAGTCTTCAACCTATATGATTATGGCCAAGATAATTACTTTATATTTAACTCTCTACGAATCTATACTATATAATAAAATAAAAACAAACTTGCCACGTGTTACTCTTATATTCATTTGTTATTAATTTTTGACACTTGTCATTCTCACCTTCATCTCTCATTTAATTATATTATATTAACTCTCTATCCTATTTAATGTTAATAATTTTAAATAATTAAATTATATAATTAAACGTAAAAATATAAATTTTTTATTTTTAATAATTTATTATAACTTAATAATCATAATTAAGGAATTATATCTTATTTTAAAATAACTTTTATAATTTAAAATATTTATTATTTTTAATTATTAATAATTTCAACATATAAAATTTTCATAAAACTACTTGTTTGCAACATGTTAAATTTATTCATTTAATGTAAAACCATTTTTTATGTATTTGTTAGTCGTTGAAAGAAATTTAATAATTACGAAAATAGTATTTTACCTTCTTGTACAATAAAAGAAGGTCGAATACAAATTATGTAGTTATTAAACTTTTTAATTGTTGTTTTATTACTTAAAATATTTATTAGTACGTAGCATAATCATTTTATTTCAAAATATTGTTTTATAATATCTAAATTATCAGTTTTAACTATTTAATATTTAATATTTATTCCGTGTAATACGCGGGTTAATAACCTAGTAATTCACTAATTACATTAATACTTGTTATTCATTAACTCTCATTCTCTCACTTTATTTATTAATATTTATTTTCAATTTAAAGAAATATATCATTTATTTTAAAAGTTAAAACTACTAGTTTAATCAATATCAGACTTCATGTGATTTGGGACATTTATGTTCAATCCTTTTAAATTAGGTTCAATGCTTATTATGTTCTTCTACGCACATGCTACATATTTCTTCAATGCAATATTTTTTTTCAAAATCGATCACTCAAGGGGATTAATTTAATTGTTTCAACACATAACTTTTTTGAATTTGGTTTCTATCTTCATGACTTCATCACCATCATTTTGTGACCAAATTGGCAGCCCAAATATTACTCTCAACCCCAAAGTCTCCATTCTCTTTGAAGGCCAATGTTTTTTCTCATGAGGATGAGATTCTATAGAGTTTTGAGCTTGTACTATTATTTACCGATAAGAACACTTTCCAATAACTTGCAAATGACACCAACTTTTTTTAGGTTGTGACACACGTGCCGAATCGATCTATATCGAATGACTTTGCTTTTACTAAATAAAAAACCTACACCTTTATGGTCCACTTACGTTAATAAAAAAATGAAAAAAGCTTACATCTTTAAATTTACTTTAATGTGAACCCCAAAGTAAAAAGATGTAGTTATTCGGTACGCAATAAACATTGGTTAACAAATGAATCACACTCTATATATATACACACAAACATACACACACACACACACATATATAGGAATTAAATCCTATGAAAACTCAATCTTAGAGATAAAACTCTTAAGCTCTATGTGAGTCATTGATTTAATATCTTGAAAATAAATATGTGGTCCACATTAACCCACATTAAAATGATTTGTTTATTCAAAACCCAATTTTTATTCATGTTTAATTTGGACCACATATTTATTTTCAAGATTTAAAATCAATGGCTCACATAGGATTTTAAAGGTTTTCTCTCTAAGATTGAATTTTCTTATGATTCAATTCCCTATATATATATATATATATATATATATATATATATATATATATATATAGGTGAGGGTTCCTAGAAAACCTTTATTTTTGAGAAAACTTAGAAAACTAGTCACAATTGTTATCAATAAATTTCGTTTTTCATTTTTTGTTTTACATTTTGTTTTATTATAAGTTTAAATTTGTTAACAAAAAGAAAAAAAATAAAAAAATATATATGTAACTCATTGATTACATCTATGTATCTTGTACACTACATATATGAGTTACATATATGTAACTTTATATGTTAGATATACGTAACTTCGTGATTTACATATTTTTATTGAATTTTTTTTTGTTTATAACATTTCTCAGCTAATAATAAAAAATCATGAATTTTTTTTTAAATTGATTGGTTAGTAGTAGTTTTCTTAGTTTTCTCAAAAGTGAGGAGTTTTCTTTTGAACCCTCCCACACACACAGATATATATATATATATATATATATATATATATATATAACCTTCCAAATAGACCACATTTTTTTCACATATAGCAAAATAAGATAATAGGGAGTCATTATTTGACAAAGTGGTAGCTATGACTCAAAAAAATTGGTTGAAAATACCAAAGGGATTAAGACGTGTTTATCAAACAATTGCTATGTCATTTTAGGAAAGAATATATATAAATTGGCATATCCGTGTTTTTTTAGTATTTGGGCATTTGGCTAAATTAGTATATACGTCATACTTGTGTGTACTTAGATATTGATTGATTAATATATTTCTTTTGAATAGGATAAACACAAACACCCAGATCACTCTGTCAAACACATCATCCTTACGTCTTGAAAAACAGTATCGTGATGATCCAACCCATTATAGTCAAGATGAAATTTACAACCATGAAACTTTCAGAAGCAATTTTTGCTTGAGATATGAGACTTCAACACATAACCTTACATAAGAAAATCATGAGCCATAGACCAACTAGTCTTAGTCATTGATTGATTAATATATGTGGTTGGGAAATCGACATATAATTCAATGTTCCATGTGTATATGTCAATGTACTCTATCTACGAGTATATTTCGTGTTTAATATGTGCTTTAGAAGTGTCTCTAAATCTGATTTTGATGGATAAGTTTACCAAAAACAGAAGAATTGATAAAAGAAAATTGTGATTTTATCTATTTTTTTCATTTAATTTACAGGCATTAATTTATTCTTAAAAATATTTAAGCTAAAATGTTTTAAATAACTTTAACTATTAAATTCTATTAAAATTTCTAACCAATGATTAAGATCAAATTACAAAAGAAAAGGTTAGTGAAATTATATTTAGTTATGATTATATTTATCGATTTTTTATTAGTCTTTTTTCACTTATTGATATTATTATTATTATATTTAAATGACACTATTAAAATAAACTTTTAGTAATCTTTAAAATGTGCATCTTATCGTTATATATAAAATAAAAAATTTAAGTTTTTTACCTTGTGCTTTTTGTGCTTTTATACTCATCATTATTATATTTTCATGTTTTTCTATATAATCTAAAATAATATCATTGATTAATTATAATATGTAATTTATAATAATAAATACATATTGTACAATGACATGGTACACAAAACATAATAACCAAAAAGCCATGTATTTTAGAAATAATAAAATCTTATTACGTGTCAAAGTGAGGATGTTTGTTACGCTTTTAGACTTAAAAAGTCTTTTTATTTTACTTGAACTGAAACTCTTAAATCACTTTTACATATTTATTAAAAATATAAAGGAAAATTGTGTAGAGGTTATCACCGAATAAGAACGCGATTTATCACTGGATGAATTGAAAGTCGTGGAGCACACTTTTAGATCAAACTATTTGTGGTTCATTCAAATTTTTGATCGGATAAAATTCAATTCGCTATAGAAGAACAAGTATGAAATCGTTTGTCTGAATGAACTAGTGAAGTTTGATCGATCATTATTTCTTGGATATACGCAAGATTGGAAACTGCCTCCAGGCAGTTTTCAACTTTTCTTATTCACAAATTTGCCGCTTAAATTATAGAACGAATTTTATGTCAAATATCGTAAAACCAGTTTTTCATTGATTTTTCAATATAACAACTTAGGTAAGAAAAATTTTTTCCAGGTCATTTTATGTATGTACGTATGTATGTGTGGATTGTATCATGTGAAAATCCGTTTTTAGTGAAGAAACTCTTAAACACTATTTGAGTCATTGATTTAGATCTTGAAAATAAATATATGGTGCATATTAAACCTGAATAAAAAAATTGAGTTTTGAATAAACAAATCAATTTTAATGTAGATTATCATGGACCATATATTTGTTTCAAAATTCTAAATCACTGGCCCAGATAGAATTGTAGTATTTTCTTTTTAAGATCGGACTTTCACATAATTCAACTTACTATTTCTACGATCAAACAACAAGAAATAATACGTAACAGCAGAATAAAAAATCATGGTCATCCTTCGTTTATTATCATGAAAATTTTTCACATCCTGTTACTGTTATATAACTCTTTTAACACATGAATGTGGTCCCTATGGCCCTTAGACTAATGTACATAAGACCAGACACCTGTAACATTTTAAGTCAACTTAAACTATGGACAAAAAACCAACTGAATGTACAAAATAAAGTAATAAACTATAAAATATGACCAATGACCAAGCATATATACACTCTCCCCAAATATGTTGACTTCTTATTTTCTAAGTTTTTATAGTAGAATAGTGAGTCAATTAAGCTATATCATTGTCCATGCAAATGTTAATCGAGTATGACACAAATGTTGCATATAAATTTATAATTTTACCCGTGTTGGCGTTATAAATCCAACCATGGTAGTTGGGCTACAACCAGGGAAAAAAATTAAAGAACCACATGTGTCAAGAATAAGAAGTATGAGGGTGTAAACTGCAACTTATAATTATACTATTCAATTATATTATTAAGGTGGAAGTGCCTTATAGCAACCGGTAATTTTCATGTTTTGTGACCAAGGCCGGCTTTCATATGTAAGGAAAAAAGCTCAAGCTTAGAGTCACCAAAACCTAGGAGGCCACAAATTTTTTCGGGTTTTTTTTAACAGTCATATAATTCTACTCTACTCTCAAACTACACCTTAATATTCCCCTATTTGTTTGGATTTGAATCCATAACCTCCATTCTAAAAGACAATGCATCTATCAAATATGATAGTCCCACCTTGTCTTTTGGAGTTTTTTTTTGTTATAATGATTTATGATTTGTGCAAAAAAAAAATTGTTTTAATATTTGTAATCAATCTACATATTTTGTTTGTGATTTTTGTTTTTTTTGCAGCTTTCTCCTTTATGATTATCTATACTTTCTGTGTCATAAGCTCGGATAAAAAAAATGAGAGTTTTTATATACACTAGAAAAAAATCACAATTTTTCACTTCGTTTTGGGCTACCAAAAAGCTTGAGCCGACCCTGTATTGTGACTTTAAAATCACGGGCTCAAGCAGTGAAAAACAGTCTCTCTTACAAATGTGTAAGGTAAGATTACGTATAAAGTGATATGGCCTCACCCGAGTCCCTGCGCAAAGCGGTAGATAAATCAAGCATCGGGTACACCATTTTTTTTATTTCTATTTTTGGGGATGACAAATGTAAAGTTAAAAAAAGGAATTAAAAACATCATAGTATTATATGACAACATTGACGAAACAAATAGGTAAAAGATAACATGGAAAAACATTATTTTCATGCTGAAATAAGAAGAAAAATTGTAAACGATTTCTGTTTAAGGATTTAGAGAGTACATATGTAACTTTTGAAAATATCATACACTTTCACACGCTTTACAACATTTCCACACGTTTTATGCCTTAATTCTATTTTTGTTGCTAAAATTATAGATACTCGATCTCAACATAACACATAAATCAGCGATTTTGTCAAAGATGAACACTATCTTTGTCATGTGAAACGAGCCAAGTCATGTGAAGTCTGTATTCACTCGTTAACCCGACTGACTTATAACTCTACATGCTACAAATTTCAATGTTGTAACGAAAAGCAAACACAAATGCTTTAAACAATTTATGTATGAAACATAAATACAATGTTTTTTTTTTTTTTTAAATTTCAATGATTAAAGTGTTCGATTCCATTCATGGGGCCGGTCGGAAATTTGGGTGTGACGAAGAGTAAGTTCATGGGTTTTATGTGTGAATATCGAAAAGGACAATTGACAATTAGTATTCAATTAGACAAACCAGCATGGAAGAAGGTTAATAGGGGCCGGGGACGACCACCACTACTAGAAAAACAAAAATTTGCGACGAAAATTTGCGACACAAATGTGACACATTTCCGACGAAAAATGAAGCCCTATTTTTGTTAAAATTTTGTGACAAAATAGCGACGAAAACAAAAAATACTTGTTTTTTGTCACAAATTAGTCGCAAAATGAAACGCATTTCCGACGCAAACAGATTGTGTCACAAATGTGTCGGAATTTCCGACCAATTTCTGACAAAAGAATGAATAAAAATAAAAACTTTAATATATGCTACACATGTTTGATTGAAAACGTATTTTTTATATATGTGTCGTAAATGTGTCGCAATTTGCGACGCAGTTCCGACAAAATTGTGGAACATTTACCCTTTTTAAAAAAAACAATACATGCGTCAAAATAGTGTCGCAATTTCCGACACATTTTCGACAAAATCTTGGAAGATTTATTGCGTCACAAATGTGTCGAAATTTCCTACATATTTTCGACAAAATATTGAAGCATTTACGCTTTTTTTTAAAAAAACAATACATGCGTCACAAATGTGTGGCAATTTCCGATACATTTCTTACAAAATCTAGAAGCATTTATACTTTTCCTTTTTAAAAATACATGCGTCACAAATGTTAAAAAATAGCATGCGTCGCAAAGAATTGTGTCAGACATGCGTCGCCAAGAATTGTGTCGGAAATGCGTCATAGAATTTAAAAACAAGTGTCTACGGTGTTGTCAGAAATGCGTCGTAAAATTAGATTGGTTGTATGCGTATTTCTTAAATTGTTATTATTATGCATAAAAAATAAGCGTCGCAAATGCATCGGAATATTCTACACTTTTTTCTTGTCACAAACGTGTCGGAAATGTGTCACAAAAGTTTTCCTACTGGACTTTTACCTACAAAAAAATTCCGTCAGAAATGCGTCGGAATTATCAGTTTCCTACGCATTTGCGACGCAAATTGGCGTCGGAATTTTTTTTTCTAGTAGTGCACCCATTTTTTTCCGTCCATATTGGTAATTTTTTAACCGAAATGTAATTTTTTGTTTTAAGTATAGGTTTCATCACCTCACTTAAAAAATTAATATGTATTATGGTTCTTATAAATTTCCGCCCCCTTCAAATCGTTCAACCTCCATCACTGCAAATCAACATGTTGAACTTTAGTGTAATGTTTTTAGAATAGGTTTTATGAATATTTAGGTATTGTGTTAAATTGTTAACTAGTGTTAGGATTTATTATGAGTGATGTATATGGGTTATTTACAGAGGCGGTCATGAGAATTAAGCTGCCCAGAACGAGCCGGAAAGAAAGCCCCTAGCGAATACAAATATTAAAGTAGGGGTGTAAAAAAAATTGAAAACCAAACCGTATTCGTAATTGAAAAAATGGAATTCTAATTTCAGTTTTAAGTTCGCTTCAGTTACTAATTGTATCCGAATCCTGGATTCGGTTCCTAATCGTATCGGAATTCTGAATTTTGGTTTTCGGTTCCAAATTTTTTTTGAATTCGGTTAACCAATTAAACCTAATTCAAATTTACATTTAATATTTTATTAATACTATATAAGATATAATTTGATATATTCGGTTTTTAACCGGTTTATTTGGTTTGTAATCGGTTTATTTGGTTGATTTCGGTTTTTAACCGGTTTATTTAGTTTTTAATAGATTTTTTTCAGTATTAATGAAAACCGAACTGAATCACTTCCCGAATTCGGTTCAGTTATTGAATAGGGAAAAAATTGAAACCGATTAAACTGAACCAATGTACACCCCTAGTTTAAATGATATTAAAATAACTTCCTATACTTTAAAGAAAATTACTTTCTATGCCTCTTAAATCATGTGTACATAAACATTTCCTTATAATTGCCTGCAACTTGTTGGTTCTCATTTGAAAGAATTTTTATATATATGTATACATCAAATTAATTGTGCCCCCTAAAAAATGGGTCCGAAACAGAGGTCGAGTTTGCTCCTCATCGGGTTGCCCCTGGTTATTTAAATATTAGTTTAACTAGTTTTGGTTTTGAGATTAGTTTAATTATTGCAAACTAATTTAATTATATATATCTGTAAAATTTTAATTTTTAAAGTTTGAAATTAATTTTTAGCGGCCTTGATTGTTGTTAAAGTTCCATGATGAACGGTGATTTCATGTGTTAAAGAGCAGATTATAAATAAAAATTTCATGTGTTTTAATGCTTGATTTCATTCCTCATAAATTAAGTTAATTACAGGATTTCATTCCCCTGTATTTATTTATTTTTTCTGCTCACCCACATTTAGCTTGTGGGTTTGATTTCTATTCATGTCTCTCACTCACATTTTCCTCCCTGCTTCTACCTCGCTCCTTAACATTAAATTTAGATAGTGTTTCTTATGGAGAAAATGACTGAAAACTGTTCAAATATTAAGAATATAATATAAAGTCAAAAAACATTTATAGATAAGGACTCAGGTTTGTTTATGCACCACGCAAAATTTAATTTCTTGTATGAATATTCAAAGAATCAAACTATAGGAAATAAAAACTGAAATAAATAAATCCAATATCATTTCTATTATTATATTTAATTACTACCTATAAGTCTTGAACTAATAAATAAAAATAATAATTAAATAAGCATGTTATTTTTTTTTGAACATTCTCATTCTATTCTCTCTCTCTCTAAAATATTATTTATCTCATATTAAATAATAATACAAAGAAATAATAGTAATCAATATAAAATTTTATTTATAAAATAATAAAATTAAAATTATATTGCATCATGATCACGGACCAAGATAATTGGTAAATAGCAAAACAATATCTAAAAGTGGTTGTAAAAAAATTAAAGCTTTAAAGTAAAAATGATAGAAAGAAAAGGCAATATAATATCAAAAAGTATTGGATGGATATTAAGCTTATTAAATAATATTTACCCAACATTCAGGTCATCTTCTTTCTTTCCTCTTCTAAATTTTACACTCTTATTGACGGCTTACAACAATCGACGACCGACAAGAAAAATATAAAAGCTGCAACTATTGTAACATCAGTGCCGGACGCGTGCCGGAACAGTGATCGCAATAGTAATTAGTACAGTAATTCAGGTACACATTAAGTGAAACTATGTTTAAGCTATTGATACATTATACTTGATACGAAACTATTATGCGATTGTCTGAAATCTGATTAAAACCTTAGGGTTTAACAGTCAGAAACATATCAGACAACACATAATGGAAACACAGACAATTAATTTGATGCTATTATGTATAAACGTATGTGAGGTTAAACAAAACGAAACCATAACAGTTGTTGTTACAGAATGCTAAACAGACGAATTATTCGTATAGGTGACGATATGTACGAATGATTCTGAGAGTTTAACATTCTGAAATAATGACTGAAAAGTAGAAAACAAAAGTTGGAAAGCCAAACCATCGTCGTGTTCGTTCGAATGACGATTCGAACGAATGCGCGCGATGGTGACGCGTTCTGACGAAACGAAACGATACGATCGATAATACATTTAAGGAAATATAATATTTCCTGTTTTACAATTTTGAAACTCATCAAAATGTAAATAAAAGAAATTACTTTATCTAAAGTATGTAAACTACGCACGACAACCGTACGTTTCAGTTTAAACAGTAAATTAAGTATTTCAGAAAATTTAAAATAAAACGAAACGTAATTAGTTAATTAGGAATTACAACCTAAAAGTTAATAAATAAACTTTAACTTTAAAACCGAGACAAAACGTTACAAGAACGAACGCGAAACGATGGAAACCGAAAGAACCCGGACATACCCGGGGAAACCCTAGCCATTTATTATGGCATTTAATGCCATTAAACCACACAACAACCAGCCATCAACACCCAACTTCGGCCCTTTCTCTCTCTATACTCTCTCTCTAGAACCACCCTCTCTAACTCTCTCATTTCAAGCCATTTCAAGCCATTTTTGTGTCCACACGATCACCACATGGTGTAGATCTCGAAAGTACAAGGATCTGAAGCTTTAAACCGTTCGATTTGAGGTAAAATCGAGTTCTATTTCACGATTTCTAGGGTTTTCTAACCCTATCTCGAACCCTCTCTAGAACCGGCTAAACTCACTCAAAACACTAGGGAAAACTCTCACTAACACTCGAGGATGCCATAAGAACAAACTCTTCTTCAATTGCTAGTCGATCTGTTGGATACATGGCTGCCTACCCCTGGGCCTCGACATGGCCGAATGGCCAACAGCAGACCGGCGAATGGCCAGCTGCTCCTTCGGCCGAAAGGCTAGCGCAGCAGCCCATTCGACCCTAACCTCATTCGCTGGAACCCCCATTTGGTCCTAGCTATTCGATCAAATCCTATTCGGCAGCCCCATTCGTCCAATGCCCTTCGGCCATACCTATTTGCCACCCTGGTTCAGTCGGGGTCTTCTCTTTCGGCAGAACACATTCGGCCAAAGGCTAGGCGGCCAGCCATTCGTCCAGACCTTCAATCGGTTGACTAAGGTCACTCCACATTCGGTCGAACCAGGAGTGGGATAGATGGTTTCGATCGTAGCTCGCACCATATGAATTCATGCAAGGGTATTTCATGTAAACATACATGTACCGTGGGTTCATGTGTGTGTGAGTGCATGGGAACTTATTAGGTTTCCTAATATGATGCAAACCCTAATGTTAATTAAGGGTGATAAGCTTGTAACCATCTCATGCTAAGGATTAAGAAATCAACGTTTTGTGAAACAAATGCTAAACTTACATTTTTTTGAGGGTAAACAATGATTTATGCAACAACACTAAGGGTTCTAACTATTACAGACATAAAGCATGAATTACAAGAATCAATGAAACAACTAAGGGTGGGTGTGGATTAAGCTCCAACATCCAACACTTAGTGATTCTATGTAAACAGATGACTCAATTAGAGGGTTCCTTTGAATTCTCTAAGCTAAGTTGTACGCACGAACAATCAAAGCAACAACGGAAACTAAGACTTAATCTTAGACTTAGAGTTAATCAAATTGGATTAACTTAAGTCTAACAAACTAAATTGTGATTTCTTAAAAAATAAATTATGGTTTTACTAAATGAAATAAATGATAAACTTTCTTTAATTAATTATATGATTTACAACTTAAGATTTAATTGAAATACGTTACTTTACAGATATTTACTTAAATCCTATGGGATTCACGGGTGCCATTTATGGGTAATGTGTTAGACTAACTAGAAAGATCCTTAAAAGAACACTTCGAAGCATAGGACACATAGTTGCACACCGAATCTCGAAACCCTAGTTCTCGACTATTATAACGACTTATCGTATTCGGTTGACTAAGGTCACTCCACATTCGGTCGAACCAGGAGTGGGATAGATGGTTTCGATCGTAGCTCGCACCATATGAATTCATGCAAGGGTATTTCATGTAAACATACATGTACCGTGGGTTCATGTGTGTGTGAGTGCATGGGAACTTATTAGGTTTCCTAATATGATGCAAACCCTAATGTTAATTAAGGGTGATAAGCTTGTAACCATCTCATGCTAAGGATTAAGAAATCAACGTTTTGTGAAACAAATGCTAAACTTACATTTTTTTGAGGGTAAACAATGATTTATGCAACAACACTAAGGGTTCTAACTATTACAGACATAAAGCATGAATTACAAGAATCAATGAAACAACTAAGGGTGGGTGTGGATTAAGCTCCAACATCCAACACTTAGTGATTCTATGTAAACAGATGACTCAATTAGAGGGTTCCTTTGAATTCTCTAAGCTAAGTTGTACGCACGAACGATCAAAGCAACAACGGAAACTAAGACTTAATCTTAGACTTAGAGTTAATCAAATTGGATTAACTTAAGTCTAACAAACTAAATTGTGATTTCTTAAAAAATAAATTATGGTTTTACTAAATGAAATAAATGATAAACTTTCTTTAATTAATTATATGATTTACAACTTAAGATTTAATTGAAATACGTTACTTTACAGATATTTACTTAAATCCTATGGGATTCACGGGTGCCATTTATGGGTAATGTGTTAGACTAACTAGAAAGATCCTTAAAAGAACACTTCGAAGCATAGGACACATAGTTGCACACCGAATCTCGAAACCCTAGTTCTCGACTATTATAACGACTTATCGTATTCGGTTGACTAAGGTCACTCCACATTCGGTCGAACCAGGAGTGGGATAGATGGTTTCGATCGTAGCTCGCACCATATGAATTCATGCAAGGGTATTTCATGTAAACATACATGTACCGTGGGTTCATGTGTGTGTGAGTGCATGGGAACTTATTAGGTTTCCTAATATGATGCAAACCCTAATGTTAATTAAGGGTGATAAGCTTGTAACCATCTCATGCTAAGGATTAAGAAATCAACGTTTTGTGAAACAAATGCTAAACTTACATTTTTTTGAGGGTAAACAATGATTTATGCAACAACACTAAGGGTTCTAACTATTACAGACATAAAGCATGAATTACAAGAATCAATGAAACAACTAAGGGTGGGTGTGGATTAAGCTCCAACATCCAACACTTAGTGATTCTATGTAAACAGATGACTCAATTAGAGGGTTCCTTTGAATTCTCTAAGCTAAGTTGTACGCACGAACGATCAAAGCAACAACGGAAACTAAGACTTAATCTTAGACTTAGAGTTAATCAAATTGGATTAACTTAAGTCTAACAAACTAAATTGTGATTTCTTAAAAAATAAATTATGGTTTTACTAAATGAAATAAATGATAAACTTTCTTTAATTAATTATATGATTTACAACTTAAGATTTAATTGAAATACGTTACTTTACAGATATTTACTTAAATCCTATGGGATTCACGGGTGCCATTTATGGGTAATGTGTTAGACTAACTAGAAAGATCCTTAAAAGAACACTTCGAAGCATAGGACACATAGTTGCACACCGAATCTCGAAACCCTAGTTCTCGACTATTATAACGACTTATCGTATTCGGTTGACTAAGGTCACTCCACATTCGGTCGAACCAGGAGTGGGATAGATGGTTTCGATCGTAGCTCGCACCATATGAATTCATGCAAGGGTATTTCATGTAAACATACATGTACCGTGGGTTCATGTGTGTGTGAGTGCATGGGAACTTATTAGGTTTCCTAATATGATGCAAACCCTAATGTTAATTAAGGGTGATAAGCTTGTAACCATCTCATGCTAAGGATTAAGAAATCAACGTTTTGTGAAACAAATGCTAAACTTACATTTTTTTGAGGGTAAACAATGATTTATGCAACAACACTAAGGGTTCTAACTATTACAGACATAAAGCATGAATTACAAGAATCAATGAAACAACTAAGGGTGGGTGTGGATTAAGCTCCAACATCCAACACTTAGTGATTCTATGTAAACAGATGACTCAATTAGAGGGTTCCTTTGAATTCTCTAAGCTAAGTTGTACGCACGAACGATCAAAGCAACAACGGAAACTAAGACTTAATCTTAGACTTAGAGTTAATCAAATTGGATTAACTTAAGTCTAACAAACTAAATTGTGATTTCTTAAAAAATAAATTATGGTTTTACTAAATGAAATAAATGATAAACTTTCTTTAATTAATTATATGATTTACAACTTAAGATTTAATTGAAATACGTTACTTTACAGATATTTACTTAAATCCTATGGGATTCACGGGTGCCATTTATGGGTAATGTGTTAGACTAACTAGAAAGATCCTTAAAAGAACACTTCGAAGCATAGGACACATAGTTGCACACCGAATCTCGAAACCCTAGTTCTCGACTATTATAACGACTTATCGTATTCGAATCTCTTAAAACAAATCAGGTGATTGAAGATACTTAAGCTACAAACAACGAGCGTGCATTATCTGTGGTAACCTATACTTAACAACACAGGTGAGTTCATTGTCCCTTTTCAAACTAT
This sequence comes from Mikania micrantha, assembly GCA_009363875.1. Lineage (NCBI taxonomy): Eukaryota > Viridiplantae > Streptophyta > Magnoliopsida > Asterales > Asteraceae > Mikania > Mikania micrantha. The sequence continues at coordinate 76,759,977 of CM018694.1, read as the reverse complement.
TTTGAGTTTTTACTTCGGGACTGAGAAGCATGTTAAACCTTTTAAACAAATGTTTAAATGTTGCAATTATGCTTTTATACTTATTCGAAATACTAATGCTAAACGCTAATGCTACGGAATTATGCTAAATGCTAATGCTACGGGTTTATGCTAAATGCTAATGCTACAAGTTAATGCTAAATGCTAATGCTACGGATTTATGCTAAATGCTAATGCTACGGATTTATGCTAGATGCTAATGCTACGGGTTTATGCTAGATGCTAATGTTAATGCTAATTGCTGATAAGATATGCTAATGCTACCGGATAATGCTAATACTAACGCTAGATGCTAATGATCCTATGCTAATGCTAATGCTATATACATACATACTAAATGCTTGAAATGCTCAGAATGCTTTAAACTTTGTATGCTTTATATGCTTGCCATGCTAAAACAACGGTTTGGCCTCTTAGTGCTTGCCTTACCGGTTGTGAAGCTAGTACTTGTGCACAAGATACGTAAACGCTATGCTATATGAATGCTATAAACTTGTATGCTAAAGCTATTGGCTATGGTAGAACATACTGTTTTGGTCTCTCAGTGCTTGCCATAGGGTGTTCTCCATAGTCGGGACTTGAATGAACAGACCGTCAGCCTCTCAGTGCTTGCCATAGGTTGACCTTCATAGTCCAAATTAGAAGGAACAGACTGTTGGTCTCTCAGTGCTTGCCATACAGTGATTCCTCCTTGTCCATTCATGGTTGTGATATGTGACTAGTGTGATTCTGGATTTCTTTAGTTGACTTTGTGTCATCTTAGAAATCCTTAATCAAAACACCGATGTTGCTAACCACAATTAAATCCGATATGGATTGATACTGGATTCCTTAGGGTGTTCAGTTGTCCATAAAGGTAACTCTCAAAACTAGACTTGCAGATGCTATTGTATGCGTGTTAGAACTTTCAAACAAAATGCTAAAGCTATGATGGGAATGGGACTGGATGGTAGGTAAAATGCTTAATTATTATTAACAGCAGTGTCATATGCGAATTAGTATGTGGTGGGATAGCGTCTGGGCGGGTTGTAGGCTCGACTCAGGGGTATGCCCTATATATAAGCATACCGATTTGGATATTACATGTGGTGTTAATGAGGTTAAGGTTTTACCGAAAGAGGTTTGCTAAAGCTATTTTTAAACTTATAAATTACATGAACTCACCAACCATTGTGTTGACCTTGTTTTCTTACATGCTTTCTCAGGTGATGCACATGTTTAAGCTAAGGCTTTTGGATTGCATACTAGGCTGCCCAGATAGAGGACCTAGTTGATTTTGGAAAGCACATCTTTTGGATATTGATACGAATCTCTTTTGATATCTTGTACAGATACAAGATGGAAACAATTGATTCTTTTGATAGGTTTACTCAGTTAAATTATCAAACATTGATATTGTAATTTAACTTTGTAATCCTAGTTTAATGCTAATTGTGCTTTAGTTATTCTTAACATTGATGCTATGTAAACTATCTGATCAACATGATTATCACTCACGATATCGCGCCCCGAGAACCTTCCGCCAGGCGGGGAAGTTGATCCGTCCCGCCGGCTCGGGGTGTGACAACTATTCACTTCGTTTTTATTTAAGATACTCTAGGGATACAATCTAGAGGGTCAAACACAAAAAAAAACTTCTTCCATCAAGTACTCAGACTCACCAAGTAACACATAGTTTCGTCAGCTGGAGGGCCAGTGGACCCCTATACCGACCCTCTTGTAGTTCTGCCCCTGAAGGGCTCCATCTTCTTTTTGTTCCTGCTAACAATATGCTAGGTTCTAGTTGGCGCCGCTCGCTAAATTCTGTGGTTAATAAAATTTGTAAATCGGTGGTTCCTGTTTGGAAAAGAATCAACAGGATAGCTAATAGCATAAAAACAGATCCAAGTAAAGTATAAAGGAAAAGCTGATATGCTGCCTTGATCTTTCTTTGTCTCGAACCCCATACCCCTATAATAATGGTAGAGTAAGGGGTGGCCCCAAAGCGGAATTTACCGGTGGTGATTGGTCGAAGCTCCAGTAGGTAGCCACTCCCTTCTCGGGGAACCGTACGTGAGACTTCCGCATCATACGGCTCCGTCCCGAGCTTCCGTCGTCGGCCTTGTCATTAGACCACTATCTATGCATGTATTTTCAGCCTGGACTCTAGAATCTTTTGCTTCTCGGGTGGT